>JAUPFP010000019.1:367500-967500 GCA_036925085.1 Brachycybe producta
ATGTTGTAGCTGCTGAGAATCGTATAGCTCCTGCCCTATGAAACCTCCGGCCTCTGAAGAGAAGTTATTTACATAAACATAAAGACAACGCTACTTCTTGTTACAACACTTTTATTCATTCCTTGTAAGAAGTACAGATACAAGGGTGAATAGTAAAATACTAACTGGAAATCCTCAGGCCCATGATTTGGAATGTATCGCAAAAACAGGCAAAGGAAAGAACTGAGGAACAAAGAGGAACATGGTCCTTTTATACCTTGGACCTGTGTACACCTGCGAGGTGTAACCAGGTCCAAGTGACCATGGTCCTTTATGTATCAATCCGCCGCTTGGGCATGAGTCAGAAAGGTGAGTCAGAGAGGAGGGAGGGACGGTTGAGAGTTGTTTACCCCCCAGGCTATGGTTTTGGTGGGGTCACGATTTACAGGGTGTTACAATATTAAGCCAGGTCTGTGTGTGTGTGTGTGTGGGGCTGTGTGTGTCACAAAAAACCTTGAAGCACATTGGAATTTATATAAATTTAAATGAATAAATGAACCACTTTTTTTCTCAAGGTCAACTATATGACCATGATATTAAATAGAAGCGAAGGGGGGGGGAAATTTGGAAAGTGTAGAGGGGGAAAGTGAAACGTGGAGGGGGAAAAAGTGGGAGGGGAAAACTGAAATTGAAATGAAAGGAGTAAAAAAGGAAAAAACGACACGCATGCGCACCATTGCCTGTGAATTTTGCTCCCGTCATTTATCACGGGTTACCCAACTAGTAATCTTATATTAATACTAGTGGGGTAACCCTTCATAAATGACGGTAGCAAAATTCACAGGCAATTGTGCCCAGCATGAGAATCTTTTCCTCCGCCCTTTTATGACGTCAGACCAAGTAACAAACCAATTAAAAATTGATGACATTCATAAAAGAGCTGAGCAAAAGAAATTCTAACACTGGGCACAATTGCCTGTGATAAACTGTAGTTTAATTTTGCTGCTATTATCCCCTCTCCTTTTTATATTTGAAAGAGAAAATGACTTTTTCATTTTCTCTGGTGTGCGCATGTGCGTCGTTTGTTCCTTTTTTACTCCTTTCATTTCAATTTCAGTCACCCCTCCCACGTTTCTCTCCCCCTCCCTTTCTACACTTTCCAACCTTTTCCCCTCTCCAATTTAATATCATAGGGTTCTTGGATGGGGTACGTTCTTCATTTTCAGCAACACACGCACCTACGTCACTATTCCATATTGTCACATGAGCTGCATTAATCGTAAGAAGATAACGAGAGCTTAAATCGTTTTTTGCGCTCCCGTCCTCAGCCATAATCTTCTACAACTGCATAAACTATGCTTTTGCTATTGAACTGCTCATTTAATTAGTTTTTCGTTACATCCACTTCACTGCTAGCCTCCACTTCCAACCATATGCATCGTCCCAGTTAGAAACGTTCGAAATAAATTCGTCCCAGATGGTTAGTCGTCTTGACTACGATATTCGTCACAACTACGTTATCGAACATACCGGTGTTCAGTGGTCCATTCAAACAGAAACTTAGTTTCCGGATAATTTTTCATAGAACATCTGCCACTCATTGTACATGACGAATAACAACGTCAAAAAACACGAAAAAAAAACCTTACGTGTATATGTTGCTGTCAATGTACGGAAGCAGGCATTCTGCAAAACCACCAAACTGCTAGCGAATCTGCAAAATTTAATACATTTTAGGTGTTGAGTTGGATTTTGCAGATTCAACAGCAGTTTGGTGGTTTTGCAGATTGCCTAGCCAATCTGAAGAATGACTGATTCCTTAGATTGACGATAACATATCTACCATTATAAAATCAAACGCCAAACGCATCTTGAAAAAAAATATTTCTAAAGACAATTTAAATTTTTCATAAACATCTGCCATTCATTGTACGCGACAAATAACGTCAAAAAATAGACGAAAAAACTTACGTGTATCTGTTAGTGTCAACCTACTGAAGCAGTCATTCTGCAGAGTGCCTAGGCATTCTGCAAAACTACCAAACTGCTAGCGAATCTGAAAAATTCAATACATTTTAGGTGTTGAGTTGGATTTTGCAGATTCGCTAGCAGTTTGGTGGTTAGCTTTTTAGGTGTTTAGCAGAATGACTGATTCCACAGATTGACTTTAACACATCTACCATTATAAAAGCTTCTTGAAAAAAAAATTTCTAAAGAAAATTTAAATTTTTCATAAAACATCTGCCATTCATAGTGCGCAACGTATAAAAAAAACGTCAAAAAAGAGACGAAAAAACTGCGTGTACCTATCTACGTGTAACAGCAAACGCTTCTTGAAAAAAATGTTTCTATGGAAAATTTACAACATTTATTTGGCATTCGGTTTCTTGACGGCAATCACAACTGAAACTGGTAAAGCTAATGTATTATTCTTATCCCCAAATACAAAACAGAAAACTTACTTGGCACTTAAAACTTCAACTTGAACCCTCTTCAAAAGACTTCAATATATTAAAAAAAAAGTAAAAAACCTTGTAAACTGTATTAAGATAAAACATACAGTTTTGTGTGTTCAAAGTTAAAAACCTTTGGTTCAAGTTAAAGTGCTTAGTTTTTTGTTTTGTTTGTTTTTTTCCTATTTTTTTTTTAAATGTATTGTTTTTATAAGCTTTTATTTAAGTTGACATGGCTGTTTGTCCGTTTGTGTGGACTTGTATTTCTCTTATTTTGACCACCTTCCCTGGGTATAAAATAGAGAGTTGAAATGTTGTACAAAGCCTCTACTAGTGAGACCTGTTAAAAAACTTTAGAAGTGCCACGGACGTCAATGGGGCGATATATGGGCTACTACTTTGTGATCCAAAAATGGTTTAGAAAATTAATCTTAATTGTTTCAACTTTTAAAACATTACAATGTTACATTTAACAGTAAAGTAGTTAATTATAAAATGCTGAAGAAACTTTATGAATTTAATTGTAATTTTTTTTTTCTACATTAATATTTTATGTTGTCCTGTGGGCCCCCCCTCATGCTAGGTCACAATCTGGAGGACCAGTGAAACCCACTAAAGTTACGTCTCTCACAGCAGTACATAAACAAGATGTTTTGGTTTTATACCTTCGTGTGTGAATAAGTCATATTTACACTTTCATCTTATTAGCTACTAGGAAAAAATAACGACCGAATACCTACCGGGTTGAAATGAAATTGATAACGAAAAGACTATTTTGCTTCTAATTGTTTTAATTAATGTTAAACAATTTCACTTAACGGTTTTTCAGAGGCGAATCATTGTAATACATGGATACCATACTATGGAAATCATAAATGCAACAGTTACTGTCAGGAAAAACAAGGCACAACCGGCGAGTGCACAGTCAAAAAGATATGTTTTTGTCACAAGGTAGCAGAAAATGGAGAATCTAACACAGAGGCAATGCGGAAAGCAGGAATGTCACAGGAAGAAATTGACGAGTACTCAATACTGGATTCTGGGATCACTAGAGAAAGAAAACATCATCAGCAACATTGAGATATGCCACCACCAGTTAAAAGTAAAGAAGTATAAACGATTGTCTGTTTTCGTTTCTTTCAAGAATATGCACCACACTATTGTCACCGATTTTGACTTTTCCACATTTGCCATACCATTTGACAGTAACATACACATTATACATATATTCGGCTGCAACACTGCATTGAAAATTTTCTAATTCCATTCATAGGTTTCCAGATTAAGAGTCGCAACCCTGTTTATCCATTTTTTTTTTTCAAAATAAAAAATTCTTGAATCTTTGCCCTCTTTTAAGCTTTTTGAGACTTCTAAACCCCGTTGGGCCCTCCTTAACCCCCCTTTTTTAGAGCATTGTTTTTTTTCCCCGATTATTTTCCATTTTTTTAATCAATGGAATTGGAAAGATGTACAGGTAGCCTCTCCAATGGTGTTTGTGCAAAACTGACTATTCTTTGTTATAGTCTTTTATGACTTCTTATCAAAGTGTATTAGTGACTTGCTGTCTTAATCGATGGCTCAAGTCCATTTTGCTCTGTATTTTTTTTCTTTTTTATTGATTTCAAATTCAAGCCACTTATTACTTACTGATTGTTTATTTTTTGTGACGTCGCTGGTCCTTTGGCACCGCCGGTTCTCGAACTTCGTTGTTGACATTGTTCCCTCTGATGAAGCGGTGGTGCCGGGGTCGACTCTGTTGTCGACTGCTGCGGGCCAGCCTCTTCTCTTGTAGTACCTCTGGGGGTTGGGTTCACCGGGCGCGACATTTACTTGCCTTGCCTGGTACGGCCCACAAAAAGACCGTCTTTCCTAGGGATCTTTGGATATAGGGCGTGACGATGCCGAAGTAACTCTAGTCCTTTTCGTTGGGTTGCTGGAGGCTCCAGGCAGAGGGACTCAGGCTGTGTCTGAGTGCCTTCTGCTGGATACTCCTCTATTTTAGGAGTATGGAAACCCAATATAGTTCAAATACACAACACTTACACAGGTTTATGTATTATAAAATGTCTCTTTACTAACTCTTTGTTACATTATTGATAACACTCTTTACAATATTGTTTTACTCTAAGTCAGAACTTATTCCTCCTTGAACTCTGTACTCTGGTTCAAGTCTACTCTTGCTTATCCTCAAGACTGACTCTGTTACTCAGTGTCTAAACTCTGTCTGTTACTCAGTGTCTAAACTCTGACTGTCCTCACACTCAAGTCTCAGGCCCACTTGTCCGGTCTCCTGGGAGGGACAACTGTCACCTCAGGGCTTAATGATTGACCAACTGGGCCAATCATTGCCCTGGGCCGGGGATACCAAATCATAATCAGAAATATTATTGAGACTTATTCCCAATTTTCTCACGGTTGGACTTGGTTCCACGAATTCTCTAGAATTTGGGCAACCCAAGTCCGAACATCTGTGCACCAAGGGGTGCCATACTGTCAAGACTGAATTTTTGACTTGAGTGTTTCACCTTCTGTTTCTACAGAGTGTCACATTATTTTAAAAAACACGCGGTTTTTATATATTATGAATCTGCGAACCAAAAAATACACATGTACTTATTGTACTGCAAGAAAAAAGAATATGCAATTGCAAAATTGTGTATTATTTAGGACTTATTACACACATATAGAAAGATTAGTTCTGGAAACATGGAACCTCGGATAACAGGGTCTCGGAAAATCGGGACTCTTCTGTAATTAAATTTCTAACAAAAACATTTACAATTAGACTACATACATGTATGTTAAAAAGTACCGTATTGAACTACTATGTAACACCCGGTAGTTCGTGATCCCTAACATGCTGAGGGGTCAGAATGCTAGGCTGTGGGTGCACAACTCACTGTCCTGATTGCAAAGAATTTAACAACAACTTTTTTGTAGTCATTAGTTATTATTACACAATTGATTGTAGTCATAATTATTAGTTACTAGCTTTAGTGCCAGAACGTTTAATACAATGAATAATCATATGCCCATAATTCGTGAAGGGAAGAGCATAGCGACTTGAAATAAGTTGCGTTCACCTAGAAGGCAGCAGCAGAATGTCCTGTATTAGTTTCATTGCGCTACGTTGTACCGTTCGTGAGAGTTTGATGCTTTGGACATACACACAAAATGACAAACTTTCAGAAACATAGTCTAGATTTGTAAAACTCCATTTTGCCAAACTGACATTGTGCCAAGTTAATTTAAGAGTATTTTAATATTGATATCTTTCAAAATAAACTTTTTATGGATAAAAAAATAAAAAACATTGTCCATATGGTGATTGACCTAGTTTAAGCAATAAAACAAATTCAAGTCTTTCATTTTTTGAAGACCTCTCTTGTACGGTTGACTCAATGAATACTCAATGACGTCACAAATGTTTTGCCGGAGTTTTCTGTTTTAAAAGGAAACGCGTGAATAGAAAACTGCAGCATGTGCAATGACACAGCTGGTTGACCATTAAAAGCCACAGTTAACTAGAAGCTTACATCCTTTTCACTTATACAATTGTGACGTTAAAATGAAGTCAAACTCTCCTAAAAAAAAATCTTTTAATTAAATTACCCCTTCCAAAAAAATCAATCACAATGTTTGAACTGTGATTATAGAGGTACGTAACGATGCGGCATCTTCAGCTGGAGCTGCCCGTTTAGGAGTAACTTAAAGCACGAAATAGAAATGCTACAGCGTAGGGCTGCAAGATTTGTAACCCGGTTTTTTTTTTTTGCTAACTTTCGACTATTTTTTTTTTATAAAAGGTTTACCGATATCCAGACCGGTTGGCCAGATGACACTCCTGTCAAATGACACCTTAACTTTCAAAAAAAAAAAGGTTTACTATAAAACACGAATGCCTCGAAATAGGACCAATTGATATATTGTGTTATACCACAGTATATAAATAATACAGACATGTGACTTGCTGCATGTTCGGCAACTTTAGTTCAACAAGAAAACATCTGTAATCTCACTTTGAAGAAGAAAAAAAAAACAAGCTTAAATCACGCCAAAAAAATGTATTTTCCATGGTAGGTGCAAGCACACACGCTATCCAAAAAACAGATCAGCTTTTTTGTCCGTGCTTAATTTTGCTTCTCTTTACACTAAAGTGGACACTGCTCGAAACTATATATGAGATATTTTTACGTAGAGATTACTTAAAAATATTTTTCGGATACATAAAATGTGCCTTGTGTTTTGGATAATTTTTATCTTCGTGACAATGGTAATTGAAACTGGTAAGCATTTATTATTTTTTTAACTTGCAATAGCAATAAATTACAGGGGTATATGGAGCTCCGTATTTTCACCTGAAACATCGAATATTTTTTCCTGATATTTTTATCAAATATAAGGAAAAATACTCGATATTTCCGGTGAAAATACGTATCTCCAACATAGTCACTGAAACGATCATTCCAGTGATAACAGTAAAGCGGCAGTCACACTAGGCTGGTTTACAAGCCGCTGGTTGCTGCTGGCTATTAGCAGCAACAGCAAGCAGCAGCTGCTTTAGGTTCACACTTGTCCAGTCACTGCTGGTATTAGCAGTGCAAGTCATCCAATCACCGTATTGCAAAAATACAAACTAACAACAACCAACACAAGCAGTGGAGTTTCAACTACCACTAGTGCCACTACTAGCAACAAAAAGTTCACACTAGATGGCAGCAGCAGGAAGGGAGTCACATGACCAGCTGGTAGCTGCTAAAGTTGGACATGTCCAACTTCACCAGCCGCTGTTAAAATCACTAGCCCGCTGGAGAAAGCAGCTGCTAGTAGAAGTTCAGACTATGCTGCTAGAGAGCTACAACCAGCCAGCAGCAACCAGCAGCTGGGAAACCAGCCTAGTGTGACTGCGGCATTAAACTGAAGTGATATAAAAAGTATCAGTGGATGGTACATTACTGATACTTTTTATATCACAAGAGAACCCTCCAGGGGCGCCGCGACTGGACCAGGGGGGGAGACCAATAGAACCAGTCCCCCAAAGCCTAAGTTAACACAAAATTTTATTTCAGTAATACAAAAGCACATTGTACAAAGTAACAAGGAAAAAAAATTAGACTTGAGATCACTTCATTTAGAAAACACACCTCCAGGATAAACTCGACCACTTTCATTCCACCTTCTTATGATTACCAGGGCCGCAGGAAAAGAATAATTCCAGCCCTTCGCCCCCCCCCCCTCTGATAATAGAAAAAAAACGCCCAAAACCCGAAAAGGGGCCTAAATACTGTGTGTTCCTGGTGGGACGATTCTGGCTGGGACGATTGTAACTATCTAAGGCTGTGTAGGTGTTACATAGTTGTGCCGAACTTCACGTGAAGACGACGGGACGAACACAGCATGTCGAGCCCGAGGAAAAACATTGTTCAATATTTTTCAATAGAACTGTTTATATTGACACCGAGCTCGTAAGTGAAACGGACAGGTCCCACTCAACTATCCTCTCCAATATTTTTTTTTTTCGAAATCTCTTTCCGTTCTCGTTTGTTACGGACGTAATGTGCACCATTTTTGAACCAGACAGTTCTAATAAGAATAGAAAAGACTTATTCTTCGGGCTCATGTCGTGCTCGCCTCGTAGTCTTCACGTTCCTGCATATAATTGGATCCTAAGTCAAACAGTTACACAATCTCCTGCATAGAGGCTACGCGGCTCCTAATCAAAAGAATAACCGTACTCTTAACTGTTATCAAACTGAAAGATGATGAAAAGTTTGTAAAAAAAAAATACCTGAATGTTTTTCCCATTTGCTAGAAACGTTACGGAAACAATGAATTCAAGGAACCCTATAGACCTGCATTGCTTTAATATATGCTTTCATATACACACATGTACACGCGTGCGCGCACCAGTACACACGTGCACACGCCCGTGCGCGCAACAGTATGCACGCCTGTGCACACGCCTGTGCACACGCCCGTGCGCGCAACAGTATGCACGCCTGTGCGCACACCAGTACGCACGTGTACACGCCTGTGCGCTTCTACACGCACTCTGCACGCTCTAAAGAGCAATGGAGGTCAAAAAAACAAATCGTAAATTGTAGCAATTACACCGAAAAATTCGATTGTTTTTTTTTTTTTTTGAGAAAAGTTCTGAAGCGTTTTATTTTATATACCGACATAAATACCGTAACTGTTTAATTGATTGTCTTTTTTTAGAAACACATCGTTGCAGCATATGGAGAAGTGTTTTGGGAAATTTCAGATGTAATCGTCACTGCAAGAAAACCGTAGGTGGAACTGGTCTTTGCGAAAACAAAACACTTTGTGTATGCACTGGATGACCCTGCAACAAGGAAGCTACCATAACAAACAACAGGCAATTAGAAAACGGGATAAACAGACGTTGGCTCCGCCCTTTTTATGACGAACATAACTTCTAATTGGTTGGTTATGTAGCCCAACGTCACATGCTCCGCCCTTCTCAACGTCGAACCACACACAACAAACCAATAAGAAGTTGCCGTATCGTAAAAAGGGCGGAGCCAACGTCTGTTTATCCCGTTTTCTAATTGCCTGTTAACAAACCAAAGTGTGCAACTTTGCAAAACTGTTGCAAGAGAACAGAGGAAATGCACTAAGTACTAACATAATTTACGACAGCGACAAATTCGAAACAAGAAAATACAGACAATGAGAGCACTAAGTTTTACAACTTCTGCATCTTGAAGTATAAATTATTTTAAGCGACTGAATTATAGCAAACAATGGAATGAGTGAATTAAAAATGGCTACGAATGGTGACGTCACACGTCCTTCTGATATACAGGAAGATCAAGGAGAGAACAGTTTTGTTGTAGATAATGGCAAGACCCTAGGCAAGGTAGTTAGTGTAAGGAGGTATGCTTGTTACCACAGGCATCTGTAGACAGCTTCAGAATTTCTTTGGATCCGCCCTTTTAGGAGCATCAGACCAACTATCAACTAATTAGAAATAAAAAGGGCGGGACATGTGACATCAAACCCAGTAACAAACTTATTAGAAATTGATGACGCTCAAAAAAGGGTGGAACCAATGAAATTCAGAAGATGTCTGCAGATGCCTGTGCTTGTTACCAAGAAAAGTTTTCTCCTCATGACGTTGATATGGAGGGGTAACCAATTTGAACAGGCAGTTCAGCCCAGCACTAAAATTTCGTTTGCCAGAAAGAAAAATGATACATAGGAAAAAAAAAATTTTAAATTACAATACGCATATTACCTTTTATATTTCATGAAAAAGTTCGAAATTTACTTTCAAATGTTTGTTAATTATAATAATTGTATTAGAATGATATCTAAGAAAAGATTAAAATAAAATCCTTTCAATCATAGAGGCGATAACATTTCTTGTATTTCAATGGAATTAACCACTACCCTTTCTACAAACGAGGCATTTCCGCTTGTCTTCTTATTCGGGGCGTTGTACTGGAGAAGGGATTTCCAGGAAGAAAACACCGTCCGACGCCATCTGGTCTCCGGACAAGTACGTGTGCGGCGTATCGTCTTGTTTGCGTCGTCATAGCCGTCGAACTCGAAGAGCGAACCCGTGTGCGATCCCATCCCCAAAAGCGGAGTCGGGACGGTGAGTATACTGTCGAGGTTTTGTTATACAATCGGTTGGTCAGTTACAACATGTGAAACGTTTCTTTCTGTTCAATTTTATAGTTTCGCTTCCAGCATGTCAGTGTACATGAAACGTCAGCAAGTTGCGTAACAGCCGCAATCGTATTATCAGAATGACAATCACCACACACTTCTGGGAAAATTTCTATGACTCTGGCAGTGAAAACTGCTTTATTGAAATGAACAGGTGTACACTGTAGGCTATGGCGAACTAGGTAAAAGGTATAGGTAAAACCTATCAACGAATCAGAAACATACAAGTCTCACAATATGCAGCAGGGTTGGTTTATACTAGTTGCTAAGCGGCAAAGCAGCCTGCGAAGCTTCAAAAATGACGTCAGAGCTTCAGGTTTTTGCCTTCGCCAGAGCATGAAGCTAGCTTTGAAATTGTTCAACTTTTCAAAGCTTAGCAACTGAAAGCACCAATCAAGAAACGGATACACAAAAGGGGTGATATAGTCATACCTTTTTTCTTCCAGAACGGGAAGGGTTCTATTGTTTTGTTTATCTGTTTTATAGGGTAATAGGGTAAACTTTGCAAGACCACGTGTATGTGTGAACAAGCTAAGCTTCGGGGAGCTAATTTTACAGATCTTCAAAGCTTGCAAATCTTAGCAAAGTTTGAAGTATAAACCTACCCTGTTACCTACTTAGTGGAAACTACTTTCTACAAACGCTTCAAAATTATCCACTTCAGTTGAAAAACTACTTGTTACAAGCATGTTTTGTGGAAAAATCTACGTTATTCTCTTTGTGACGGGCGTTTTCGTAATAATTCCTATTGAAACTGGTAAGCATTTAATTTGTAAATGCAATAAAATGAAAATGCAAATAAAAAAGCAAATAGTAAATATTATAATTTTCTTTAAGACGGTTTTAAAGTGCAAACTTCTCTCGAACTCTTAATTATTCCGTCTTTCAGGTACAAAATTAAGAGACACATTGAAATGTATTAAATTAGAAACTACAAGAATAACTCAATCACTTAACTATATTTTGATGTCGTTATCTTTCAAAATAAACTTTTTATGCAAGTTTTACACAGTTCCGTCTCTAAAACGTTTATTTTGCAAATATAAACATGAAAATGAAAACATACTTAAGGTGTGACCATACGGTGTTTTCTTATAAATAGGTCTCCTAGACAGGCATCTGTAGACAGCTTCAGAATTAATTTGACTCCTCCCTTTTAGGAGCATCAGACCAACTACCAACCAATTAGAAATAAAAAGGGCGGGACATGTGACATCAAACCCAGTAACAACCCAATTAGAAATTGATGACGCTCATAAAAGGGCGGAGCCAAACAAAATTCTGAAGCTGTCTACAGATGCCTGTGCCTCCTAGGCTACGTGTCTTCACGTGGCAACGTCGATTGAGTTGTATGGTGAAAAAAAAGTTAATTAAGCTAACTTACCGGTACAAGTACGTAACCTTCAAAAGCATTTATTAAGCAAAACTCATTGTCTTTTCGAAACTGGATGAATAAATTAAGCGAGTCATCTCTTTTTTTGTGACGAACTATTTGAAAATAATCGTTTTATTTCGCTTTTTGCTGTTATCGCGGCACTAAAACTGTCATAAAACGATTCTTTTCGAACAAATCGTCACAGAAAATGGGTTCCCTCATTTCATTTATTCATTAAGTTTCGAAAAGACAATGAGTTTTGTTTTAAAAAATGCTTTTAAAAACCTACATATTTGTACCGATCAATTCACTTCTTGAACTTAGCTATGTCCATCGAGATCTAAGAGTGGCCACGTGATGTCACGTAACTGTGGCCTCATTTGTAATTAATTCTAATAAAAACCTATTGATCACACACCTTAAGTGATTCAGTTACATTTGTAGTTTCTAAATCACTTTCTAGTTTCATTAAATTTAACTATCAAAGAGTACGAAAAGTCAATCATTTTCAAAATAATTTCTTTTAAATATTTTTTAGATCCACTAGCTTTATGCAACGGATTACGAAAACTTGTTGGACTAAACAAAGCCTGCAAAAAATTCTGTCACGATAATTACCAAACAACCGGTGAATGCATAAATTCAAACTGTGTGTGTCACACTTCACATGGAAAACATCTAACACAATCAGAAACTGACTCTTATTTGAAAAGCATGGAGTTCCACAAACATTCTATAAAAGGTCCAATTGGAGGGGAACCGCTTGTATAAGTGATATAAATTGAAAAAAAAAACGACAAACTCAATAACCGTCAAATTTTTTGGCTTTTATTCAGTTTTTTGTTTTCGGCTTGAGACTCTTTATTCGAACCGGAACCGCACCGAAAAAAAAACATTTTGTTGGAATATAAATTACACTTAACACTTTGGCGGGTGTCAGTAATGTTCTCATGTATACACATCAATAAATATATGGTACAACCGATTTTTTTGTTCTGACTTTCATTTCCAAGAAACATTTATTTTGTGTTTGACAACAAATGCTCTTCCAGACCAATGCGGGACAACGGAAGCGGTAGTTGGGTATATCGCAAAACATTCAACATATGGAGGGAAATGGGGCTGCCCACACCAATAATGCTGCAGCACCGAAGGCTGATGAGCCAATTGCCCGCTATATGTAGGATGTCCCGCGAACTTCTCACTACCGCTCCCGTGTCCCACGCTGGTCTGGGAGAGCTTTAAGGCTATGTTTGAAAACTACATGAAGAAGTACAAATTGTTGTATCTGACATGCAATATCTCTTCCTAAAGATACATTGCAAGTCACATTACAACAAGTTGTACTTCTTTGTTAAGTATGTGTAGTTTTCAAACGTCTTCTACATAAATGTAAAAGACGTTTGAAAATTACTTCCAATGTGTTCGGCGGTATCTTTATAGTTAACAGGCACAGGGCCAGATTAGCCATTGGGCTAAAAGTGCTGCAGCTCAGGGCCCCTGAATTTTGAGGGGCCCCAAAATCGTGGTGACGTTTTTTTTGCAAATGACCAAAGGTGCACATTATTGCCACAGTTGACTAACTCCTAATGATGTAAAAATAACTGAAACTTCTGAAAGAGAAAACCAATACTAGTAAGTAGGGTTTACATCTTTTATGGAAGGGGCCCCCATACATATATTAGCCCAGGGCCCCCCCATGTAGGCTGATCCGGCGCTTAACAGGCATTTAAGCATAGCAAAATACAGTCGCTTGTCCCGCCTTTTTATAAGCGTCAGACCAAATATCAACCAATTAGAAATTGAAAAGGGCGGGGCATGTGACGTCAGACCAAATAACAAACCAAATAGAAGTTGTCGTTCCTCATAAAGGGCAGGGCAAACAACTGTATTTTGCTGTGCTTAAATGCCTGTTTTTAGTTGTGCCATGGTCCATGAGAAAATGGACCCTTCAACTGGGACAGGCCGTTAGCAATAGCTTTGCTCCCTTTAATTTTGGCCAATAGACAAACAGTATTTTATTGCATAGTAGCAGAAGACAATTAGCAAATAGCATTTGAACTAAATATTCATTTGACCTAAAAGGTCGTTAGACTTAAGGGGGCACTTGACCTAGAGTTGTTTAACAAAAACTGGTTTTCTCTTTGGCCCTTTTCCCCGCTCTCGGCGGCCATGACCAAATGCAATCTTTTTTTTTTGGCATTTTTCAGGCCTCAGCATGCTTCCACAAGTAAATTCGCCTTTTCACATAAACAAATTCCAACTTTCTCTTTCTCTCTATCTCGAATCCCGCTAACACAAACCAACTTATCATATTTTGCTATCGGGCTCAAAACATTTTCACGTAACGTTTCGAAACATATTTCCGAACTGAAGCATTATACGTGAACATATCTAAAAAATACATGTTTGAAATTACACGAGTTATAAAAGGAGGGCGAGAGAGGGAGAGGGCGAAAATAAAAAGCTAGAAAGGATAAGAGACTAAAAATGCAACAAAACACTTTTGCTTATCAGTTTTGTTGTCGCTATACGAGCGTATATACAAAATATAAACACATTTACAGCAATCTGCGTGTGCTACACTGTATCTATGTATGTCGTAGAAATCTGAGCAGCCTAGAGTAATCTGCAGCCGCGGCAGCATTCTCTAGAGTATGGTGCTGCTGCATTTTCCTCCGAGTATCCTGCAGCAAGTCTCTCCACTATTTTAAACAATGGCGCTAAACGCCTTTAATCTGTGACGTATGAAGGAAATGTTAGAAAGAAACAAAAGAAAGATGGTTAGGTTCGGTTAGGTTAGGTTTTGAAATTGTTAGGTTCGGTTAGGTTACAGAACCAACCCAACCTAATTTACTTTCAAAAAGAAAAAAGTGTTTCCTACCCCTTGCCATCCGCCTTTCGTTTATTTCTAAAGCTAGGGGTCTCACTTGCGTAAAACGTCAACAGAAATCAAGGCGTAAAAGCAAAAACATAAAACCTTTTGTTTTACGACAACTAAAAACGACCGTAAAACAAAGTTAATATTGTTTTCGGAGCCTAGATACAAAGTTTAATTGAAAAGTTCTCCGAATGTAGGCGCTGCAATCGTTTTTTATTTGAAAATGGTTTCTTAACGGTTTTTTCTCCTGGTTTGAAGTCACATAATAATTAATAGAAATAAAAAACAATTTCACGTGCTAAGCTTATAAAAAGGAAACATCGTGAAGCCAATAGATTAATGCACGTGCTTATTATTTTGTTATTGTTCTAAGTCGTTATTAACGAGAGTTCTGCAAATATTTTTGGAACGTTTTTTGGTTCAATGGGATTTAACAAGGAGTTAAAAACGTACGATTTTAATTATTTAAAAATATAAGGATAAGGACCTTTCAAAATTTATATAAATGGAACAGTTAAAAAAAACAATACTTTTTATAGCATTTTGTGTTTTATTGTATTTTAATTGAGCAATTGTGGGACTATTTCTAGCAATTTTAGAAATACCATATAGTAACACTCATTTGTCTCGTTGTCTTCTGCTTAAAACAACAAGATGGAGGAGTGGCTAGGTTCTTAACTTTTTTTTTTTTCAAATTACAGTTTCTGTTGAAAAAGCAACCAATAGGAAGGGCTGTTCAAAATTAGGTCACGGTAAGGGTCACTTGCGATGCCACACCCACTCTATTCTCATATATATGTTAAATGTGCTCATGTGTCTATTGTTCTTTCATATGAATAGATGGAGCTTTTTTTTACATTTACGTTCTTCATTGTGCAAGTGGGAACACTTGTACGTCACAGAAAGCATAATAGCAACGTAAAAAGCAATACACTTACGTTTTCGTTCCTGTTTACAGGCGTATATTTTTACGCATGTGAGATCTTAAGGGTAGTACACACCGGGATTCTTTGTTGCGATACATTATTGCGGGGCTAAATCATGGCTGAATCGAGTCGGTTGCGATTCTGTCCTGCAACAATGTTGAACTGTTTCGGGGCTGAATCGCGTCAGCTCAGATTCATGTTTTTTGAGTCCCATCGAAATGGGAAACATTTCAACATTGTTGCGGGACATTTCATAGTGTGGACGTCTTTTTCAGTGGTCCACGTCGTTTTATAAGTCTGGTACTAGTGGACCACTGAAAATGTTGTTAAACTAATTGAGGACCTTCTGTATAAATTGTGTTTGTGGGAAGTTATGGTCTTCTGACTACAATGGTAACTAAAAGAAATACAATTTAGAAATCCTGCCGCATCTTCCAATTTCAGGGTGTCCAAAAGGCTTAAACCGAATGTGCTCTCAGCTGAGAAGAGCTTGTGTGCCCACCACCGTTTCTGCTTTATTTGCCCCTCTTTACGAATCACCGTGTAGGCCTATATTGCAAGGGCCACTTCCGCTGGTGACATTTACATGGTTAAAGGTGTAGGTAGAAGTGTAGGTGTGGATAGGAAACAATGTTGCTGGTCTGAATCGTGTCAGTTTCGATTCTGCCCCGCAACATTGAATCGGAGCAGTCCCCCACAACAAAGTATCACAACAAACAATTCGGTGTGTACTAGACTTTAGCATTACACTTGCTTCATGCATTGCTGATTAAGGCGTTTACCGTCATTGTTTAAAATAGGGGAGAGGGATTTTCCTCAGGATGCTCGGAGGAGAGTGCAGCAGCACCGTACTCCAGAGGACGCTGCCGCGGCTGCAGATAACTCTGGGCTGCTCAGATTTCTATCGCATTTGTAATATAGTCTTCATATTACAATTTCTGTATTTCACATCGTCATAGAACTTTTATCTTCTATCTTGTTGACAATTATTACACCATAAATTTATAAAGGGGAAAAACAATTTTTAGCAGCACTAGGCCTTCACATAAAACTTTACGTAAACCGGAAAACATCAATCGAGCAAGCCAGTTGCAAATTGATGTTTTATCACAGATATTTACATTACAAATTAATGCTTAATATAGATTGTGTCTAGCTTTACTGTAGGTTCCTCTTTTATTCATACAAAAACATAAGGTTAGCCATAACAGGTATTAAGGTGGCTGAATAGATATTTATTTTGTTTTCATCCCCCACGCCTACATTCCTCCTCCCACACCCGCGGTTTTGAGAAAATTTATATCATTGAAGCAAACCGTTTTTTCAGGAGAAATATTAAGAAAAATACAAAGTGTTTTAGAAACTAAAATAATTGGTGATAATGCTAAAAGTTTTTTCATGATGATATCTTTAAAAATAAAACTTTTATGACAGTTTGAAAAAGGCGAAAATAACATATATTGCCATTAATAAACTTTTAGCAGAATCTTTAAAAAAACGTTTGCTTGACATTTCTGCATCCAAATTTTACGGAAACATCTACGGAGCATAGCATTAGCCACTGCAGTGGTGCTGTCCTGGTAGACTAAAGTAAAATACAGTAGAATGTCGATTATCGGAACATCGTTTATCGGAAGCGTCGATTATCGCAACCATTTATATTTACTTATTCTTATGGAAATACTACTTATGGAAATAGAAAAAATTTCTTTGCGATAGGTTTTTTCTTACTTTCCTCCACTTTTTAATAGGATTGCGATTATATGAACTTTTAAAAAAAATTAAAGGTGATACAAACGGATAACGAGAATCATAAATTTTCACTTGGTTCACTTGCATTTTATAATAAGTGAAATAACTGGAACTGATTAATTGGACAGGTTCATTCAAACGTTTGTTCTCTTTCTCTAAAAAACCTCGTACTTTACCAACACTAATAGAGTAAGAATGTTCGGCTGGTTACACTGGTAACTTTCAGCTAATAGGAAAGGCCCTCTTCCCCCCTTAAAAAAACAACCGGTACCGCTCTATGGCATCACCCGGCATGTATTAATACAATGGTGTTTCCTGCATATAGCACCAGCATGTTTACAATACAGTAATGACTGATAAAAACAGATTTATTTAATATCCTTGTCAAGTTCAATGTGATTGCATTCCATAAGAAAATCCGGAAAAAAAGTTGTTCAAAAAAATTAACATCACAAAACATAAACAATCGTGTCTATCTAGTTGTCAGCTGCCATAAGCTGCCGTAATCCTTACCACATCTACATTTTCTCTTTTGCACTGCGTTTTGGAAATAATGGGAAAATTTTCTCACATTATCTTCACTTTTATGGCAATAATTCACCCTTTTTTGTCACAATTTAAATCACCATTTTTTTATTTATGTACGCAAACCATGAATTACAATTTTATAAGTTTCAAATAGTCAATAAAAATCATTTGTTTTAACTGAATTTAGAAATTCAGTTTTCAAATTTATGAAAATAAATAGGTTTTAAAACGTGAAAAAAAAGTTTTGTTTTTTAAATATTTAGAAACTAGTGTCCATGAGATTTTTTGCTTTTCGAAATTGAATTCCCTCTAGTGAGATGGTATACGGCGTATTGCACATTTACATACTAGATGTCCTTTAGATTCGTCTGAAATGCACTGACCACCAGTACCGTGCGTACTCATGCAGTGAGCATGACAAGATGCATGCATGTCATGTATGCCATGGCCTGCTTCCGGGCATAGTGGATCTATTAACATTTAATAAAAAGATAAGTTTACTTTATGTTCGTAAATGCAACTTTGCACTTTGAGAGGAAATTCACAGTAGTATATTTCTAATAAAGTTCATAAAAAATGGGTGAAAACTGAGATTGTTAGCTCATGAAACATAATTATTGACAAGGTGGATTGATTCAAATTTCTGATTTTATAAATCAATTGATTTTTTTCATTAAAATCAGTTATTAAAATAATTAATGAAATCTTATTTAAATTACGATATAAACAAATTGGCAACAACATAAAAATCAAGTGATTTAAAGCACATTAGCAACATTTTTTTTCAGAACTTTTCTTAATTTTTTTCTTTTATGAAATTGAATTTATTATAATGTGTTTGACAGATATATAAAAAGATTGAACACTTTTGTCATGAACGGATTTTCACTTTTTAAAAGTTCAAATTTGTGAAATTTTAAATATTTTTTAGATTTTTTAAAAAAGAAATTATGAATTTTTCTTGGTTAACGAGGACATTTTTACTTAAAGAGACCATCATTAAATCAAGAAATTTCATGTTAAACCCAACAATTGCCTAAATGATTTTTAAAATAAAAAAGTCATTAATACAATTAAAAATCAATTGGCTTTTCATAAAAGGACTTTATCAAATAGATGCGCCATCAAACAACAGACATTGGCAATAAAAAAACCAAAAGTTTAACTATCTACTCAGATGCTGATGTTTTCACTTGACTTGACTTTTTAACTCCCTATACAAATACGTGTATTCCCCATTCATATCAAAATACAATGGCTTTTATATTTAAACTAGAGGGGTAACCCGTCATAAATGACGGGAGCAGAATTCACAGGCAATTGTGCCCAGCATTAGAATTTCTTTTTATCCGCCCTTTTATGATGTCACACCAAGTAACAAACAAAATAGAAATTGATGACGTTCATAAAAGGGCGGAGCAAAAGAAATTCTATCTCCTCCCCTTTTTTATATTAGAAAGAGAAAATAAGATTTTCATTTTCCCTGGTGTGCGCATGCCCGTCGTTTTTTCCTTTTTTTACTTTTTTAATTTCAATTTCAGTCGCCCCAATGGAAACAAGGCCTAATGGTGGGTTTTCATGCATGCTTTGAGCTTCCAAATTCACGCTGTGTGTGGCTTATAGTAATTCAAAAGCCAAATGTTATATTTTAATTAATAATTTTAATATAAAGTGATTGAACAACAATTATATTTCACACTAAAAATGCTGTTATTTTTCAGTGGTGCACAAAAATGAAAAACTTTTTACATATGTGTAAATGTTGTTTTCATTTCAAAACACAGTAATTTTCTATGTAAACTGTTTTGTAAAAATATTTTTTAAACTTAAAAATTGAAACAAAGAACTACATGTATATATATATGTATATGTATATATATATATATATATATATACATATATATATATATATATATATATATATATATATATATATATATATATATCTATATATATATATATATGTATATGTATATGTATATATATATATATGTATATTGTGAGCTTTTGACATCAACCAATATTTTATTACCAACCTTTAGATGACATTTTCTACTTTTCGTTTCTTCTCTGAGCAGTATGACACCTGCACAGAGAAGATCCGAGCTGTAGAGAGAGCTGGATGGAGATAGATTGAAGTCACTCTTCTGCATGGGGGTGAAATCAATGCAGGAGAGTGGCGGCCATCTCTCTCTCTTCCGGTTGATGCTGATATACATCTTCTCCATCGGTATTCCGACTAGAGAAGATGTTGTAGCTGCTGAGAATCGTATAGCTCCTGCCCTATGAAACCTCCGGCCTCTGAAGAGAAGTTATTAGCATAAAGACATAGAGACAACGCTACTTCTTATTACAACACTTTTATTCATTCCTTGTAAGAAGTACAGATACAAGGGTGAATAGTAAAATACTAACTGGAAATCCTCAGGCCCATGATTTGGAATGTATCGCAAAAACAGGCAAAGGAAAGAACTGAGGAACAAAGAGGAACATGGTCCTTTTATACCTTGGACCTGTGTACACCTGCGAGGTGTAACCAGGTCCAAGTGACCATGGTCCTTTATGTATCAATCCGCCACTTGGGCATGAGTCAGAAAGGTGAGTCAGAGAGGAGGGAGGGACGGTTGAGAGTTGTTTACCCCCCAGGCTATGGTTTTGGCGGGATCACGATTTACAGGGTGTTACATACCCTCCAACTTTGCTTGGAGTACGTCCTCGTACTCCAGCCAAGGGTGGAAGGTTTTCAAGTTACGCAGCGGGGAGACATGGGTGGCTGAGGACTTACCGTGTACAGAGGTGGTTATGGAAAGGCACTGGCACCGAAGTGTCAGCGTCCTTAAAAATTGGAAAAGGCTGAAAACATAAAACAAAGATAATTAATGCTCGCTGAGTGGCGAGCCGCTATTGAAATCTAAAAAGAAAAGAACAGTTGCAACGTATTTTATTTTTTTATAAATTTTTCGATAATGCCACCCGGATGGGTGGCAACCACATGAGTACATGTGGCGCGCAGCTATCCCTGCTGCGGAGGGTGGGGAGGATCCTGGGTCCATGAACCGTACGGGGGGGTAATCCCGCCGGACCTGGCCTCATCGGTAGCTGGATGCGGCAGACAGCCATTGTCCCTGGTCGTCAGGTAGATCCCGGTGGAAGATATTGAAGATGTCCCGGTCCCCGATAATCTTGCGGGAGGACCGCTTGTTGTACAGTGTAGCCCAAGCGGCGTCCCATAAGACGGCGATTCGGTAACGAGGATCCGGTTCCGGAATGTAGTGACGGCTGGTACGGAACGTCTGTCCAGCTGGCAGTCTAAAGACGGAGTTGACGAAAGCTCCCAAAAGGGCTTCCGTGGCTTCATCGATGGCATCTCCGGCGAAACTGGTGGTTTCAACAATCCGTCTTCTTGGGAAGACGATGGTGATGAGGACACTTGTTAGGCGGGAGAGTCCCACGACATATCGCTCCCGGGGAGGGAGGTCCAGACGGGGAAACCCTTCCTCCAAAGAGAAGTGTCCTACGTAAAGGGTGTTGGCCGAGCGCACTTCGCGCTGCCAAGTGACCCACCGATTGTTGAGCAATCTCTCGCCGGAGGTGGCTGCACGGAACGGATGATCCAGCGGTAACCGCCCCAGAGTAGCCCCGGCATGGGGTACAGTGGGCGGTGCGGCTGGTCGGGCTGGTGTTGGAGCCGCAGGTTCCAAAGAAACTGATGCGCCCGTGATAGGCCTGGCATGGCGCAAGGCGGACCGGGCCATATCGCGGGCCCGCTGACGTAGTCGCTTCGATGCCGACTTCCTGCTCAGCGCCTCCAGTGGCTTGGCACTTCCTGGTGCACGGCCCAGTGCTTCCATGGGGTCACCTCCCTGTCGCATGACGTCTTGCAGAAGGTTTGTGATGGCCTTCTGTTTTTTCAAGAACGCGGCACGCTCTGCGGAAGGTGGCGGCATCAAAGGTGTAGGCGTAGGTTGTCCAGAAGGGCGGCCCAGAGGTGGCGGAGGAGGAGAGCGACGCGGGACCCAAGTAGGAGGGCCCCGAGTTTCATAGCGATGGTCGCGGTCCAGTTGGACTCGGTGATCCTGTAGGTCTTGCCTGACCCTTGGGTCGAAGTTATTACGCGGCGGAGGGCCGCGTCCAGAGGAACCACGTTGTTCCTGCTGACTTCTTCCGTCGGGTCGGCGTCGGGGCGAAAGATGGGAACCACGTGGCGAAGAGCGACGTGGTTGTGGCCGTTGAAGAGAGTCTCGAGAAGAGTGGTGGCCCCTGTAGGACTGTTGAGGCTCCTTGGGGCGAGCCCCAGTGGGAACCTGAACACGAACAGGTTGGGGAACCACCACTATGGAAGGTAGCTTCGGAGTCGGAGTTGGTGTGGCGGCCTCGCTGCGTGGAGGCGTGGCACATCGGGAGGTTGGTGGTGACGATAATGGTGTATGAGGAGGCGGCGGCGGAGTGATTGACGGCACCGGTGAGCAGTGTTGGAAAGGCTCTGGTGGCGTTATGGGTGGAGAAGGAGATGTGGAGAGGCCAGTTGTCAGGGTTGCTGGCGAGTTTGAGGATGGAGGCGATGACGTGGCCGATGACGTAACTGGGGCGGCTTCTTGGAGTCGGGCCTCGATTCGCAGGAGCTCCTCCTTCGGGAGTTGCGCCGTACACGGTAAGCCCAGCCCGACAAGGCGGGCGCAAACCGCACGGAGGTACGCCAGATTGTCCTCCCCTTCCTTTTTATCTCTGGCTGCCTGGCGAAGGGCAGCCTCCCTCTGCATCTCCAAGTGGAGGTCTTCGAGGGGGGAGGGCACAGATCCACCTCCCCCACGCTTCCCTCTTGCTTCAGCTCCACCCGGAATGGGTTGACCAGGCGCGATGCTATCGCGGAACGCCTGGTTAACCCCCCATGCCATTGTATTAATATCGATGCGGTCTTCCCGCTCCTCCCAGTAGTGTTTTGATGTCGTGACGTCGAAGGGGACGATGCTGCTTGGAGCAGCAGGCTTCCCTTCGCGCCCGACATTGGCAGGTCGCTTGAAGCTTGCTTTTAGGCGCTTCTCCCCACGCCGGTGAAAATTCTCCGGTTCGGAGGAGGTGCGGCGCCTATCTATTGTGTTTGGCGACTCTCTTCTTGTTATTGGCGCACTGGCGGCGCCCGCCCTTTGTAGCTGGCAGGTAGATTGAGAGAGGGGTTCAGCGGTCCCCGCCGTTCCACTCTCCGTCTCATCTTCACTAGAAGAGGCAGACATCATTCTGCCTCCTCTCCATGAGCCTCTACCTGGCATATTTCTTAAGAGTTAGAAAGTTCTTACTTTTTCAAAAGTCCCGCTGCTGGTGGTTACTTCCAAATAATAACAGAAATCGGTCCCCGATCACTCTGTTATTATTTCAAGAGGTCCAAAGAGTTCTGAAGGCCTGATGCACTGCACGTGAGTTCAAAGGCTTGAAGGTGGTACTCAAGCTTTGGATTGACAACAAAACTGAAGAAGTTCGAAATTAAAATTTGGAACTTGGCACAGAAGTAGATTGAAGATTTGATGATTGAAGAAGATCGAGCATAAAGAGATGAACAAAAACGAGTGCTTCTTTGAAGAGAGCAAATCGAGTGGTAATTGACCAAGTTTGGTCACTTTCTTATTTAATTTTAAAAGTTAGAAGGGCCGGCCCCTTTTAGAATAAGACACCTTACTCTAATTGGTTTCTTCACGACTTTATTTATTGGGGGTGGGGGTTGTCCCACCGATATTAGATGTGAGAGGTGTTGATCTAATTCTTATCAGAGTCGGTCCTGTTTATTATTTTTAGATAAACAAAAGGACTAAGGAATCTCGAGGGGGAAGGGCCGTTATTTTATTTCACACCGAGGTGTGAAGTTGCCCATTAACTTTCTCCCCTTCTTTTCCTTAATGCCTTTTTTGGAAAGAATAGGTCAGCAAGGTTACTAATGTACCTTGCTGTTTGTTATTATTTTTAGGGGGGAGTGGGGCAGGAGTTGGTGTCCCACAATTCGATCTTAATTGAGAGGGTGACAGGTTCTTCAATTTTATTTTTTAATTGAAGGTGTCCGCTCTCACAAAATCTTCAAAACTGATTTTCTTCCTTTTTTATTTGTTTATGGCCAGCAGTTTTTGTTGTTTGTTTTTTTCTTTGAAGTCCCAGTGCATTGGTCTGGCCCCCAGAGCAATTGTCTCTTTGAAGTTTCTATCCTTCTACTGTCAACAGCATGGTCAATGACGTTCGTCCATAATAAAGGGGAGCACGGTGTTTTTCTTTTGCTGACCCTTTTATGGCTCTTGATTTTTCTTCTGAACGTCCTTGACTAGCCTTCGGCGTTTTTCCCAGGTGTACCACGTGGTTGACAGTTGTTTGTGAAGGCCACGTGGTTCCGGTGTAGTTTATTGCATGTTTGAAATGGTTGCCAATATGTAAATATTGGCGGCCATGTTGAAAAGTTTAGAAGTGTTTCAAAAATTAAAGTTGTGTGAATTTTGTAGAGTTTTGGGAGTTATTTGAGAGTGTTTAGAGGGGTTGTTGATGCTGTGGGGTTGTTTATTCGTTGGGGGGTTCCTTTTATCCCCTCCCCCACCTCTTGACAACTGTCCTCAGTTGTTTCTTAACACAACAATTCTCAAATTCCTCCCGCTCTTCTATTGTTGATATTTGATGGTTGCTGGTGTTTATTTCCATAGTCATGAAATAAACACTGGTGAATTATTGTTTTATTTTCGTCGCGTTTGGTTTCTTGACAGCGTGGGTGGCCGTTGCTTTCGTCGTCACTTACGGGGTGGAGTTTCGAGGTTTTCCTTAGAGGTGCTGGCAGATTTGCCAGGGGCCTCTACGGAAGTTTCTCCCAGAGCCCATCCGATGTGTGCTTCAATGCATTTTTGTCGGAGTGTGGATTCGAAGAGATCGTCCTCCACGTATACTTTGTTTGTTGTCATGGACACAGCTAAGTGCAGAGCCCGGCCTAGATCTCGGCCTAAGATGGCTTCGTGCCGGCCGGTAATCACTAGTAAGTGCCCTCGCACAGCGTGGGGGCCTAGCTGGACCGTCGCGGCGAGTCGCCCCACCACGGTGATCCTTTGGCCTCCCACACCCTGAATGTTGGGTGGGATTAACACAGGCTCGATTTCGAACTTGTGTTCCTGCGCGAGTTCAATGGTGATAACGCTGCCCGTAGCTCCGGTGTCCGCGAGCATCCGTATACTCTTTCCGTTGATCGTGACGGCGATGCGCGGGTTCTTGTCGCTGGCATCATAGTCTCCGACTTCTTGAGGTGAACAGCTGCTTACCAGCTGCTCATACACCGTTGTCATTAGTCTTCGGCAGCAGGAGTGGCCCTTCGTCGGCGATTGGGTTCCGGGAGCCATGATGGCTATTGTTTTATTTTCACGGCACCCAATCTCCTTGACGGATTGTTTAAGGACGTCGAGCGTGTCCTGCCAAACGATTAGATCGTCCGGGGTCCATTTATGTGCAGGAGCCCGGTCGAGCACCTTGACTGGTATATCCTCAGAGTCGTCAGAACTGTCGTTGTCGGGTTTATCAGGAGTAGGCGCTCCGGCGGCTGAGTCTGCTGCTGGAAGAGGAATCCGGCGGATTTGTCCCGCCACTCTTATTAGAGCAAACTCAACGCCGTCTTCGGTGATGATATCCGTTTCAGGCACCTCTCCTTTGATGTCATAGTCGGTAACCGGCTCTCCAAACTGCTTGATTGCAACCTTCTTCTTTGGTTGCCGACACTCACGGACGAAATGCCCCAATTTGCCACAATTATAACACGTCGACTTACTCTTGTCGAACGTGCGAGTGGTCTCTGGTTGGGTGTCCGCTGCAGAGTGTCGGTTTGAATTGGTGGCAGCAGTCTGACTAGGCTTTTTATCATGCCTAGACCGGTGTGTTTTGTCTTTAGGGCTGGCGGCTGCCGCCGGCTCCTGGTCGGTCTTCGATGCTCCTTTACCCGACTGTGAATCAGCTGCGGGTTTTGGTTCCGTCGGCCATTTATCCAAGGACAGCAAGACCACCTCCATATTGAGGACGGCGTTTGCGAAGTCCTTGAACGACGTCGTAGATGCGTGGTGCGCGGCATTCTGTATGGTGGGATGTAGAGCGCGGCGCAACTGGCTTATACGCAGCTGATCGTCAAGTTGCGGGTAAACTCGGTCGCCGAGTATCATAAACTCCCAGATGAAAGCTTGTGTACTCTCACCTTCCTTCTGGAGCATCTCTGTATACTTTTTCTCCAAGATGGCCAGTTCGTTCGGCTTTCCGAACGTATCTACCATCTGTACTCTCAGTGCTGGCCAAGGAATGTCCTGAAGCTCATACCTCAGTTTACTCAGCCACGTACGGGCGGCCCCAGTGAAACACCCCGTGATGTATTCCTCCTTGTGGTGGTCTTTCCAACCGTACAGGTGTGCCACTTCCTCGAATTCTTCCAGGAAGGGACGAAAACCTGTCAATCCGTTGAATTTTTGGATTGAGTCGGCTGGGTGGCGACCGCTGTATTTCTTATTGAATTCTTCCACGGAGGGTTCTCTGGGGGTTGGTCGATAGATGCCATCCTGGACGTTTGACATTCCAGCCGGCATCAGACCTACCCCTTGAGGTGGAAAACGTGGCGCGTAAACTGAAGTGCCTTGTGTCGCTCCTTGGCTAGGCTGTTGTTCCGGGGGTGTCGAGCGGCGACCGCTACGTGCAACCCGGACAAGCGAGTGAGGAGAATCAGCACGTGTCGTGATCGGTATTTCCGCACGCTCATCTCTGTGACGCGGATCATCTGACTGCCCTTGTTGTTGCCAGTCAGGGTTACGCGGTAGATGACGTGTGTGCGGTGTGTAATGTCTTTCGTAACGATCGTGACGCTCTCTGTAGCCAACATAGGGGGCTGAAGAGGCGTCCGAGTCATCGTCGCGAAGTCGGTGTGTGCGTGTTGTCCGCCGTGGTGTAGTCGGTCGATTCGGCGTGAATCGGTCGTCTATGAACTGAGACATACGAGTCGAGAGTGCAGCCACTTGTTGTGACAGGTGGTCAAACTCGGCCCCAGTCGGCCGCGGCGGTGGTGTCACATCAGTAGTCACGGGTACTTCCAACAGATCTTCGTGCGAACCCTGGTGATCAGACAGGGACCCCGTATTGTCGTGTGAGGTAGCCATGATTAATGAAGTGGCTTGTGTAATGTGAATGTGCGGTGATGAACGAGTCCGGCGAAGTCCAAGTCGTTGTGTGCAGCTCCGAGGGTTCTCGAGTACACTCTGAGCTATACTTTTCGGTTCCAGTATGATGGGACTCGTTCAGTTTGTAGGTCGGTGTCGTCACTGTGCGTCGGTAACTTAGTGCTTGTCGGCAACCGACACTATCGTACTCTTATACACTGAGTAACGATAGATTACCTAAGCTTGTGACGTGTATAACGAAGTGGCCGTTCACTCCGTTAGTGTGGTGATGGTTGTATCGTGTTGATCGTGTTCTCAGTTGGGCGTGTGATGAGTTTTGGTTCCCAACTGGTGTGGCGTCGTGAGTTCTTTATTGAGCGTCAGATTTTGGAAGGATCTCTCTCGACACGTGGTATTTGGCGACCACGTGGAGGTTACGAGAATTCCAAAAACCTCAATAAAGAAACAGCAGATGTACAATACAACCTCGAGCGTGGTACACCACCCAATCAAGATTGCACTGCGGAAAGTGAATTAGAAATGAAAGTGTATTGCAATTGCCTGAAGAAGAGGAAAGCAATACGAAGAGTAAAGCTAGAGCGCGGTGCCCGCACTTTTAGTTTTACTTAGAAACAAGAATGAAGAGTGTGTGTGTGAAGAACACACAAAGAACAAAAAGTTCAAGATGGCTGAACTTTTTAAATGCACAAACAAAGGAGAAGTTCAAGATGGCTGAACTCTCCAAAGAAGCAAGAAAAGAAAGCTGTTTTACTTTGAAAGTTTAAAACTTAGGTGCGGTGCCCGCACATCAAAAGTTTCAATTTAGTTTTATTAAAACAGTAAAACAGTGTAGAAATTGAAGGGTGTTCAACAAGATAAATACTTGGTGAACCAGAAGAAATGTTCAGACTGGAGAAATTTTGAGTCCTCACTGCTGGATGGCTCTGGATGAAAAGACAGAGTCAGTGCCCAGTGAGGGACTATGTTGAGTAGAAGGAAGAGGTCCGTAGGTGGCGCTGAGGTGGCCACTTCCGGTTCAGTTTATTGCAATGTCCAAAAATTGATGATTGAAAAGTTCCTCCGGGGCACGTTTTTATGGTGGCCAGGAGAAAGACACAAAAAGAGAGAAAATTCAAAGAAAAAGAGAAGTTTTCTCTAACAAGAGGAACTCCGCCAGGGGGCGCGTGAGTGCAACCCTCTGGAAGAGAAGAGAAGAGAAGAGAACACAAAAAGATGAGAGAAGGTACAACAATGAGTCACATGGAGCGAAAAACCGCTCCGTTGGCGCTTTTTGAAGAGTGTCCGGTCGATCCAAGATGGCGGCCGGGCTTCAGTGCTGTCCAATGGAGAAAGTTCATGTGATGATGCATTGAGGTGATGATGATGAAGAAATTGAAGAACATGACTTGGGACATAGAGGGTCCCAAGGGAAACACAAGTGTAAAAACAAAGAACAAAGAAAAGGGGGGACAAGAAAGTCCCACGTGGCTAGAAAAAGTGTGTTTTAAGCTTGTAAGCCCCCTAACAATGAAATAGAGCTAGGGAGAATCTTGCTTGAAAATTAAAGATGAAGAGTGAAGATAATAGGACATTTTAAAAGACACACACGTCCTTTAAAAGCCTATTAATAGATGAATAGATTAGTAGATGAGATTTGTTTGCTCATCTCATAATGAGACTGCAAACTCCTCTCGGAGAGTAAGAAGAATTTGTTTAAAGTGTTGCCCACGTGGTGTGGGTTTCACTTTGAAAATTAAAGAAGAGTGAAGGTGACAGTGGGTGATTGTAATGGAAACATGAAATACAAAAACACGGACGGAAACACGTGTGTCCAAACGGTTGTCCACTTTCCGAGTGCTAAGCGGTCAGCAGACAAAAGTTCGTTCCCACGTGTCTCTAAGGACAGGACACAGAATCGCGCGGTCGACACGTGGTGTGTGTAGCCACAAGTCTCTTTCGCGATTCCACAAAAACGGTACCATGCGGTTGGCTTTGACGTGATCGAGGGCCTCCATACATGATCCCAACATAAAAAGGCGCCACGCGGTTGGCTTTGACGCTATCGAGGGCCTCCATACGTGGTTCCAACACAAAGGACGCCGCGCGGTTGGCTTTGACGTGATCGAGGGCCTCCATACGCGGTTTTACAAAGGCGCCACGTGGTCGACTTTGACGCTATCGAGGGTCTCCACACGTGGTTCCAACACAAAGGACGCCGCGCGGTTGACTTTGACGTGATCGAGGGTCTCCATACGCGGTTTTACAGACAGGCGCCACGCGGTTGACTTTGACGCTATCGAGGGTCTCCATACGTGGCTCCAACATAGAAAGGACGGACGAAGCCTCGTGAGGCACAATCACGAGACTTAGGACAAAGGACGGCTTCTGTTTACAGGTCGGAGAAGGCAGATGGAGCTATACCCCGCACCTCCACCAAATGTGAGCTTTTGACATCAACCAATATTTTATTACCAACCTTTAGATGACATTTTCTACTTTTCGTTTCTTCTCTGAGCAGTATGACACCTGCACAGAGAAGATCCGAGCTGTAGAGAGAGCTGGATGGAGATAGATTGAAGTCACTCTTCTGCATGGGGGTGAAATCAATGCAGGAGAGTGGCGGCCATCTCTCTCTCTTCCGGTTGATGCTGATATACATCTTCTCCATCGGTATTCCGACTAGAGAAGATGTTGTAGCTGCTGAGAATCGTATAGCTCCTGCCCTATGAAACCTCCGGCCTCTGAAGAGAAGTTATTAGCATAAAGACATAGAGACAACGCTACTTCTTATTACAACACTTTTATTCATTCCTTGTAAGAAGTACAGATACAAGGGTGAATAGTAAAATACTAACTGGAAATCCTCAGGCCCATGATTTGGAATGTATCGCAAAAACAGGCAAAGGAAAGAACTGAGGAACAAAGAGGAACATGGTCCTTTTATACCTTGGACCTGTGTACACCTGCGAGGTGTAACCAGGTCCAAGTGACCATGGTCCTTTATGTATCAATCCGCCACTTGGGCATGAGTCAGAAAGGTGAGTCAGAGAGGAGGGAGGGACGGTTGAGAGTTGTTTACCCCCCAGGCTATGGTTTTGGCGGGATCACGATTTACAGGGTGTTACAATATGTATATATATGTGTATATGTATATATATGTGTATATGTATATATATGTGTATATGTATATATATGTATATATATATATATATATGTATATATATGTATATATATATATGTATATATATATGTATATATATATATATATGTATATATATGTATATATATGTATATATGTATATATATGTATATATATATATGTATATATATGTATATATATGTATATATATGTATATATGTATATATATGTATATATGTATATATATGTATATATGTATATATATGTATATATATATATATATATGTATATATATATATATATATATGTATATATATATATATATATATATATATATATTTCATTCTTTGAAATTTAAAATGTTGTTTGGTCATGAAATGTCACTTCATATTTAAGTTATTCATGATTTTAATCACTTTCTTCTTATTTAAAAAAAATATTTTCGCAATACTTGGGAAAGTCTTGACAATACTTCAAACAAAAAAATCTTCGGGGTTATGGTCTCTAAGTTATCATTTAACAGTCGTCATATTATAAAATTTTATTCAGAGTTATTTCAAAACTAGAAGGATTAAAAAAAAAGTCTCATGTGGCATCATTCAAAATAAACATTTCAAACCAATTAACCAAAAATTATTCTTTAACAGCTCAGAAAACCTTTATTATAAAAAATAAATAAATATATGTTATTCTGCTATTTAAAGTTCAAATTTATAATTTCAGGCTGAAAAAAATTTATTTCGAACGATATATATAGCCACAATCATTCTGGTATTCAACGGGAAACAATTATTAAATACACAAACCATGTCCTACTGCAACTCCCATCACAATAAGAAATATTAGAAGTTTATAACCAGGCATTCTTCAAGTTGTTTAAAATGTGTTTTGCTAAGTAAATTATAATTAAAAATGAAATATTAGCAACAAGAAAATTAAACAAAATACATGTTTTTTTTTAAAAAAACCAAACAAAATCTGTTCTTGTATGGTTGGTGTATAGCGGTTAGTGTCTCAGGCTCTCAAGCATATATGGTAATGTTGGTCATAGGTTCAATTCCTTGCAGTGCGAACTGTTTTCAAATATTTCAGAACGTGGGGGACGAACGAGTTATGAAGTTAAATAAAAGCAAGTAATAATAAAGAAAGTGTTATATGGCAGCATGAATAAACTGAGTATCAAAAAAGAGATAACACAGTCAAAATAAAATTTCAATTATGAAGTAAAAAGCTCAATAATTGAGCAAAAGTCAAATCCACACACACACATAGGAGAAAGGCATACTATACCAGTTTCACCACTGCCAGGTTTCTCATCAGTTGGCTTTAACTCAAACATGCAACAGTGGGAGGCCACAATTTAGTGGCAAACCAACAAACCAACAAGCATGTATTGATTGGTGTGAAAGATTTTAAGAATAATAAAATAATATGAAATTATTATAAAATAATTATAAAACGTTTTACATTTTATAATATTTTGTTTGAAAAAATAACATGTTTCTTGGTATTTAAAATTTAAAATAAAAACATGTATGAAAAACAATCTTATGGATAGCGAAATAAGTAACAATCTTACCACGGGCTGGTTGAATTATATTTTCTGCTTTGAGAAAGTTCCTTATAAATACTGTTCGCATAATGTAAAATACTGCATTAAAAAACGAACATGGCAGTGAAGTTCAAAGAAAAATCCTTAGCCATACGTCAATTATAATACACAAAAGGTTTTCCAGGTGTTTCCACGAACATGTACACGTGGAAACCTTAATTTTAAATTTTGTAGTTTTTTTTTCAGTGTTAAGAGAGGTCCCTCTGCTGCCTAACTTATTTTGGTAATTTAAAAAAATTCAACCAAATGAAAATGGACAGAATAAAAGACACACTGCAGAAGACCACAATGTGTAGAAGACCACATTATAAAAGTTTGTAAAAGTTGAAAGAAACTATTTAAAAAATAAAACTTTATTTGGTGATTTGAAATAAGAAACCTACATAAAGCCCAGGCCGGCGTTTTTATATTAAAGGCCCATGGGCCTGGTGGGCTATGTGGGCTTCGTGGGCCTCATGGGTTTGGTGGCCTTTGTGGGCATCACGGGTTTGGAAGGCATTTTATCATTTCCCTCATGGGGTTGTTTACAAATGTATAGAACTGAACCACATATTATTTCACACATTAATAAAAGTGCAACATATTCCTCACTGGCCAATCAATAAAATAAACATTAAAGCCGTTAATGGGGCAGTTTCTTTTCTTGGTAATCATGCGAACTTGTGAACCATTTAGTGTTCAAAATAGAGACCTACATAAAGCCCATGGGATGGTGGGCTTTTGGGCTGGGCTGGGCTTGGATCGGCATATTTATGTTAAAGGCCCATGGGCCTGGTGGGCTTTGTGGGTTTTGTGGGCTTCGTGAGCCTGGTGGGTTGTGTGGATCTGGTGGGCTTTATGGGCCTGGTGGGCTGGGCCCAGCATAAAGTCTCATGGGCTATGCTGGGCTAGGCTGGGCTGGGCTTCAAATTTTTACTCAATGTAGGTCTCTTAATTTGAAACTCACAATTTATAGGAAAAAAACAAAAACAATAATGCCCCCTGGCCACCGCCTATTCACTATTAAGCCTTGTTTCCACTGGGGTGAAGACCCATGGGCCTGGTGGGCTTTGTGGGCTTCGTGAGCCTGGTGGGCTTTGTGGGTTTTGTGGGCTTCGTGAGCCTGGTGGGTTGTGTGGCTCTGGTGGGCTTTATGGGCTTCTTGGGCCTGGCGGGCTGGGCCCAGCATAAAGTCTCATGGGCTTTGCTGGGCTGGGCTTCAAATTTTTACTCAATGTAGGTCTCTAAATTGAAACGCCCCCTGGAACCGCCTATTCACTATTAAGCCTTGTTTCCACTGGGGTGAAAATTTGAACCTTTTGAAAATTTCAACATGTGTTCCATTTTTCATCAAAATAGTGACGCCTGCCTTGCTGAAAATAAAGAACGTACATATGGCATAATACGTCACTATTTCGTATTGTCGCATGTGCTTGCAGTAGTCGCTTGAAAACAGCGAGAAACAGGCATCACTACCCAGCACTAACTTTTCGCTTGCACCGCCCTTTTATGAGCGTCAGACCAAATACCAATCAATTATAAATTGAAAAGGGTGAGGCATGCGAAATCAGACCAAGTAACTAACCAATTATAAATTGATAAGGCTCATCAAAGGGCGGGGCAAACGAAAAGTTAGTGGGCAGAACTGCCTGTAGCGAGAGAGCCTTCAACAGGCGTTTGTGCTTTAAAACCACTTTTAATTGTCTACATACATCTAGTTCTTTGTTTCAATTTTTAAGTTTAAAAAATATTTTTACAAAACAGTGTACATAGAAAATTACTGTGTTTTGAAATGAAAACAACATTTACACATATGTAAAAAGTTTTTCATTTTTGTGCACCACTGAAAAATAACAGCATTTTTAGTGTGAAATATAATTGTTGTTCAATCACTTTATATTAAAATTATTAATTAAAATATAACATTTGGCTTTTGAATTACTATAAGCCACACACAGCGTGAATTGAAATGAAAACCCACCATTAGGCCTTGTTTCCATTGGGGCGAAAATTTACCCCATGTAAAAATTCCAACTGTTGAAAATTTAGTGTTTACTATGGAGAAGTGAGCTAATGCATTTCTATTAGTTGGCTAAAATAACATCACCAGGAGGAGAAAAGCCAGGCATTCAATAAAACGCCCTCAATAAAAAAAAAAAATCACAAATATTCACCAAAAAAGAGGTTGAAAAAAAAAAGTTTAAATTGACTCAACTTTTGTTTAAACCTTGTTTTTCTTTTTGGTGAATATTTGTGCTTTTTGCGTTTTTTGAGTCGCCATCTTTCTTTTCTCTTCGTTTTCAGTGTTTTTTTGTTGTTGTTGTTTTTTCTCATCAATTTCTCTTTAATTTATCATCATTTCATGTAAAATAATGTATTCTAATTAGTTGTAGGATATGTTTAACTATAGTTTTACAGAAAAATAACGCTGTTTCGATGTAAGTATTGATGAGAAACGGCAATTTATGGTTTAGTTAAAGTTGTATATTGAATGTGGTTTTCTCACTTCAATTGGCCTAACATAATAAACAACCGATAATAGTAACTAGGCGGGGACCACGTTTGTTGTATTAGTCGCCATATCTAATTTCTTTTCTCCTACTAATAGAAATGCATGAACACATTTTCTCCATACGAAACACTTATTTTAAATTTTCACCAATAAATCCTTAGCCATATGTCAATTATAATACACAAAAGGTTTTCCAGGTGTTTCCACGAACATGTACACGTAGAAACCTTAATTTTAAATTTTGTAGTTTTTTTTACAGTGTTAAGAGAGGTCCCTCTGCTGCCTAACTTATTTTGGTAATTTAAAAAAATTCAACCAAATGAAAATGAACAGAATAAAAGACACACTGCAGAAGACCACAATGTGTAGAAGACCACATTATAAAAGTTTGTAAAAGTTGAAAGAAACTATTTAAAAAATAAAACTTTATTTGGTGATTTGAAATAAGAGACCTACATAAAGCCCAGGCCGGCGTTTTTATATTAAAGGCCCATGGGCCTGGTGGGCTATGTGGGCCAGGTGGGCTTCGTGGGCCTCATGGGTTTGGTGGCCTTTGTGGGCATCACAGGTTTGGAAGGTGTTTCATCATTTCCCTCATGGGGTTCTTTACAAATGTATAGAACTGAACCACATTATTTCACACATTAATAAAAGTGCAACATATTCCTCACTGACCAAACAATAAAATAAACATTAAAGCCGTTAATGGGGCAGTTTCTTTATTTGGTAATCATGCGAACTTGTGAACCATTTAGTGTGGAAATTAGAGGCTTACATAAAGCTCATGGGATGGTGGGCTTTTGGGCTGGGCTGGGCTTGGATCGGCATATTTATGTTAAAGGCCCATGGGCCTGGTGGGCTTTGTGGGTTTTGTGGGCTTCGTGAGCCTGGTGGGTTGTGTGGATCTGGTGGGCTTTATGGGCCTGGTGGGCTGGGCCCAGCATAAAGTCTCATGGGCTATGCTGGGCTAGGCTGGGCTGGGCTTCAAATTTTTACTCAATGTAGATCTCTTAATTTGAAACTCACAATTTATAGGAAAAAAACAAAAACAATAATGCCCCCTGGCCACCGCCTATTCACTATTAAGCCTTGTTTCCACTGGGGTGAAGATTTGAACCTTTTGAAAATTTCAACATGTGTTCCATTTTTCATCAGAATAGTGACGCCTGCCTTGCTGAAAATAAAGAACGTACATATGGCATAATACGTCACTATTTCGTATTGTCGCATGTGCTTGCAGTAGTCGCTTGAAGACAGCGAGAAACAGGCATCACTGCCCAGCACTAACTTTTCGCTTGCACCGCCCTTTTATGAGCGTCAGACCAAATACCAACCATTTATAAATTGAAAAGGGTGGGGCATGCAACATCAGACCAAGTAACTAACCAATTATAAATTGATAAGGCTCATCAAAGGGCGGGGCAAACGAAAAGTTAGTGGGCAGAACTGCCTGTAGCGAGAGAGCCTTCAACAGGCGTTTGTGCTTTAAAACCTCTTTTAATTGTCTACATACATGTAGTTCTTTGTTTCAATTTTTAAGTTTAAAAAATATTTTTAAAAAACAGTGTACATAGAAAATTACTGTGTTTTGAAATGAAAACAACATTTACACATATGTAAAAAGTTTTTCATTTTTGTGCACCACTGAAAAATAACAGCATTTTTAGTGTGAAATATAATTGTTGTTCAATCACTTTATATTAAAATTATTAAGTAAAATATAACATTTGGCTTTTGAATTACTATAAGCCACACACAGCGTGAATTGAAATGAAAACCCACCATTAGGCCTTGTTTCCATTGGGGCGAAAATTTACCCCATGTAAAAATTCCAACTGTTGAAAATTTAGTGTTTACTATGGAGAAGTGAGCTAATGCATTTCTATTAGTTGGCTAAAATAACATCACCAGGAGGAGAAAAGCCAGGCATTCAATAAAACGCCCTCAATTAAAAAAAAAAAAATCACAAATATTCACCAAAAAAGAGGTTGAAAAAAAAAAGTTTAAATTGACTCAACTTTTGTTGAAACCTTGTTTTTCTTTTTGGTGAATATTTGTGCTTTTTGCGTTTTTTGAGTCGCCATCTTTCTTTTCTCTTCGTTTTCAGTGTTTTTTTTGTTGTTTTTTCTCATCAATTTCTCTTTAATTTATCATCATTTCATGTAAAATAATGTATTCTAATTAGTTGTAGGATATGTTTAACTATAGTTTTACAGAAAAATAACGCTGTTTCGATGTAAGTATTGATGAGAAACGGCAATTTATGGTTTAGTTAAAGTTGTATATTGAATGTGGTTTTCTCACTTCAATTGGCCTAACATAATAAACAACCGATAATAGTAACTAGGCGGGGACCACGTTTGTTGTATTAGTCGCCATATCTAATTTCTTTTCTCCTACTAATAGAAATGCATGAACACATTTTCTCCATACGAAACACTTATTTTAAATTTTCACCAATAAAATATTTCGCCACAGTGGAAACAAGTCCTTTACCTATGAAACAAGAAGCTCTAATAAAAAAAACTACAAAATTATACCATCTATAACTATATCGTGTTACCAATAATTTATTTCTATTGCAGCAATATGAAAATTACACTTAATATGTCTTATAACAGTTTCAAGATTATAATAATACTCATTCTAATGTGGACTTTTAAATTCATCATTCAAAGAAAAGTGTTTTTCAATGTGCGAAATTGCTGAAATGATATATAACAAGAGCAATACAATGTCCCTCTCTCCGTAAGATAAATATTCTTCTTTTATGCCGTAGGTTGTATACTTCTGGCCTTTTATAGAATGGTTTAAGGCGTGACCATTAGGTTTTAATTATAATTAATTACAAATGATGCCACAAGATGGATATACGTGAATTCACGTCTCACTACCTTTAATCTCCTGGTACGTTGTTAAAAAGTTCAAGAAGCGAATTTACTGGGTATGTCCATTCTTAAAACTCATTGTCTTTTCAAAACTAAATGAATAAATGAAGCGAGGGAACCCTTTTTTGTGACTATCTTGATCAGAAATAATTATTTTATATAAATTTTAAGCTTCGTCTGGCTGTATATAATGCTGTACAAACAAGGACAAAAACGTTTAAACACGTCGGAATTTAGTCTATGTGACGCAGCGGTATTTTAGAATTGAAAATGCCCCCTCCCCCCCCCCCCCCCCGGGAAAGGGGGGTTAATTCTGTAGCATCACTCTGTCTCGTTATTTTTTCTTTTACGTCCGAGTTGAAGGATGCTGCAACTGCAGACCCGGAAACTTGAAATCTGCAGAAGAGTTGCATGCTTGGCTGCGTCCCTGGTAAAAAAAGGCGGAGCCAAGCTTGGGTATAAAAGACCGCATTTTTCGAATCTCCCAGTTCTTCTCTTGAACTTCTTTCAGCTAGCAGACGCGTTAAATTAGTCGTCTACTCTAAGAACCGCCTATTATTTTTATACACTTCAAAGTATATTTGTATCTTTTATAATCATCAATAATCCTTTCTCATCCTTCCTACGAGAGACACAAACTATAAATATAGTTTAATTGGTGAATAAATCTTTATATTTATTCATCATTTGGTGTTCTCGTACTCAAATTTCTTTTGAAAACACCACGGACAAACATGGTGTTGTCCCGCTCAGACTTGTGACTTTTCTGAGACCCATTGTCACATCTATTTAAATTTAAATGAACCGGTTTTTTCGCATAGTCAACTTTATGTTGCACTCTCCCGATCCAAGAACCCAAACAATAATAAGGTGCTTATTAAAAAATGCAAGCGGTCAAGGCAAATTACTTCATGACAACTGGACATTCACACAAAACGTCACTTAGGGGCCTACAATGATTTGAATAAAATAGTTAAATAATTTTAATAGTGTAACAACCCGACTGGCCGTTACAATGCCCACGGTAAATTTCGCTGAACTTACCGCCACTTGACTCCCTTGGGACGGGATCCTAGCGCGGACCAGCCCTCCTCTTGCACCCGTCCGTGCCACGGGTAATGCCGAGCGGAAGTCTTCACCGACGATCGACGGTCCGAAAGCCGCCGAGCACGACGGAGAACCCACGGTGAACCCCCGGTGGATCTCACCGTGGGTAAGGACGCGAAGTACCGGCCGACATGTCGTATAAACAGGCCGAAATAGGACGGTGAAGTGCCGGCATAACCCTGCCGGCAAACCCCCACCCTCCCCGCGGTAACTTCCCCAGCAATTATGAGAGATAATAAACAAGAGACACGGACACCAGTGTAGAGTGAAAATAACGTAGATAATTTATCCACAGATAAATTATATAAAACACTCACTGAATTAGTGACGATACTAGATGAACCTCCTGGCTAAATTCAGCCAGGAGAAGAGGTTATTAATCTCCACACACAAAGTAGACAAAGAGATGAATGGTGGCCATCTTGGCCACCTGTTGAATTGATGAGAGCATAATACACATGCACACAGCATCAGGGTTCACTTTCCACTGCCCAGATATAATGGCCGCCGCCATATATATCACCCCCAGGCTGCTCCACCTGGGGAAGGACAGGGACCCTTGCTGGCCATTTTGTCGTCTGCCTGGCAACCAATTTACAAGTGCCTAGCAGACGACATGGGAATTTAGTTTTGCTCCACAAAGGAGCAAAACTGGGTCGTCACAATCCTCTCAACTTTCCTGATCCGCCCCGGGATCAGGTCGGCCGAGCCAGCAAGGATTGCGCCCATGACCCCCACTCAGTTTCAGACTGATTTCTTTGGTGGTGGATTCATCGGAGCCACCATTCACTCCGACATCCACCGACGTATCCACCATGAACAAATCCGGGTGTTTCTCCACCCGAGACCGAGATCGAAATCAGTCCCCCCCCCCCGAGTCTTAACACCTCTTGCTGTCGAAACTCTTCGACGGCAAGTGTCAAGCTGCGGACTCTGACGAAGAGTCCGACTTGTCAGAAGGTCTACGAGGGCGGCCGCGGGATCGGACACACTACCTCGTAGAGGGTGGGTTACAAACTCCCCCACCATTCCTTCCAAGTCGCAGCCAAAGAGACGCTGAACGTATGGGGCCGCGAGCTGGGCTACACATACTAGTCCAGCTCCTGTCCCCACCACATCTAAAACAGCAAAGCATCTCCTTACCGGGTTGACGACCAGCAACACCGGATAGTCCGTACTGCCAAATGCAAGCACATATCGCACGGCAAATGACGGCAACGACGGCATCCACGGAACTAGGAGTGTCTCCCCAGACGATAATATCCGTGGAATTGGTACCCCTCCATTCCCGGCTGGTTTTGCCACAGACCAAGCCGGTTATTCAGAAAGACCTCTCCTTCTGAATATGGAGGCTCCGCACCAAAGCGTCGACCCTTGCCCTCGGGCTCGGGAGACTTGGCTCTTTTTTCCGGTCCTAGGGCCGCAAAGACCCCATTATCGGGACCCGGAGAGAAGGGTGTCCTTCCAACGGAAGGCACGGGACCACGTTTGGCGGGAACGTCATGTTTCCCCGCCGGGCTGCCCCAAAGCTAGGTAACGGTGAGCTGACCCGGTGGAGAGTTCCCACCGACCGAACTAATAAGTTCGGTACCGCCACCACCTTCGGGGAGGATGAAGGTATACCGAGAACAACGTCTCGCATTGACCTATCATCCATCCGCGCCGTCTTACTCTGACGGGTATGGTGCGGTTGGCTCCCGGCCGACACGGTCGCACCGTGTCGGGACTCCTCCTCCTCCTCCTCCGTGCCGATACTTCCACCACCACCAGCAATTGTGAGACTATTTATAGCAATTTTAGAAATACCATATAGTAACACTCGTTTGTCTCGTTGTCTTCTGCTCAAAACAACAAGATGGAGGAGTGGCTAGGTTCTTAACTTTTTTTTCAAATTACAGTTTCTGTTGAAAAAGCAACCAATAGGAAGGGCTGTTCAAAATTAGGTCACGGTAAGGGTCACTTGCGATGCCACACCCACCCTATTCGCATATATATGTTAAATGTGCTCATGTGTCTATTGTTCTTTCATATGAATAGATGGAGCTTTTTTTACATTTACGTTCTTCATTGTGCAAGTGGGATCACTTGTACGTCACAGAAAGCATAACAGCAACGTAAAAATCAATACACTTACGTTTTCGTTCCTGTTTACAGGCGTATATTTTTACGCATGTGAGATCTTAAGGGTAGTACACACCGGGATTCTTTGTTGCGATACATTGTTTCGGGGCCAAATCATGGCTGAATCCAGTCTGTTGCGATTCTGTCCCACAACAATGTTGAAATCTTGCAGGGCTGAATCGCAGCAGCTCATATTCATGTTTATTGAGTCCCATTGAAATGGGAAACATTTCAACATTGTTACGGGACATTTCATGGTGTGGACGTCTTTTTCAGTGGTCCACGTCGTTTTATAAGTCTAGTACTAGTGGACCACTGAAAATATTGTTAAACTAATTGAGGACCTTCTGTATAAATTGTGTTTTTGTGAAGTTATGGTCTTCTGACTACAGTGGTAACTAAAAAATGAAATTTAGAAATCCTGCCGCATCTTCCAATTTCAGGGTGTCCAAAAGGCTTAAACCGAATGTGCTCTCAGCTGAGAAGAGCTAGTGTGCCCACCACCGTTTCTGCTTTATTTGCCCCTCTTTATGAATCACCGTGTAGGCCTATATTGCAAGGGCCACTTCCGCTGGTAACATTTACATGGTGAAAGGTGTAGGTGTGGACAGGAAACAATGTTGCTGGTCTGAATCGCGTCAGTTTCGATTCTGCCCCGCAACATTGAATCGGAGCAGTCCCCCGCAACAATGTATCACAACAAAAAATTCGGTGTGTACTAGACTTTAGCATTACACTTGCTTCATGCATTGCTGATTAAGGCGTTTACCGTCACTGTTTAAAATAGGGGAGAGGGGCTTTCCTCAGGATGCTCGGAGGAGAGTGCAGCAGCACCGTACTCCAGAGGATGCTGCCGCGGCTGCAGATAACTCTGGGCTGCTCAGATTTCTATCACATTTGTAATATAGTCTTCATATTACAATTTCTGTATTTCACATCGTCATAGAACGTTTATCTTCTATCTTGTTGACAATTATTACACCATAAATTTATAAGGGGAAAAACAATTTTCTAGCAGCACTAGGCCTTCCCATAAAACTTTACGTAAACCGGAAAACATCGATCGAGCAAGCCAGTTGCAAATTGATGTTTTATCACAGATATTTACATTACAAATTAATGCTTAATATAGTTTGTGTCTAGCTTTACTGTAGGTTCCTCTTTTATTCATACAAAAACACAAGGTTAGCCATAACAGGAAATAAGGTATAAGGAGTAAGGTATTAAGGTGGCTGAATAGATATTTATTTTGTTTTCATCCCCCACGCCAACCTGACACGCCTACATTCCTCCTCCCACACCCGCGGTTTTGAGAAAATTTATATTATTGAAGCAAACCGTTTTTTCAGGAGAAACATTACGAAAAATACAAAGTGTTTTAGAAACTAAAATAATTGGTGATAATGCTAAAAGTTTTTTCATGATGATATCTTTAAAAATAAAACTTTTATGACAGTTTGAAAAAGGCGAAAATAACATATATTGCCATTAATAAACTTTTAGCAGAATCTTTAAAAAAACGTTTGCTTGACATTTCTGCATCCAAATTTTATGGAAACATCTACGGAGCATAGCATTAGCCACTGCAGTGGTGCTGTCCTGGTAGACTAAAGTAAAATACAGTAGAATGTCGATTATCGGAACATCGTTTATCGGAAGCGTCGATTATCGCAACCATTTATATTTACTTATTCTTATGGAAATACTACTTATGGAAATAGAAAAAATTTCTTTGCGATAGGTTTTTTCTTACTTTCCTCCACTTTTTAATAGGATTGCGATTATATGAACTTCTAAAAAAAATTAAAGGTGATACAAACGGATAACGAGAATCATAAATTTTCACTTGGTTCACTTGCATTTTATAATAAGTGAAATAACTGGAACTGATTAATTGGACAGGTTCATTCAAACGTTTGTTCTCTTTCTCTAAAAAACCTCGTACTTTACCAACACTTATAGAGTAAGAATGTTCGGCTGGTTACACTGGTAACTTTCAGCTAATAGGAAAGGCCCCCTCCCCCCTAAAAAACAACCGGTACCGCTCTATGGCATCACCCAGCATGTATTAATACAATGGTGTTTCCTGCATATAGCACCAGCATGTTTACAATACAGTAATGACTGATAAAAACAGATTTATTTAATATCCTTGTCAAGTTCAATGTGATTGCATTCCATAAGTAAATCCGGAAAAAAAGTTGTTCAAAAAAATTAACATCACAAAACATAAACAATCGTGTCTATCTAGTTGTCAGCTGCCATAAGCTGCCATAATCCTTACCACATCTACATTTTCTCTTTTGCACAGCGTTTTGGAAATATGGGAAAATTTTCTCACATTATCTTCACTTTTATGGCAATAATTCACCCTTTTTTGTCACAAATTAAATCACCATTTTTTTTATTTATGTACGCAAACCATGAATTACAATTTTATAAGTTTCAAATAGTCAATAAAAATCATTTGTTTTAACTGAATTTAGAAATTCAGTTTTCAAATTTATGAAAATAAATAGGTTTTAAAACGTGAAAAAAAAGTTTTGTTTTTTAAATATTTAGAAACTAGTGTCCATGAGATTTTTTGCTTTTCGAAATTGAATTCCCTCTAGTGAGATGCTATACGGTGTATTGCACATTTACATACTAGATGTCCTTTAGATTCGTCTGAAATGCACTGACCACCAGTACCGTGCGTACTCATGCAGTGAGCATGACAAGATGCATGCATGTCATGTATGCCATGGCCTGCTTCCGGGCATAGTGGATCTATTAACATTTAATAAAAAGATAAGTTTACTTTATGTTCGTAAATGCAACTTTGCACTTTGAGAGGAAATTCACAGTAGTATATTTCTAATAAAGTTCATAAAAAATGGGTGAAAACTGAGATTGTTAGCTCATGAAACATAATTATTGACAAGGTGGATTGATTCAAATTTCTGATTTTATAAATCAATTGATTTTTTTCATTAAAATCAGTTATTAAAATAATTAATGAAATCTTATTTAAATTACGATATAAACAAATTGGCAACAACATAAAAATCAAGTGATTTAAAGCACATTAGCAACATTTTTTTTCAGAACTTTTCTTAATTTTTTTCTTTTATGAAATTGAATTTATTATAATGTGTTTGACAGGTATATAAAAAGATTGAACACTTTTGTCATGAACCGATTTTCACTTTTTAAAAGTTCAAATTTGTGAAATTTTAAATATTTTTTAGATTTTTTAAAAAAGAAATTATGAATTTTTCTTGGTTAACGAGGACATTTTTACTTAAAGAGACCATCATTAAATCAAGAAATTTCATGTTAAACCCAACAATTGCCTAAATGATTTTTAAAATAAAAAAGTCATTAATACAATTAAAAATCAATTGGCTTTTCATAAAAGGACTTTATCAAATAGATGCGCCATCAAACAACAGACATTGGCAATAAAAAAACCAAAAGTTTAACTATCTACTCAGATGCTGATGTTTTCACTTGACTTGACTTTTTAACTCCCTATACAAATACGTGTATTCCCCATTCATATCAAAATACAATGGCTTTTATATTTAAACTAGAGGGGTAACCCGTCATAAATGACGGGAGCAGAATTCACAGGCAATTGTGCCCAGCATTAGAATTTCTTTTTATCCGCCCTTTTATGATGTCAGACCAAGTAACAAACAAAATAGAAATTGATGACGTTCATAAAAGGGCGGAGCAAAAGAAATTCTATCTCCTCCCCTTTTTTATATTAGAAAGAGAAAATAAGATTTTCATTTTCCCTGGTGTGCGCATGCGCGTCGTTTTTTCCTTTTTTTACTTTTTTTAATTTCAATTTCAGTCGCCCCAATGGAAACAAGGCCTAATGGTGGGCCAAAGTTATATTTTAATTAATAATTTTAATATAAAGTGATTGAACAACAATTATATTTCACACTAAAAATGCTGTTATTTTTCAGTGGTGCACAAAAATGAAAAACTTTTTACATATGTGTAAATGTTGTTTTCATTTCAAAACACAGTAATTTTCTATGTAAACTGTTTTGTAAAAATATTTTTTAAACTTAAAAATTGAAACAAAGAACTACATGTATATATATATGTATATGTATATATATATATTTATATATATATATATATATATACATATATATATATATACATATATATATATATACATATATATATATATATGTATATGTATATATATATGTATATGTATATATATATATGTGTATATGTATATATATGTGTATATGTATATATATGTGTATATGTATATGTATATATATATATGTATATGTATATATATATGTATATGTATATATATATGTATATATATATATATATGTATATATATATATATATATATATATATATATATATATATATATATATATATATATATGTATATGTATGTATATATATATATATATATATATATATATTTCATTCTTTGAAATTTAAAATGTTGTTTGGTCATGAAATGTCACTTCATATTTAAGTTATTCATGATTTTAATCACTTTCTTCTTATTTAAAAAAAAATATTTTCGCAATACTTGGGAAAGTCTTGACAATACTTCAAACAAAAAAATCTTCGGGGTTATGGTCTCTAAGTTATCATTTAACAGTCGTCATATTATAAAATTTTATTCAGAGTTATTTCAAAACTAGAAGGATTAAAAAAAAGTCTCATGTGGCATCATTCAAAATAAACATTTCAAACCAATTAACCAAAAATTATTCTTTAACAGCTCAGAAAACCTTTATTATAAAAAATAAATAAATATATGTTATTCTGCTATTTAAAGTTCAAATTTATAATTTCAGGCTGAAAAAAATTTATTTCGAACGATATATATAGCCACAATCATTCTGGTATTCAACGGGAAACAATTATTAAATACACAAACCATGTCCTACTGCAACTCCCATCACAATAAGAAATATTAGAAGTTTATAACCAGGCATTCTTCAAGTTGTTTAAAATGTGTTTTGCTAAGTAAATTATAATTAAAAATGAAATATTAGCAACAAGAAAATTAAACAAAATACATGTTTTTTTTTAAAAAAACCAAACAAAATCTGTTCTTGTATGGTTGGTGTATAGCGGTTAGTGTCTCAGGCTCTCAAGCATATGGTAATGTTGGTCATAGGTTCAATTCCTTGCAGTGCGAACTGTTTTCAAATATTTCAGAACGTGGGGGACGAACGAGTTATGAAGTTAAATAAAAGCAAGTAATAATAAAGAAAGTGTTATATGGCAGCATGAATAAACTGAGTATCAAAAAAGAGATAACACAGTCAAAATAAAATTTCAATTATGAAGTAAAAAGCTCAATAATTGAGCAAAAGTCAAATCCACACACACACATAGGAGAAAGGCATACTATACCAGTTTCACCACTGCCAGGTTTCTCATCAGTTGGCTTTAACTCAAACATGCAACAGTGAGAGGCCACAATTTAGTGGCAAACCAACAAACCAACAAGCATGTATTGATTGGTGTGAAAGATTTTAAGAATAATAAAATAATATGAAATTATTATAAAATAATTATAAAACGTTTTACATTTTATAATATTTTGTTTGAAAAAATAACATGTTTCTTGGTATTTAAAATTTAAAATAAAAACATGTATGAAAAACAATCTTATGGATAGCGAAATAAGTAACAATCTTACCACGGGCTGGTTGAATTATATTTTCTGCTTTGAGAAAGTTCCTTATAAATACTGTTCGCATAATGTAAAATACTGCATTAAAAAACGAACATGGCAGTGAAGTTCAAAGAAAAATCCTTAGCCATACGTCAATTATAATACACAAAAGGTTTTCCAGGTGTTTCCACGAACATGTACACGTGGAAACCTTAATTTTAAATTTTGTAGTTTTTTTTTCAGTGTTAAGAGAGGTCCCTCTGCTGCCTAACTTATTTTGGTAATTTAAAAAAATTCAACCAAATGAAAATGGACAGAATAAAAGACACACTGCAGAAGACCACAATGTGTAGAAGACCACATTATAAAAGTTTGTAAAAGTTGAAAGAAACTATTTAAAAAATAAAACTTTATTTGGTGATTTGAAATAAGAAACCTACATAAAGCCCAGGCCGGCGTTTTTATATTAAAGGCCCATGGGCCTGGTGGGCTATGTGGGCTTCGTGGGCCTCATGGGTTTGGTGGCCTTTGTGGGCATCACGGGTTTGGAAGGCATTTTATCATTTCCCTCATGGGGTTGTTTACAAATGTATAGAACTGAACCACATATTATTTCACACATTAATAAAAGTGCAACATATTCCTCACTGGCCAATCAATAAAATAAACATTAAAGCCGTTAATGGGGCAGTTTCTTTTCTTGGTAATCATGCGAACTTGTGAACCATTTAGTGTTCAAAATAGAGACCTACATAAAGCCCATGGGATGGTGGGCTTTTGGGCTGGGCTGGGCTTGGATCGGCATATTTATGTTAAAGACCCATGGGCCTGGTGGGCTTTGTGGGCTTCGTGAGCCTGGTGGGCTTTGTGGGTTTTGTGGGCTTCGTGAGCCTGGTGGGTTGTGTGGCTCTGGTGGGCTTTATGGGCTTCTTGGGCCTGGCGGGCTGGGCCCAGCATAAAGTCTCATGGGCTATGCTGGGCTGGGCTTCAAATTTTTACTCAATGTAGGTCTCTAAATTGAAACGCCCCCTGGAACCGCCTATTCACTATTAAGCCTTGTTTCCACTGGGGTGAAAATTTGAACCTTTTGAAAATTTCAACATGTGTTCCATTTTTCATCAAAATAGTGACGCCTGCCTTGCTGAAAATAAAGAACGTACATATGGCATAATACGTCACTATTTCGTATTGTCGCATGTGCTTGCAGTAGTCGCTTGAAAACAGCGAGAAACAGGCATCACTACCCAGCACTAACTTTTCGCTTGCACCGCCCTTTTATGAGCGTCAGACCAAATACCAATCAATTATAAATTGAAAAGGGTGAGGCATGCGAAATCAGAACAAGTAACTAACCAATTATAAATTGATAAGGCTCATCAAAGGGCGGGGCAAACGAAAAGTTAGTGGGCAGAACTGCCTGTAGCGAGAGAGCCTTCAACAGGCGTTTGTGCTTTAAAACCACTTTTAATTGTCTACATACATCTAGTTCTTTGTTTCAATTTTTAAGTTTAAAAAATATTTTTACAAAACAGTGTACATAGAAAATTACTGTGTTTTGAAATGAAAACAACATTTACACATATGTAAAAAGTTTTTCATTTTTGTGCACCACTGAAAAATAACAGCATTTTTAGTGTGAAATATAATTGTTGTTCAATCACTTTATATTAAAATTATTAATTAAAATATAACATTTGGCTTTTGAATTACTATAAGCCACACACAGCGTGAATTGAAATGAAAACCCACCATTAGGCCTTGTTTCCATTGGGGCGAAAATTTACCCCATGTAAAAATTCCAACTGTTGAAAATTTAGTGTTTACTATGGAGAAGTGAGCTAATGCATTTCTATTAGTTGGCTAAAATAACATCACCAGGAGGAGAAAAGCCAGGCATTCAATAAAACGCCCTCAATAAAAAAAAAAAATCACAAATATTCACCAAAAAAGAGGTTGAAAAAAAAAAGTTTAAATTGACTCAACTTTTGTTTAAACCTTGTTTTTCTTTTTGGTGAATATTTGTGCTTTTTGCGTTTTTTGAGTCGCCATCTTTCTTTTCTCTTCGTTTTCAGTGTTTTTTTGTTGTTGTTGTTTTTTCTCATCAATTTCTCTTTAATTTATCATCATTTCATGTAAAATAATGTATTCTAATTAGTTGTAGGATATGTTTAACTATAGTTTTACAGAAAAATAACGCTGTTTCGATGTAAGTATTGATGAGAAACGGCAATTTATGGTTTAGTTAAAGTTGTATATTGAATGTGGTTTTCTCACTTCAATTGGCCTAACATAATAAACAACCGATAATAGTAACTAGGCGGGGACCACGTTTGTTGTATTAGTCGCCATATCTAATTTCTTTTCTCCTACTAATAGAAATGCATGAACACATTTTCTCCATACGAAACACTTATTTTAAATTTTCACCAATAAATCCTTAGCCATATGTCAATTATAATACACAAAAGGTTTTCCAGGTGTTTCCACGAACATGTACACGTAGAAACCTTAATTTTAAATTTTGTAGTTTTTTTTACAGTGTTAAGAGAGGTCCCTCTGCTGCCTAACTTATTTTGGTAATTTAAAAAAATTCAACCAAATGAAAATGAACAGAATAAAAGACACACTGCAGAAGACCACAATGTGTAGAAGACCACATTATAAAAGTTTGTAAAAGTTGAAAGAAACTATTTAAAAAATAAAACTTTATTTGGTGATTTGAAATAAGAGACCTACATAAAGCCCAGGCCGGCGTTTTTATATTAAAGGCCCATGGGCCTGGTGGGCTATGTGGGCCAGGTGGGCTTCGTGGGCCTCATGGGTTTGGTGGCCTTTGTGGGCATCACAGGTTTGGAAGGTGTTTCATCATTTCCCTCATGGGGTTCTTTACAAATGTATAGAACTGAACCACATTATTTCACACATTAATAAAAGTGCAACATATTCCTCACTGACCAAACAATAAAATAAACATTAAAGCCGTTAATGGGGCAGTTTCTTTATTTGGTAATCATGCGAACTTGTGAACCATTTAGTGTGGAAATTAGAGGCTTACATAAAGCTCATGGGATGGTGGGCTTTTGGGCTGGGCTGGGCTTGGATCGGCATATTTATGTTAAAGGCCCATGGGCCTGGTGGGCTTTGTGGGTTTTGTGGGCTTCGTGAGCCTGGTGGGTTGTGTGGATCTGGTGGGCTTTATGGGCCTGGTGGGCTGGGCCCAGCATAAAGTCTCATGGGCTATGCTGGGCTAGGCTGGGCTGGGCTTCAAATTTTTACTCAATGTAGATCTCTTAATTTGAAACTCACAATTTATAGGAAAAAAACAAAAACAATAATGCCCCCTGGCCACCGCCTATTCACTATTAAGCCTTGTTTCCACTGGGGTGAAGATTTGAACCTTTTGAAAATTTCAACATGTGTTCCATTTTTCATCAGAATAGTGACGCCTGCCTTGCTGAAAATAAAGAACGTACATATGGCATAATACGTCACTATTTCGTATTGTCGCATGTGCTTGCAGTAGTCGCTTGAAGACAGCGAGAAACAGGCATCACTGCCCAGCACTAACTTTTCGCTTGCACCGCCCTTTTATGAGCGTCAGACCAAATACCAACCATTTATAAATTGAAAAGGGTGGGGCATGCAACATCAGACCAAGTAACTAACCAATTATAAATTGATAAGGCTCATCAAAGGGCGGGGCAAACGAAAAGTTAGTGGGCAGAACTGCCTGTAGCGAGAGAGCCTTCAACAGGCGTTTGTGCTTTAAAACCTCTTTTAATTGTCTACATACATGTAGTTCTTTGTTTCAATTTTTAAGTTTAAAAAATATTTTTAAAAAACAGTGTACATAGAAAATTACTGTGTTTTGAAATGAAAACAACATTTACACATATGTAAAAAGTTTTTCATTTTTGTGCACCACTGAAAAATAACAGCATTTTTAGTGTGAAATATAATTGTTGTTCAATCACTTTATATTAAAATTATTAAGTAAAATATAACATTTGGCTTTTGAATTACTATAAGCCACACACAGCGTGAATTGAAATGAAAACCCACCATTAGGCCTTGTTTCCATTGGGGCGAAAATTTACCCCATGTAAAAATTCCAACTGTTGAAAATTTAGTGTTTACTATGGAGAAGTGAGCTAATGCATTTCTATTAGTTGGCTAAAATAACATCACCAGGAGGAGAAAAGCCAGGCATTCAATAAAACGCCCTCAATTAAAAAAAAAAAATCACAAATATTCACCAAAAAAGAGGTTGAAAAAAAAAAGTTTAAATTGACTCAACTTTTGTTGAAACCTTGTTTTTCTTTTTGGTGAATATTTGTGCTTTTTGCGTTTTTTGAGTCGCCATCTTTCTTTTCTCTTCGTTTTCAGTGTTTTTTTTGTTGTTTTTTCTCATCAATTTCTCTTTAATTTATCATCATTTCATGTAAAATAATGTATTCTAATTAGTTGTAGGATATGTTTAACTATAGTTTTACAGAAAAATAACGCTGTTTCGATGTAAGTATTGATGAGAAACGGCAATTTATGGTTTAGTTAAAGTTGTATATTGAATGTGGTTTTCTCACTTCAATTGGCCTAACATAATAAACAACCGATAATAGTAACTAGGCGGGGACCACGTTTGTTGTATTAGTCGCCATATCTAATTTCTTTTCTCCTACTAATAGAAATGCATGAACACATTTTCTCCATACGAAACACTTATTTTAAATTTTCACCAATAAAATATTTCGCCACAGTGGAAACAAGTCCTTTACCTATGAAACAAGAAGCTCTAATAAAAAAAACTACAAAATTATACCATCTATAACTATATCGTGTTACCAATAATTTATTTCTATTGCAGCAATATGAAAATTACACTTAATATGTCTTATAACAGTTTCAAGATTATAATAATACTCATTCTAATGTGGACTTTTAAATTCATCATTCAAAGAAAAGTGTTTTTCAATGTGCGAAATTGCTGAAATGATATATAACAAGAGCAATACAATGTCCCTCTCTCCGTAAGATAAATATTCTTCTTTTATGCCGTAGGTTGTATACTTCTGGCCTTTTATAGAATGGTTTAAGGCGTGACCATTAGGTTTTAATTATAATTAATTACAAATGATGCCACAAGATGGATATACGTGAATTCATGTCTCACTACCTTTAATCTCCTGGTACGTTGTTAAAAAGTTCAAGAAGCGAATTTACTGGGTATGTCCATTCTTAAAACTCATTGTCTTTTCAAAACTAAATGAATAAATGAAGCGAGGGAACCCTTTTTTGTGACTATCTTGATCAGAAATAATTATTTTATATAAATTTTAAGCTTCGTCTGGATGTATATAATGCTGTACAAACAAGGACAAAAACGTTTAAGCACGTCGGAATTTAGTCTATGTGACGCAGCGGTATTTTAGAATTGAAAATGCCCCCCCCCCCCGGGAAAGGGGGGGTTAATTCTGTAGCATCACTCTGTCTCGTTATTTTTTCTTTTACGTCCGAGTTGAAGGATGCTGCAACTGCAGACCCGGAAACTTGAAATCTGCAGAAGAGTTGCATGCTTGGCTGCGTCCCTGGTAAAAAAAAGGCGGAGCCAAGCTTGGGTATAAAAGACCGCATTTTTCGAATCTCCCAGTTCTTCTCTTGAACTTCTTTCAGCTAGCAGACGCGTTAAATTAGTCGTCTACTCTAAGAACCGCCTATTATTTTTATACACTTCAAAGTATATTTGTATCTTTTATAATCATCAATAATCCTTTCTCATCCTTCCTACGAGAGACATAAACTCTAAATATTGTTTGATTGGTGAATAAATCTTTATATTTATTCATCATTTGGTGTTCTCGTACTCAAATTTCTTTTAAAAACACCACGGACAAACATGGTGTTGTCCCGCTCAGACTTGTGACTTTTCTGAGACCCATTGTCACATCTATTTAAATTTAAATGAACCGGTTTTTTCGCATAGTCAACTTTATGTTGCACTCTCCCGATCCAAGAACCCAAACAATAATAAGGTGCTTATTAAAAAATGCAAGCGGTCAAGGCAAATTACTTCATGACAACTGGACATTCACACAAAACGTCACTTAGGGGCCTACAATGATTTGAATAAAATAGTTAAATAATTTTAATAGTGTAACAACCCGACTGGCCGTTACAATGCCCACGGTAAATTTCGCTGAACTTACCGCCGCTTGACTCCCTTGGGACGGGATCCTAGCGCGGACCAGCCCTCCTCTTGCACCCGTCCGTGCCACGGGTAATGCCGAGCGGAAGTCTTCACCGACGATCGACGGTCCGAAAGCCGCCGAGCACGACGGAGAACCCACGGTGAACCCCCGGTGGATCTCACCGTGGGTAACGACGCGAAGTACCGGCCGACATGTCGTATAAACAGGCCGAAATAGGACGGTGAAGTGCCGGCATAACCCTGCCGGCAAACCCCCACCCTCCCCGCGGTAACTTCCCCAGCAATTATGAGAGATAATAAACAAGAGACACGGACACCAGTGTAGAGTGAAAATAACGTAGATAATTTATTCACAGATAAATTATATAAAACACTCACTGAATTAGTGACGATACTAGATGAACCTCCTGGCTAAATTCAGCCAGGAGAAGAGGTTATTAATCTCCACACACAAAGTAGACAAAGAGATGAATGGTGGCCATCTTGGCCACCTGTTGAATTGATGAGAGCATAATACAAATGCACACAGCATCAGGGTTCACTTTCCACTGCCCAGATATAATGGCCGCCGCCATATATATCACCCCCAGGCTGCTCCACCTGGGGAAGGACAGGGACCCTTGCTGGCCATTTTGTCGTCTGCCTGGCAACCAATTTACAAGTGCCTAGCAGACGACATGGGAATTTAGTTTTGCTCCACAAAGGAGCAAAACTGGGTCGTCACAATCCTCTCAACTTTCCTGATCCGCCCCGGGATCAGGTCGGCCGAGCCAGCAAGGATTGCGCCCATGACCCCCACTCAGTTTCAGACTGATTTCTTTGGTGGTGGATTCATCGGAGCCACCATCCACTCCGACATCCACCGACGTATCCACCATGAACAAATCCGGGTGTTTCTCCACCCGAGACCGAGATCGAAATCAGTCCCCCCGAGTCTTAACACCTCTTGCTGTCGAAACTCTTTGACGGCAAGTGTCAAGCTGCGGACTCTGACGAAGAGTCCGACTTGTCAGAAGGTCTACGAGGGCGGCCGCGGGATCGGACACACTACCTCGTAGAGGGTGGGTTACAAACTCCCCCACCATTCCTTCCAAGTCGCAGCCAAAGAGACGCTGAACGTATGGGGCCGCGAGCTGGGCTACACATACTAGTCCAGCTCCTGTCCCCACCACATCTAAAACAGCAAAGCATCTCCTTACCGGGTTGACGACCAGCAACACCGGATAGTCCGTACTGCCAAATGCCAGCACATATCGCACGGCAAATGACGGCAACGACGGCGTCCACGGAACTAGGAGTGTCTCCCCCAGACGATAATATCCGTGGAATTGGTACCCCTCCATTCCCGGCTGGTCTTGCCACAGACCAAGCCGGTTATTCAGAAAGACCTCTCCTTCTGAATATGGAGGCTCCGCACCAAAGCGTCGACCCTCACCCTCGGGCTCGGGAGACTTGGCTCTTTTTTCCGGTCCTAGGGCCGCAAAGACCCCATTATCGGGACCCGGAGAGAAGGGTGTCCTTTCAACGGAAGGCATGGGACCACGTTTGGCGGGAACGTCATGTTTCCCCGCTGGGCTGCCCCAAAGCTAGGTAACGGTGAGCTGACCCGGTGGAGAGTTCCCACCGACCGAACTAATAAGTTCGGTACCGCCAATACCTTCGGGGAGGATGAAGGTATACCAAGAACAACATCTCGCATTGACCTATCATCCATCCGCGCCGTCTTACTCTGACGGGTATGGTGCGGTTGGCTCCCGGCCGACACGGTCGCACCGTGTCGGGACTCCTCCTCCTCCTCCGTGCCGATACTTCCACCACCACCAGCAATTGTGAGACTATTTATAGCAATTTTAGAAATACCATATAGTAACACTCGTTTGTCTCGTTGTCTTCTGCTCAAAACAACAAGATGGAGGAGTGGCTAGGTTCTTAACTTTTTTTTCAAATTACAGTTTCTGTTGAAAAAGCAACCAATAGGAAGGGCTGTTCAAAATTAGGTCACGGTAAGGGTCACTTGCGATGCCACACCCACCCTATTCGCATATATATGTTAAATGTGCTCATGTGTCTATTGTTCTTTCATATGAATAGATGGAGCTTTTTTTACATTTACGTTCTTCATTGTGCAAGTGGGATCACTTGTACGTCACAGAAAGCATAACAGCAACGTAAAAATCAATACTTACGTTTTCGTTCCTGTTTACAGGCGTATATTTTTACGCATGTGAGATCTTAAGGGTAGTACACACCGGGATTCTTAGTTGCGATACATTGTTTCGGGGCCAAATCATGGCTGAATCCAGTCTGTTGCGATTCTGTCCCACAACAATGTTGAAATCTTGCAGGGCTGAATCGCAGCAGCTCATATTCATGTTTATTGAGTCCCATTGAAATGGGAAACATTTCAACATTGTTGCGGGACATTTCATGGTGTGGACGTCTTTTTCAGTGGTCCACGTCGTTTTATAAGTCTAGTACTAGTGGACCACTGAAAATATTGTTAAACTAATTGAGGACCTTCTGTATAAATTGTGTTTTTGTGAAGTTATGGTCTTCTGACTACAGTGGTAACTAAAAGAAATGAAATTTAGAAATCCTGCCGCATCTTCCAATTTCAGGGTGTCCAAAAGGCTTAAACCGAATGTGCTCTCAGCTGAGAAGAGCTAGTGTGCCCACCACCGTTTCTGCTTTATTTGCCCCTCTTTATGAATCACCGTGTAGGCCTATATTGCAAGGGCCACTTCCGCTGGTAACATTTACATGGTGAAAGGTGTAGGTGTGGACAGGAAACAATGTTGCTGGTCTGAATCGCGTCATTTTCGATTCTGCCCCGCAACATTGAATCGGAGCAGTCCCCCGCAACAATGTATCACAACAAAAAATTCGGTGTGTACTAGACTTTAGCATTACACTTGCTTCATGCATTGCTGATTAAGGCATTTACCGTCATTGTTTAAAATAGGGGAGAGGGGCTTTCCTCAGGATGCTCGGAGGAGAGTGCAGCAGCACCGTACTCCAGAGGATGCTGCCGCGGCTGCAGATAACTCTGGGCTGCTCAGATTTCTATCACATTTGTAATAGAGAGTTTGCGCCACGGTACAACTACTACTATCTACAACTACTACTAATTGTAGATTGTCGTTTTCTGTGTTGAAAAATTGTACTTGTAGCCTTTAGGTTGCGCTCACAACTTCCACACACAACACCAATATAGATTTTAAACCGGAAATACCCACCCACACCTTGTGTTCGACGGTAAAAAATCGAATTCATCGGTAAAGAAACGAATTCATTGGTAAAGAATAACAGTATTAATTATTTTAATAATTAATATTGGAAAAATATTTTAACAATTGTTTAAAAATTGGAAGTTTGAAATAAATTTTTGGAGTTGGTTTCGTTTTTTCGCGTTTTTAACTGGTGAAGCCAAGATGGAGGCAACAAAAATTTTTTAACAGGAAGTGGGCCTCCCCATATGAAATGTGCATGCGCAGTTACCTTTTTTTTGGTAGTCGTGTACGACTAACTTCTGTTATAATCGTACAGATTCGAATAGGAACGACAACTGGAGATAATTTTTACACAAAGTTGTCGTAAAATCCAGTTGTCGTGCCTATTTTTTGTGTGGCGCAAACTCTCTAATATAGTCTTCATATTACAATTTCTGTATTTCACATCGTCATAGAACTTTTATCTTCTATCTTGTTGACAATTATTACACCATAAATTTATAAGGAGGAAAAACAATTTTCTAGCAGCACTAGGCCTTCACATAAAACTTTACGTAAACCGGAAAACATCGATCGAGCAAGCCAGTTGCAAATTGATGTTTTATCACAGATATTTACATTACAAATTAATGCTTAATATAGTTTGTGTCTAGCTTTACTGTAGGTTCCTCTTTTATTCATACAAAAACACAAGATTAGCCAAAACAGAAAATAAGGTATAAGGAGTAAGGTATTAAGGTGGCTGAATAGATATTTATTTTGTTTTCATCCCCCACGCCAACCTGACACGCCTACATTCCTCCTCCCACACCCGCGGTTTTGAGAAAATTTATATTATTGAAGCAAACCGTTTTTTCAGGAGAAACATTACGAAAAATACAAAGTGTTTTAGAAACTAAAATAATTGGTGATAATGCTAAAAGTTTTTTCATGATGATATCTTTAAAAATAAAACTTTTATGACAGTTTGAAAAAGGCGAAAATAACATATATTGCCATTAATAAACTTTTAGCAGAATCTTTAAAAAAACGTTTGCTTGACATTTCTGCATCCAAATTTTACGGAAACATCTACGGAGCATAGCATTAGCCACTGCAGTGGTGCTGTCCTGGTAGACTAAAGTAAAATACAGTAGAATGTCGATTATCGGAACATCGTTTATCGGAAGCGTAGATTATCGCAACCATTTTTTTTTTACTTATTCTTATGGAAATACTACTTATGGAAATAGAAAAAATTTCTTTGCGATAGGTTTTTTCTTACTTTCCTCCACTTTTTAATAGGATTGCGATTATATGAACTTTTAAAAAAAATTAAAGGTGATACAAACGGATAACGAGAATCATAAATTTTCACTTGGTTCACTTGCATTTTATAATAAGTGAAATAACTGGAACTGATTAATTGGACAGGTTCATTCAAACGTTTGTTCTCTTTCTCTAAAAAACCTCGTACTTTACCAACACTAATAGAGTAAGAATGTTCGGCTGGTTACACTGGTAACTTTCAGCTAATAGGAAAGGCCCTCTTCCCCCCTTAAAAAAACAACCGGTACCGCTCTATGGCATCACCCGGCATGTATTAATACAATGGTGTTTCCTGCATATAGCACCAGCATGTTTACAATACAGTAATGACTGATAAAAACAGATTTATTTAATATCCTTGTCAAGTTCAATGTGATTGCATTCCATAAGAAAATCCGGAAAAAAAAGTTGTTCAAAAAAATTAACATCACAAAACATAAACAATCGTGTCTATCTAGTTGTCAGCTGCCATAAGCTGCCGTAATCCTTACCACATCTACATTTTCTCTTTTGCACTGCGTTTTGGAAATAATGGGAAAATTTTCTCACATTATCTTCACTTTTATGGCAATAATTCACCCTTTTTTGTCACAAATTAAATCACCATTTTTTTTATTTATGTACGCAAACCATGAATTACAATTTTATAAGTTTCAAATAGTCAATAAAAATCATTTGTTTTAACTGAATTTAGAAATTCAGTTTTCAAATTTATGAAAATAAATTGGTTTTAAAACGTGAAAAAAAAGGATTTGTTTTTTAAATATTTAGAAACTAGTGTCCATGAGATTTTTTGCTTTTCGAAATTGAATTCCCTCTAGTGAGATGGTATACGGCGTATTGCACATTTACATACTAGATGTCCTTTAGATTCGTCTGAAATGCACTGACCACCAGTACCGTGCGTACTCATGCAGTGAGCATGACAAGATGCATGCATGTCATGTATGCCATGGCCTGCTCCCGGGCATAGTGGATCTATTAACATTTAATAAAAAGATAAGTTTACTTTATGTTCGTAAATGCAACTTTGCACTTTGAGAGGAAATTCACAGTAGTATATTTCTAATAAAGTTCATAAAAAATGTGTGAAAACTGAGATTGTTAGCTCATGAAACATAATTATTGACAAGGTGGATTGATTCAAATTTCTGATTTTATAAATCAATTGATTTTTTTCATTAAAATCAGTTATTAAAATAATTAATGAAATCTTATTTAAATTACGATATAAACAAATTGGCAACAACATAAAAATCAAGTGATTTAAAGCACATTAGCAACATTTTTTTTCAGAACTTTTCTTAATTTTTTTCTTTTATGAAATTGAATTTATTATAATGTGTTTGACAGGTATATAAAAAGATTGAACACTTTTGTCATGAACGGATTTTCACTTTTTAAAAGTTCAAATTTGTGAAATTTTAAATATTTTTTAGATTTTTTAAAAAAGAAATTATGAATTTTTCTTGGTTAACGAGGACATTTTTACTTAAAGAGACCATCATTACCTCAAGAAATTTCATGTTAAACCCAACAATTGCCTAAATGATTTTTAAAATAAAAAAGTCATTAATACAATTAAAAATCAATTGGCTTTTCATAAAAGGACTTTATCAAATTGATGCGCCATCAAACAACAGACATTGGTAATAAAAAAAACCAAAAGTTTAACTATCTACTCAGATGCTGATGTTTTCACTTGACTTGACTTTTTAACTCCCTATACAAATACGTGTATTCCCCATTCATATCAAAATACAATGGCTTTTATATTTAAACTAGTGGGGTAACCCGTCATAAATGACGGGAGCAGAATTCACAGGCAATTGTGCCCAGCATTAGAATTTCTTTTTATCCGCCCTTTCATGATGTCAGACCAAGTAACAAACCAATTAGAAATTGATGACGTTTTTTTGATTTCCTCCCCTTTTTTATATTTGAAAGAGAAAATGAGATTTTCATTTTCCCTGGTGTGCGCATGCGCGTCGTTTTTTCCTTTTTTTACTTTTTTAATTTCAATTTCAGTCGCCCCAATGGAAACAAGGCCTAATGGTGGGTTTTCATGCATGCTTTGAGCTTCCAAATTCATGCTGTGTGTGGCTTATAGTAATTCAAAAGCCAAATGTTATATTTTAATTAATAATTTAATATAAAGGGATTGAACAACAATTATATTTTACACTAAAAATGCTGTTATTTTTCAGTGGTGCACAAAAATGAAAAACTTTTTACATATGTGTAAATGTTGTTTTCATTTCAAAACACAGTAATTTTCTATGTACACTGTTTTGTAAAAATATTTTTTAAACTTAAAAATTGAAACAAAGAACTACATGTATATATATGTATATGTATATATATATATATATAAATATATATATGTATATATATATATATATATATATATATATATATATATATATATATACAACATATAAACAACATTTTAAATTTCAAAGAATGAAATATATATATTTCATTCTTTGAAATTTAAAATGTTGTTTGTTCATGAAATGTCACTTCATATTTAAGTTATTCATGATTTTAATCACTTTCTTCTTATTTAAAAAAAAATATTTTCGCAATACTTGGGAAAGTCTTGACAATACTTCAAACAAAAAAATCTTCGGGGTTATGGTCTCTAAGTTATCATTTAACAGTCGTCATATTATAAAATTTTATTCAGAGTTATTTCAAAACTAGAAGGATTAAAAAAAAAGTCTCATGTGGCATCATTCAAAATAAACATTTCAAACCAATTAACCAAAAATTATTCTTTAACAGCTCAGAAAACCTTTATTATAAAAAATAAATAAATATATGTTATTCTGCTATTTAAAGTTCAAATTTATAATTTCAGGCTGAAAAAAATTTATTTCGAACGATATATATAGCCACAATCATTCTGGTATTCAACGGGAAACAATTATTAAATACACAAACCATGTCCTACTGCAACTCCCATCACAATAAGAAATATTAGAAGTTTATAACCAGGCATTCTTCAAGTTGTTTAAAATGTGTTTTGCTAAGTAAATTATAATTAAAAATGAAATATTAGCAACAAGAAAATTAAACAAAATACATGTTTTTTTTTAAAAAAACCAAACAAAATCTGTTCTTGTATGGTTGGTGTATAGCGGTTAGTGTCTCAGGCTCTCAAGCATATATGGTAATGTTGGTCATAGGTTCAATTCCTTGCAGTGCGAACTGTTTTCAAATATTTCAGAACGTGGGGGACGAACGAGTTATGAAGTTAAATAAAAGCAAGTAATAATAAAGAAAGTGTTATATGGCAGCATGAATAAACTGAGTATCAAAAAAGAGATAACACAGTCAAAATAAAATTTCAATTATGAAGTAAAAAGCTCAATAATTGAGCAAAAGTCAAATCCACACACACACATAGGAGAAAGGCATACTATACCAGTTTCACCACTGCCAGGTTTCTCATCAGTTGGCTTTAACTCAAACATGCAACAGTGAGAGGCCACAATTTAGTGGCAAACCAACAAACCAACAAGCATGTATTGATTGGTGTGAAAGATTTTAAGAATAATAAAATAATATGAAATTATTATAAAATAATTATAAAACGTTTTACATTTTATAATATTTTGTTTGAAAAAATAACATGTTTCTTGGTACTTAAAATTTAAAATAAAAACATGTATGAAAAAATCTTATGGATAGCGAAATAAGTAACAATCTTACCACGGGCTGGTTGAAATATATTTTCTGCTTTGAGAAAGTTCCTTATAAATACTGTTCGTATAATGTAAAATACTGCGTTAAATAAAGAACATGGCAGTGAAGTTCTAAAAAAATCCTTAGCCATACGTCAATTATAATACACAAAAGGTCTTCCAGGTGTTTCCATGAACATGTACACGTAAAAACCTTAATTTTAAATTTTGTAGTTTTTTTAGTGCTAAGAGAGGTCCCTCTGCTGCCTAACTTATTTTGGTAATTTAAAAAAATTCAACCAAATGAAAATGAACAGAATAAAAGACACACTGCAGAAGACCACAATGTGTAGAAGACCACATTATAAAAGTTTGTAAAAGTTGAAAAAAACTATTTAAAAAATAAAACTTTATTTGGTGATTTGAAATAAGAGACCTACATAAAGCCCAGGCCGGCGTTTTTATATTAAAGGCCCATGGGCCTGGTGGGCTATGTGGGCCTGGTGGGCTTCATGGGCCTCATGGGTTTGGTGGCCTTTGTGGGCATCACGGGTTTGGAAGGCATTTTATCATTTCCCTCATGGGGTTGTTTACAAATGTATAGAACTGAACCACATATTATTTCACACATTAATAAAAGTGCAACATATTCCTCACTGGCCAATCAATAAAATAAACATTAAAGCCGTTAATGGGGCAGTTTCTTTTCTTGGTAATCATGCGAACTTGTGAACCATTTAGTGTGGAAAATAGAGACCTACATAAAGCCCATGGGATGGTGGGCTTTTGGGCTGGGCTGGGCTTGGATCGGCATATTTATGTTAAAGACCCATGGGCCTGGTGGGCTTTGTGGGCTTCGTGAGCCTGGTGGGCTTTGTGGGTTTTGTGGGCTTCGTGAGCCTGGTGGGTTGTGTGGCTCTGGTGGGCTTTATGGGCTTCTTGGGCCTGGCGGGCTGGGCCCAGCATAAAGTCTCATGGGCTATGCTGGGCTGGGCTTCAAATTTTTACTCAATGTAGGTCTCTAAATTGAAACGCCCCCTGGAACCGCCTATTCACTATTAAGCCTTGTTTCCACTGGGGTGAAAATTTGAACCTTTTGAAAATTTCAACATGTGTTCCATTTTTCATCAAAATAGTGACGCCTGCCTTGCTGAAAATAAAGAACGTACATATGGCATAATACGTCACTATTTCGTATTGTCGCATGTGCTTGCAGTAGTCGCTTGAAAACAGCGAGAAACAGGCATCACTACCCAGCACTAACTTTTCGCTTGCACCGCCCTTTTATGAGCGTCAGACCAAATACCAATCAATTATAAATTGAAAAGGGTGAGGCATGCGAAATCAGACCAAGTAACTAACCAATTATAAATTGATAAGGCTCATCAAAGGGCGGGGCAAACGAAAAGTTAGTGGGCAGAACTGCCTGTAGCGAGAGAGCCTTCAACAGGCGTTTGTGCTTTAAAACCACTTTTAATTGTCTACATACATCTAGTTCTTTGTTTCAATTTTTAAGTTTAAAAAATATTTTTACAAAACAGTGTACATAGAAAATTACTGTGTTTTGAAATGAAAACAACATTTACACATATGTAAAAAGTTTTTCATTTTTGTGCACCACTGAAAAATAACAGCATTTTTAGTGTGAAATATAATTGTTGTTCAATCACTTTATATTAAAATTATTAATTAAAATATAACATTTGGCTTTTGAATTACTATAAGCCACACACAGCGTGAATTGAAATGAAAACCCACCATTAGGCCTTGTTTCCATTGGGGCGAAAATTTACCCCATGTAAAAATTCCAACTGTTGAAAATTTAGTGTTTACTATGGAGAAGTGAGCTAATGCATTTCTATTAGTTGGCTAAAATAACATCACCAGGAGGAGAAAAGCCAGGCATTCAATAAAACGCCCTCAATAAAAAAAAAAAATCACAAATATTCACCAAAAAAGAGGTTGAAAAAAAAAAGTTTAAATTGACTCAACTTTTGTTTAAACCTTGTTTTTCTTTTTGGTGAATATTTGTGCTTTTTGCGTTTTTTGAGTCGCCATCTTTCTTTTCTCTTCGTTTTCAGTGTTTTTTTTTTTGTTGTTGTTTTTTCTCATCAATTTCTCTTTAATTTATCATCATTTCATGTAAAATAATGTATTCTAATTAGTTGTAGGATATGTTTAACTATAGTTTTACAGAAAAATAACGCTGTTTCGATGTAAGTATTGATGAGAAACGGCAATTTATGGTTTAGTTAAAGTTGTATATTGAATGTGGTTTTCTCACTTCAATTGGCCTAACATAATAAACAACCGATAATAGTAACTAGGCGGGGACCACGTTTGTTGTATTAGTCGCCATATCTAATTTCTTTTCTCCTACTAATAGAAATGCATGAACACATTTTCTCCATACGAAACACTTATTTTAAATTTTCACCAATAAATCCTTAGCCATATGTCAATTATAATACACAAAAGGTTTTCCAGGTGTTTCCACGAACATGTACACGTAGAAACCTTAATTTTAAATTTTGTAGTTTTTTTTACAGTGTTAAGAGAGGTCCCTCTGCTGCCTAACTTATTTTGGTAATTTAAAAAAATTCAACCAAATGAAAATGAACAGAATAAAAGACACACTGCAGAAGACCACAATGTGTAGAAGACCACATTATAAAAGTTTGTAAAAGTTGAAAGAAACTATTTAAAAAATAAAACTTTATTTGGTGATTTGAAATAAGAGACCTACATAAAGCCCAGGCCGGCGTTTTTATATTAAAGGCCCATGGGCATGGTGGGCTATGTGGGCCTGGTGGGCTTCGTGGGCCTCATGGGTTTGGTGGCCTTTGTGGGCATCACAGGTTTGGAAGGTGTTTCATCATTTCCCTCATGGGGTTCTTTACAAATGTATAGAACTGAACCACATTATTTCACACATTAATAAAAGTGCAACATATTCCTCACTGACCAAACAATAAAATAAACATTAAAGCCGTTAATGGGGCAGTTTCTTTATTTGGTAATCATGCGAACTTGTGAACCATTTAGTGTGGAAATTAGAGGCTTACATAAAGCTCATGGGATGGTGGGCTTTTGGGCTGGGCTGGGCTTGGATCGGCATATTTATGTTAAAGGCCCATGGGCCTGGTGGGCTTTGTGGGTTTTGTGGGCTTCGTGAGCCTGGTGGGTTGTGTGGATCTGGTGGGCTTTATGGGCCTGGTGGGCTGGGCCCAGCATAAAGTCTCATGGGCTATGCTGGGCTAGGCTGGGCTGGGCTTCAAATTTTTACTCAATGTAGATCTCTTAATTTGAAACTCACAATTTATAGGAAAAAAACAAAAACAATAATGCCCCCTGGCCACCGCCTATTCACTATTAAGCCTTGTTTCCACTGGGGTGAAGATTTGAACCTTTTGAAAATTTCAACATGTGTTCCATTTTTCATCAGAATAGTGACGCCTGCCTTGCTGAAAATAAAGAACGTACATATGGCATAATACGTCACTATTTCGTATTGTCGCATGTGCTTGCAGTAGTCGCTTGAAGACAGCGAGAAACAGGCATCGCTGCCCAGCACTAACTTTTCGCTTGCACTGCCCTTTTATGAGCGTCAGACCAAATACCAACCATTTATAAATTGAAAAGGGTGGGGCATGCAACATCAGACCAAGTAACTAACCAATTATAAATTGATAAGGCTCATCAAAGGGCGGGGCAAACGAAAAGTTAGTGGGCAGAACTGCCTGTAGCGAGAGAGCCTTCAACAGGCGTTTGTGCTTTAAAACCTCTTTTAATTGTCTACATACATGTAGTTCTTTGTTTCAATTTTTAAGTTTAAAAAATATTTTTAAAAAACAGTGTACATAGAAAATTACTGTGTTTTGAAATGAAAACAACATTTACACATATGTAAAAAGTTTTTCATTTTTGTGCACCACTGAAAAATAACAGCATTTTTAGTGTGAAATATAATTGTTGTTCAATCACTTTATATTAAAATTATTAAGTAAAATATAACATTTGGCTTTTGAATTACTATAAGCCACACACAGCGTGAATTGAAATGAAAACCCACCATTAGGCCTTGTTTCCATTGGGGCGAAAATTTACCCCATGTAAAAATTCCAACTGTTGAAAATTTAGTGTTTACTATGGAGAAGTGAGCTAATGCATTTCTATTAGTTGGCTAAAATAACATCACCAGGAGGAGAAAAGCCCGGCATTCAATAAAACGCCCTCAATTAAAAAAAAAAAATCACAAATATTCACCAAAAAAGAGGTTGAAAAAAAAAGTTTAAATTGACTCAACTTTTGTTGAAACCTTGTTTTTCTTTTTGGTGAATATTTGTGCTTTTTGCGTTTTTTGAGTCGCCATCTTTCTTTTCTCTTCGTTTTCATTGTTTTTTTTGTTGTTTTTTCTCATCAATTTCTCTTTAATTTATCATCATTTCATGTAAAATAATGTATTCTAATTAGTTGTAGGATATGTTTAACTATAGTTTTACAGAAAAATAACGCTGTTTCGATGTAAGTATTGATGAGAAACGGCAATTTATGGTTTAGTTAAAGTTGTATATTGAATGTGGTTTTCTCACTTCAATTGGCCTAACATAATAAACAACCGATAATAGTAACTAGGCGGGGACCACGTTTGTTGTATTAGTCGCCATATCTAATTTCTTTTCTCCTACTAATAGAAATGCATGAACACATTTTCTCCATACGAAACACTTATTTTAAATTTTAACCAATAAAATATTTCGCCACAGTGGAAACAAGTCCTTTACCTATGAAACAAGAAGCTCTAATAAAAAAAACTACAAAATTATACCATCTATAACTATATCGTGTTACCAATAATTTATTTCTATTGCAGCAATATGAAAATTACACTTAATATGTCTTATAACAGTTTCAAGATTATAATAATACTCATTCTAATGTGGACTTTTAAATTCATCATTCAAAGAAAAGTGTTTTTCAATGTGCGAAATTGCTGAAATGATATATAACAAGAGCAATACAATGTCCCTCTCTCCGTAAGATAAATATTCTTCTTTTATGCCGTAGGTTGTATACTTCTGGCCTTTTATAGAATGGTTTAAGGCGTGACCATTAGGTTTTAATTATAATTAATTACAAATGATGCCACAAGATGGATATACGTGAATTCATGTCTCACTACCTTTAATCTCCTGGTACGTTGTTAAAAAGTTCAAGAAGCGAATTTACTGGGTATGTCCATTCTTAAAACTCATTGTCTTTTCAAAACTAAATGAATAAATGAAGCGAGGGAACCCTTTTTTGTGACTATCTTGATCAGAAATAATTATTTTATATAAATTTTAAGCTTCGTCTGGCTGTATATAATGCTGTACAAACAAGGACAAAAACGTTTAAACACGTCGGAATTTAGTCTATGTGACGCAGCGGTATTTTAGAATTGAAAATGCCCCCTCCCCCCCCCCCCCCCCGGGAAAGGGGGGTTAATTCTGTAGCATCACTCTGTCTCGTTATTTTTTCTTTTACGTCCGAGTTGAAGGATGCTGCAACTGCAGACCCGGAAACTTGAAATCTGCAGAAGAGTTGCATGCTTGGCTGCGTCCCTGGTAAAAAAAGGCGGAGCCAAGCTTGGGTATAAAAGACCGCATTTTTCGAATCTCCCAGTTCTTCTCTTGAACTTCTTTCAGCTAGCAGACGCGTTAAATTAGTCGTCTACTCTAAGAACCGCCTATTATTTTTATACACTTCAAAGTATATTTGTATCTTTTATAATCATCAATAATCCTTTCTCATCCTTCCTACGAGAGACACAAACTCTAAATATTGTTTGATTGGTGAATAAATCTTTATATTTATTCATCATTTGGTGTTCTCGTACTCAAATTTCTTTTGAAAACACCACGGACAAACATGGTGTTGTCCCGCTCAGACTTGTGACTTTTCTGAGACCCATTGTCACATCTATTTAAATTTAAATGAACCGGTTTTTTCGCATAGTCAACTTTATGTTGCACTCTCCCGATCCAAGAACCCAAACAATAATAAGGTGCTTATTAAAAAATGCAAGCGGTCAAGGCAAATTACTTCATGACAACTGGACATTCACACAAAACGTCACTTAGGGGCCTACAATGATTTGAATAAAATAGTTAAATAATTTTAATAGTGTAACAACCCGACTGGCCGTTACAATGCCCACGGTAAATTTCGCTGAACTTACCGCCACTTGACTCCCTTGGGACGAGATCCTAGCGCGGACCAGCCCTCCTCTTGCACCCGTCCGTGCCACGGGTAATGCCGAGCGGAAGTCTTCACCGACGATCGACGGTCCGAAAGCCGCCGAGCACGACGGAGAACCCACGGTGAACCCCCGGTGGATCTCACCGTGGGTAAGGACGCGAAGTACCGGCCGACATGTCGTATAAACAGGCCGAAATAGGACGGTGAAGTGCCGGCATAACCCTGCCGGCAAACCCCCACCCTCCCCGCGGTAACTTCCCCAGCAATTATGAGAGATAATAAACAAGAGACATGGACACCAGTGTAGAGTGAAAATAACGTAGATAATTTATCCACAGATAAATTATATAAAACACTCACTGAATTAGTGACGATACTAGATGGACCTCCTGGCTAAATTCAGCCAGGAGAAGAGGTTATTAATCTCCACACACAAAGTAGACAAAGAGATGAATGGTGGCCATCTTGGCCACCTGTTGAATTGATGAGAGCATAATACACATGCACACAGCATCAGGGTTCACTTTCCACTGCCCAGATATAATGGCCGCCGCCATATATATCACCCCCAGGCTGCTCCACCTGGGGAAGGACAGGGACCCTTGCTGGCCATTTTGTCGTCTGCCTGGCAACCAATTTACAAGTGCCTAGCAGACGACATGGGAATTTAGTTTTGCTCCACAAAGGAGCAAAACTGGGTCGTCACAATCCTCTCAACTTTCCTGATCCTCCCCGGGATCAGGTCGGCCGAGCCAGCAAGGATTGCGCCCATGACCCCCACTCAGTTTCAGACTGATTTCTTTGGTGGTGGATTCATCGGAGCCACCATCCACTCCGACATCCACCGACGTATCCACCATGAACAAATCCGGGTGTTTCTCCACCCGAGACCGAGATCGAAATCAGTCCCCCCCCCCCGAGTCTTAACACCTCTTGCTGTCGAAACTCTTCGATGGCAAGTGTCAAGCTGCAGACTCTGACGAAGAGTCCGACTTGTCAGAAGGTCTACGAGGGCGGCCGCGGGATCGGACACACTACCTCGTAGAGGGTGGGTTACAAACTCCCCCACCATTCCTTCCAAGTCGCAGCCAAAGAGACGCTGAACGTATGGGGCCGCGAGCTGGGCTACACATACTAGTCCAGCTCCTGTCCCCACCACATCTAAAACAGCAAAGCATCTCCTTACCGGGTTGACGACCAGCAACACCGGATAGTCCGTACTGCCAAATGCCAGCACATATCGCACGGCAAATGACGGCAACGACGGCATCCACGGAACTAGGAGTGTCTCCCCAGACGATAATATCCGTGGAATTGGTACCCCTCCATTCCCGGCTGGTTTTGCCACAGACCAAGCCGGTTATTCAGAAAGACCTCTCCTTCTGAATATGGAGGCTCCGCACCAAAGCGTCGACCCTCGCCCTCGGGCTCGGGAGACTTGGCTCTTTTTTCCGGTCCTAGGGCCGCAAAGACCCCATTATCGGGACCCGGAGAGAAGGGTGTCCTTCCAACGGAAGGCACGGGACCACGTTTGGCGGGAACGTCATGTTTCCCCGCCGGGCTGCCCCAAAGCTAGGTAACGGTGAGCTGACCCGGTGGAGAGTTCCCACCGACCGAACTAATAAGTTCGGTACCGCCACCACCTTCGGGGAGGATGAAGGTATACCGAGAACAACGTCTCGCATTGACCTATCATCCATCCGCGCCGTCTTACTCTGATGGGTATGGTGCGGTTGGCTCCCGGCCGACACGGTCGCACCGTGTCGGGACTCCTCCTCCTCCTCCTCCGTGCCGATACTTCCACCACCACCAGCAATTGTGAGACTATTTATAGCAATTTTAGAAATACCATATAGTAACACTCGTTTGTCTCGTTGTCTTCTGCTCAAAACAACAAGATGGAGGAGTGGCTAGGTTCTTAACTTTTTTTTCAAATTACAGTTTCTGTTGAAAAAGCAACCAATAGGAAGGGCTGTTCAAAATTAGGTCACGGTAAGGGTCACTTGCGATGCCACACCCACCCTATTCGCATATATATGTTAAATGTGCTCATGTGTCTATTGTTCTTTCATATGAATAGATGCAGCTTTTTTTACATTTACGTTCTTCATTGTGCAAGTGGGATCACTTGTACGTCACAGAAAGCATAACAGCAACGTAAAAATCAATACACTTACGTTTTCGTTCCTGTTTACAGGCGTATATTTTTACGCATGTGAGATCTTAAGGGTAGTACACACCGGGATTCTTTGTTGCGATACATTGTTTCGGGGCCAAATCATGGCTGAATCCAGTCTGTTGCGATTCTGTCCCACAACAATGTTGAAATCTTGCAGGGCTGAATCGCAGCAGCTCATATTCATGTTTATTGAGTCCCATTGAAATGGGAAACATTTCAACATTGTTGCGGGACATTTCATGGTGTGGACGTCTTTTTCAGTGGTCCACGTCGTTTTATAAGTCTAGTACTAGTGGACCACTGAAAATATTGTTAAACTAATTGAGGACCTTCTGTATAAATTGTGTTTTTGTGAAGTTATGGTCTTCTGACTACAGTGGTAACTAAAAGAAATGAAATTTAGAAATCCTGCCGCATCTTCCAATTTCAGGGTGTCCAAAAGGCTTAAACCGAATGTGCTCTCAGCTGAGAAGAGCTAGTGTGCCCACCACCGTTTCTGCTTTATTTGCCCCTATTTATGAATCACCGTGTAGGCCTATATTGCAAGGGCCACTTCCGCTGGTAACATTTACATGGTGAAAGGTGTAGGTGTGGACAGGAAACAATGTTGCTGGTCTGAATCGCGTCAGTTTCGATTCTGCCCCGCAACATTGAATCGGAGCAGTCCCCCGCAACAATGTATCACAACAAAAAATTCGGTGTGTACTAGACTTTAGCATTACACTTGCTTCATGCATTGCTGATTAAGGCATTTACCGTCATTGTTTAAAATAGGGGAGAGGGGCTTTCCTCAGGATGCTCGGAGGAGAGTGCAGCAGCACCGTACTCCAGAGGATGCTGCCGCGGCTGCAGATAACTCTGGGCTGCTCAGATTTCTATCACATTTGTAATAGAGAGTTTGCGCCACGGTACAACTACTACTATCTACAACTACTACTAATTGTAGATTGTCGTTTTCTGTGTTGAAAAATTGTACTTGTAGCCTTTAGGTTGCGCTCACAACTTCCACACACAACACCAATATAGATTTTAAACCGGAAATACCCACCCACACCTTGTGTTCGACGGTAAAAAATCGAATTCATCGGTAAAGAAACGAATTCATTGGTAAAGAATAACAGTATTAATTATTTTAATAATTAATATTGGAAAAATATTTTAACAATTGTTTAAAAATTGGAAGTTTGAAATAAATTTTTGGAGTTGGTTTCGTTTTTTCGCGTTTTTAACTGGTGAAGCCAAGATGGAGGCAAAAAAAATTTTTTAACAGGAAGTGGGCCTCCCCATATGAAATGCGCATGCGCAGTTACCTTTTTTTTGGTAGTCGTGTACGACTAACTTCTGTTATAATCGTACAGATTCGAATAGGAACGACAACTGGAGATAATTTTTACACAAAGTTGTCGTAAAATCCAGTTGTTGTGCCTATTTTTTGTGTGGCGCAAACTCTCTAATATAGTCTTCATATTACAATTTCTGTATTTCACATCGTCATAGAACTTTTATCTTCTATCTTGTTGACAATTATTACACCATAAATTTATAAGGAGGAAAAACAATTTTCTAGCAGCACTAGGCCTTCACATAAAACTTTACGTAAACCGGAAAACATCGATCGAGCAAGCCAGTTGCAAATTGATGTTTTATCACAGATATTTACATTACAAATTAATGCTTAATATAGTTTGTGTCTAGCTTTACTGTAGGTTCCTCTTTTATTCATACAAAAACACAAGGTTAGCCATAACAGGAAATAAGGTATAAGGAGTAAGGTATTAAGGTGGCTGAATAGATATTTATTTTGTTTTCATCCCCTACGCCAACCTGACACGCCTACATTCCTCCTCCCACACCCGCGGTTTTGAGAAAATTTATATTATTTAAGCAAACCGTTTTTTCAGGAGAAACATTACGAAAAATACGAATTATTTTAGAAACTAAAATAATTGGTGATAATGCTAAAAGTTTTTTCATGATGATATCTTTAAAAATAAAACTTTTATGAGTTTGAAAAAGGCGAAACTAACATATATTGCCATTAATAAACTTTTAGCAGAATCTTTAAAAAAACGTTTGCTTGACATTTCTGCATCCAAATTTTACGGAAACATCTACGGAGCATAGCATTAGCCACTGCAGTGGTGCTGTCCTGGTAGACTAAAGTAAAATACAGTAGAATGTCGATTATCGGAACATCGTTTATCGGAAGCGTCGATTATCGCAACCATTTATATTTACTTATTCTTATGGAAATACTACTTATGGAAATAGAAAAAATTTCTTTGCGATAGGTTTTTTCTTACTTTCCTCCACTTTTTAATAGGATTGCGATTATATGAACTTCTAAAAAAAATTAAAGGTGATACAAACGGATAACGAGAATCATAAATTTTCACTTGGTTCACTTGCATTTTATAATAAGTGAAATAACTGGAACTGATTAATTGGACAGGTTCATTCAAACGTTTGTTCTCTTTCTCTAAAAAACCTCGTACTTTACCAACACTTATAGAGTAAGAATGTTCGGCTGGTTACACTGGTAACTTTCAGCTAATAGGAAAGGCCCCCTCCCCCCTAAAAAACAACCGGTACCGCTCTATGGCATCACCCAGGATGTATTAATACAATGGTGTTTCCTGCATATAGCACCAGCATGTTTACAATACAGTAATGACTGATAAAAACAGATTTATTTAATATCCTTGTCAAGTTCAATGTGATTGCATTCCATAAGTAAATCCGGAAAAAAAGTTGTTCAAAAAAATTAACATCACAAAACATAAACAATCGTGTCTATCTAGTTGTCAGCTGCCATAAGCTGCCATAATCCTTACCACATCTACATTTTCTCTTTTGCACAGCGTTTTGGAAATATGGGAAAATTTTCTCACATTATCTTCACTTTTATGGCAATAATTCACCCTTTTTTGTCACAAATTAAATCACCATTTTTTTTATTTATGTACGCAAACCATGAATTACAATTTTATAAGTTTCAAATAGTCAATAAAAATCATTTGTTTTAACTGAATTTAGAAATTCAGTTTTCAAATTTATGAAAATAAATAGGTTTTAAAACGTGAAAAAAAAGTTTTGTTTTTTAAATATTTAGAAACTAGTGTCCATGAGATTTTTTTGCTTTTCGAAATTGAATTCCCTCTAGTGAGATGGTATACGGGGCAGTGCACATTTACATACTGGATGTCCTTTAGATTCATCTAAAATGCACTGACCACCAGTACCGTGCGTACGCATGCAGTGAGCACGACAAGATACATGTATGTCATGTATGCCAGGGCCTGCTCCCGGGCATAGTGGATCTATTAACATTTAATAAAAAGATAAGTTTACTTTATGTTCGTAAATGCAACTTTGCACTTTGGGAGGAAATTCACAGTAGTATATTTCTAATAAAGTTCATAAAAAATGTGTTAAAACTGAGATTGTTAGCTCATGAAACATAATTATTGACAAGGTGGGTTGATTCAAATTTCTGATTTTATAAATCAATTGATTTTTTCATTAAAATCAGTTATTAAAATAATTAATGAAATCGTACTTAAATTACGATATAAACAAATTGGCAACAACATAAAAATCAAGTGATTTAAAGCACATTAGCAACATTTTTTTTTCAGAACTTTTCTTAATTTTTTTCTTTTATGAAATTGAATTTATTATAATGTGTTTGACAGGTATATAAAAAGATTGAACACTTTTGTCATGAACGGATTTTCACTTTTTAAAAGTTCAAATTTGTGAAATTTTAAATATTTTTTTGGATTTTTTAAAAAAGAAATTATGAATTTTTCTTGGTTAACGAGGACATTTTTACTTAAAGAGACCATCATTACCTCAAGAAATGTCATGTTAAACCCAACAATTGCCTAAATGATTTTTAAAATAAAAGTCATTAATACAATTAAAAATCAATTGGCTTTTCATAAAAGGACTATCAAATAGATGCGCCATCAAACAACAGACATTGGCAATAAAAAAACCAAAAGTTTAACTATCTACTCAGATGCTGATGTTGTCACTTGACTTTACTTTTTAACTCCCTATACAAATACGTGTATTCCCCATTCATATCAAAATTCAATAGCTTTTATATTTAAACTCGTGGGGTAACCCATCATAAATGACGGGAGCAGAATTCACAGGCAATTGTGCCCAGCATTAGAATTTCTTTTTATCCGCCCTTTTATGATGTCAGACCAAGTAACAAACCAATTAGAAATTGATGACGTTTTTTTGATTTCCTCCCCTTTTTTATATTTGAAAGAGAAAATGAGATTTTCATTTTCCCTGGTGTGCGCATGCGCGTCGTTTTTTCCTTTTTTTACTTTTTTAATTTCAATTTCAGTCGCCCCAATGGAAACAAGGCCTAATGGTGAGTTTTCATGCATGCTTTGAGCTTCCAAATTCACGCTGTGTGTGGCTTATAGTAATTCAAAAGCCAAATGTTATATTTTAATTAATAATTTAATATAAAGGGATTGAACAACAATTATATTTTACACTAAAAATGCTGTTATTTTTCAGTGGTGCACAAAAATGAAAAACTTTTTACATATGTGTAAATGTTGTTTTCATTTCAAAACACAGTAATTTTCTATGTACACTGTTTTGTAAAAATATTTTTTAAACTTAAAAATTGAAACAAAGAACTACATGTATATATATGTATATGTATATATATATATAAATATATATATGTATATATATATAAATATATATATGTATATATATATATATAAATATATATATATATATATATATATAAATATATATATATATATATATATATATATATATATATATAAATATATATATATATATATATATATATATATATATATATATATATATATATATATATATATTTCATTCTTTGAAATTTAAAATGTTGTTTGGTCATGAAATGTCACTTCATATTTAAGTTATTCATGATTTTAATCACTTTCTTCTTATTTAAAAAAAAATATTTTCGCAATATTTGGGAAAGTCTTGACAATACTTCAAACAAAAAAATCTTCGGGGTTATGGTCTCTAAGTTATCATTTAACAGTCGTCATATTATAAAATTTTATTCAGAGTTATTTCAAAACTAGAAGGATTAAAAAAAAAGTCTCATGTGGCATCATTCAAAATAAACATTTCAAACCAATTAACCAAAAATTATTCTTTAACAGCTCAGAAAACCTTTATTATAAAAAATAAATAAATATATGTTATTCTGCTATTTAAAGTTCAAATTTATAATTTCAGGCTGAAAAAAATTTATTTCGAACGATATATATAGCCACAATCATTCTGGTATTCAACGGGAAACAATTATTAAATACACAAACCATGTCCTACTGCAACTCCCATCACAATAAGAAATATTAGAAGTTTATAACCAGGCATTCTTCAAGTTGTTTAAAATGTGTTTTGCTAAGTAAATTATAATTAAAAATGAAATATTAGCAACAAGAAAATTAAACAAAATACATGTTTTTTTTTAAAAAAACCAAACAAAATCAGTTCTTGTATGGTTGGTGTATAGCGGTTAGTGTCTCAGGCTCTCAAGCATATGGTAATGTTGGTCATAGGTTCAATTCCTTGCAGTGCGAACTGTTTTCAAATATTTCAGAACGTGGGGGACGAACGAGTTATGAAGTTAAATAAAAGCAAGTAATAATAAAGAAAGTGTTATATGGCAGCATGAATAAACTGAGTATCAAAAAAGAGATAACACAGTCAAAATAAAATTTCAATTATGAAGTAAAAAGCTCAATAATTGAGCAAAAGTCAAATCCACACACACACATAGGAGAAAGGCATACTATACCAGTTTCACCACTGCCAGGTTTCTCATCAGTTGGCTTTAACTCAAACATGCAACAGTGAGAGGCCACAATTTAGTGGCAAACCAACAAACCAACAAGCATGTATTGATTGGTGTGAAAGATTTTAAGAATAATAAAATAATATGAAATTATTATAAAATAATTATAAAACGTTTTACATTTTATAATATTTTGTTTGAAAAAATAACATGTTTCTTGGTACTTAAAATTTAAAATAAAAACATGTATGAAAAAATCTTATGGATAGCGAAATAAGTAACAATCTTACCACGGGCTGGTTGAAATATATTTTCTGCTTTGAGAAAGTTCCTTATAAATACTGTTCGTATAATGTAAAATACTGCGTTAAATAAAGAACATGGCAGTGAAGTTCTAAAAAAATCCTTAGCCATATGTCAATTATAATACACAAAAGGTCTTCCAGGTGTTTCCATGAACATGTACACGTAAAAACCTTAATTTTAAATTTTGTAGTTTTTTTAGTGCTAAGAGAGGTCCCTCTGCTGCCTAACTTATTTTGGTAATTTAAAAAAATTCAACCAAATGAAAATGAACAGAATAAAAGACACACTGCAGAAGACCACAATGTGTAGAAGACCACATTATAAAAGTTTGTAAAAGTTGAAAGAAACTATTTAAAAAATAAAACTTTATTTGGTGATTTGAAATAAGAGACCTACATAAAGCCCAGGCCGGCGTTTTTATATTAAAGGCCCATGGGCCTGGTGGGCTATGTGGGCCTGGTGGGCTTCGTGGGCCTCATGGGTTTGGTGGCCTTTGTGGGCATCACAGGTTTGGAAGGTGTATCATCATTTCCCTCATGGGGTTCTTTACAAATGTATAGAACTGAACCACATTATTTCACACATTAATAAAAGTGCAACATATTCCTCACTGACCAATCAATAAAATAAACATTAAAGCCGTTAATGGGGCAGTTTCTTTTTTTGGTAATCATGCGAACTTGTGAACCATTTAGTGTGGAAATTAGAGGCTTACATAAAGCCCATGGGATGGTGGGCTTTTGGGCTGGGCTGGGCTTGGATCGGCATATTTATGTTAAAGGCCCATGGGCCTGGTAGGCTTTGTGGGTTTTGTGGGCTTCGTGAGCCTGGTGGGTTGTGTGGATCTGGTGGGCTTTATGGGCCTGGTGGGCTGGGCCCAGCATAAAGTCTCATGGGCTATGCTGGGCTAGGCTGGGCTGGGCTTCAAATTTTTACTCAATGTAGGTCTCTTAATTTGAAACTCACAATTTATAGGAAAAAAACAAAAACAATAATGCCCCCTGGCCACCGCCTATTCACTATTAAGCCTTGTTTCAACTGGGGTGAAGATTTGAACCTTTTGAAAATTTCAACATGTGTTCCATTTTTCATCAGAATAGTGACGCCTGCCTTGCTGAAAATAAAGAACGTACATATGGCATAATACGTCACTATTTCATATTGTCGCATGTGCTTGCAGTAGTCGCTTGAAGACAGCGAGAAACAGGCATCACTGCCCAGCACTAACTTTTCGCTTGCACCGCCCTTTTATGAGCGTCAGACCAAATACCAACCATTTATAAATTGAAAAGGGTGGGGCATGCAACATCAGACCAAGTAACTAACCAATTATAAATTGATAAGGCTCATCAAAGGGCGGGGCAAACGAAAAGTTAGTGGGCAGAACTGCCTGTAGCGAGAGAGCCTTCAACAGGCATTTGTGCTTTAAAACCTCTTTTAATTGTCTACATACATGTAGTTCTTTGTTTCAATTTTTAAGTTTAAAAAATATTTTTACAAAACAGTGTACATAGAATATTACTGTGTTTTGAAATGAAAACAACATTTACACATATGTAAAAAGTTTTTCATTTTTGTGCACCACTGAAAAATAACAGCATTTTTAGTGTGAAATACAATTGTTGTTCAAACACTTTATATTAAAATTATTAATTAAAATATAACATTTGGCTTTTGAATTACTATAAGCCACACACAGCGCGAATTTGGAAGCTCAAAGCATGCACGAAAACCCACCATTAGGCCTTGTTTCCATTGGGGCGAAAATTTACCCCATGTAAAAATTCCAACTGTTGAAAATTTAGTGTTTACTATGGAGAAGTGAGCTAATGCATTTCTATTAGTTGGCTAATATAACATTACCAGGAGGAGAAAAGCCAGGCATTCAATAAAACGCATTCAATTAAAAAAAAAATCACAAATATTCATCAAAAAAGAGGTCGAAAAAAAAAAAGTTTAAATTGACTCAACTTTTGTTGAAACCTTGTTTTTCTTTTTGGTGAATATTTGTGCTTTTTGCGTTTTTTGAGTCGCCATCTTTCTTTTCTCTTAGTTTTCAGTGTTTTTTTTTTTGTTTTGTTTTTTCTCATCAATTTCTCTTTAATTTATTATCATTTCACGTAAAATAATGTATTTTAATTAGTTGTAGGATATATTTAACTATAGTTTTACAGAAAAATAATGCTGTTTCGATGTAAATATTGATGAGAAACGGCATGTGGTTTTCTCACTTCAATTGGCCTAACATAATAAACAACCGATAATAGTAACTAGGCGTGGACCACGTTTGTTGTGTTATTAGTCGCATTATCTAATTTTTTCTCTCCTACTAATAGAAATGCATGAACACATTTTCTCCATACGAAACACTTATTTTAAATTTTCACCAATAAAATATTTCGCCACAGTGGAAACAAGTCCTTTACCTATGAAACAAGAAGCTCTAATAAAAAACTACAAAATTATACCATCTATAACTATATAGTGTTACCAATAATTTACTTCTATTGCAGCAATATGAAAATTACACTTAATATGTCTTATAACAGTGTCAAGATTATAATAATACTCATTCTAATGTGGACTTTAAAATTCATCATTCAAAAAAGATTCTTTTCTTTTGCTGCAACTGCAGGCCCAGAAGCTTGAAATCTGCAGAAGAGTTGCATGCTTGGCTGCGTCCCTGGTAAAAAAAAAAGACGGAGCCAAGCTTGGGTATAGAAGACCGCATTTTTCGAATCTCCCAGTTCTTCTCTTGAACTTCTTTCAGCTGGCAGACGCGTTAAATTAGTCATTTACTCTAAGAACCGCCTATTATTTTTATACTCTTCAAAGTGTATTTGTATCTTTTATAATCATCAATAATCCTTTCTCATCCTTCCTACCAGAGACACAAACTCTTCAATTATTGTTTGATTGATGAATAAATCTTTATATTTATTCATCATTTGGTGTTCTCGTACTCAAATTTCTTTTGAAAACATCACGGACAAACATGGTGTTGTCCCGCTCTTGACTTGTGACTTTTCTGAGACCCACTGTCACATCTATTTAAATTTAAATGAACCGGTTTTTTCACATAGTCAACTTTATGTTGCACTCTCCCGATCCAAGAACCCAAACAGTAATAATTAAGGTGCTTATTAAAAAATGCAAGCGGTCAAGGCAAATTACTTCATGACAAATGGACATTCACACAAAACGTCACTTACAATGATTTGAATAAAATAGTTAAATAATTTTAATAGCAAAATTAAACTAGAATTTTGCTCCCACCATTTATGACGGGTTACCCTACTAGTAATTTAATAACAGGTTGAAAACGCCAATAACAGTAAAAACCAAAAATCGTCATAAACACGATTATTCCCGAATACTACGTCACAAAAAAGGTTCTGTGCTTAATTTATTCATCAAGTTTCGAAAAGACAATGAATTTTTGTTTAATAAATACTTTTGAAAACCTACGAGGGATCATCAAAAAGTCTTGTTTTTTATATTATTGCCGTTGATTGGAAACGTCGTAGAAGAAAAAAAAAAACGAGATATACATTTTAAACAGTGAACAATTCTTTACTTTTCAACATAATTGCCGTGTTGGTTGATACATTTATCCCAATGCTGCACCAGTTTGTCAATATTATTATTGAGAAAAAACTTTCTGGCATCATCCATAAACTTGTAACCATTTTGAACTTCCTGAATGAACCGCTGTTTTTTTTATTCTTAATAATTTAATGTTTAATATCATTTCATTTATTTGTATCTTCTTAATGAGTAATATAAGTATTCTTATATATGAGAGATTCGAGAACCTTTTACGATTCGGATTCGAGAAAATTTAGGATACGTCTCACGGTCTCTCACCTCTATGCTCTAGTGAAAAACTAATGGTCACAACTTAACAACATATTACGGTTTAGTCTCGGGGACCGCAGTTACACTTACGACCCACACAAACACCGGGCGGATTGTGCATACAATCATTTTCACAAACGCGACGATGTTTATCTTGGCTGCTGCATGCAACTGTAGGACTACCTAATACATAAAAAATATATATCCTATACAAATATGCAAGTAAAGTATTACTACAGTATGGAGCCCTGCCGAGGACTTTTACAAATTTTTTAAAAGAAATTAAAAGTTGACATGTCAAGAATAAAGTCGACATGTCGTGATTAAAAAAAAATCTTGCATGTCCTTTACATGGCTCAGTACTACAGATTTAACAAATTTAAGTATTTGACAAGAAATTTCTGGAGGTAATGGTTGGTCTCTTAAAGCAGCAGTATGTAAGTACCTACCAGCTGACAATGTAATCAAAGAACCAATCACAAGAAACACAATCAGTAATTTAAGCCCAAACATTTCTCAAGAACAAATTGATGATGCAGTTTTCTACATTAACAAAAAACAAAAAATGCATTGAGGTTTATCAAATAAAATACAAGCAACTTTACCTCTGCGAAAACTATAATGGTTTCTTATCTAAAGCTTTTCTTTTCGGAAAAGCAACAGTACATGCGTGGCATTCAAAACTCTTGCAGTTAGATCTATTATATACACTATTACATAGTTTTAAAAGTTGCTCCAGTTTTTTTTCTTCAAAAAAACCAACATTAATCAGAAAACGTGTCCAAACCAAACCTATTGCTCAAGCACACGCAGAATAATTATTGTGAGTCGCACACGTGTAACCTACGTATACTAAAGCATACATAAGTTTTTTACTTCCGCGTATTTTTTTTTAAAAAAATACCCATTCATGTCCCCTAGCAACCCAACACAAAAGTGTGTTCCCCCCAATTTTTGCAAGTGGCGCAGTAAACCACTCTAGCGTTTATTTCTCAAGGTCGTTTCATAACAGGCAGTTGTGCCCAGCACTAACTTTTCGTTTGCCCCAACCCTTTTATGAACATCAGACCAAATATCAACGAATTAGAAATTTAAAAGGGCGGAGCATGTAACATCAGACCAAAGTAACTAACCAATTAGAAATTGATGACGCTCATAAAAGGGCGAGGGGAAACGAAAAGTTGGTGTTGCGCAGAGCTGCCTGTCGTTTCATAATTATTGTTCACAACTGATCCGAGTCTAATTGTATTAACGACCTTCATAATTTTCCAAATTAAGTGAATTTCGGCACATAGGCCTACATAGATTTTAATACTCCGAACATAAAAAACTACTTGTAGAGGGCCTTGCGAGTGCTATACAAGCGGCTTGTTTGGCTCTCGTTCGGATCCACCACCCTGTCCGTTTCTGCAACGAACCAAAAAAGTTCGCAGTACCAGTTTGGATGACAGGCAATTAGAAATCGGGACAAGCAGAAGTTGGCTCCGCCCTTTTTATGACGACTGGCAACTTCTAATTGGTTTGTTGTGTGGTTCGACGTTGAAAAGAGACGTTGAAAAGAGACGTCGCATGTGACGTCAGACTACGTAACCAACCAATGAGAAGTTGCGTTCGTCATAAAAAAGGCGGAGCCAACTTCTGTTTGTCCCGATTTCTAATTGCTGTGTACCAGTTGGGATGTCGTTCGTGGCAGAAATTAAGAAGTAAGAAAAATGCCTTGTTTGCTCGTTAGGAGAATGTGCTGTATGTGGCACGATCGTCGAGTACAAATTGCAGCAAGCATTACACGAAATGTTACATTACAGTCTCAGCTCGCGTAGTGTATCTGCGCCTTCGCAAGTGTCCTTTACTTGCCATATTAGAAAAATAGCTTACTTGACAAAAAAAAACATTTAACAAATCAAGCTATTAACTTGATTAAAAAAAACGAAAATAAACAATGTTTATTAACCTATGAAAAAATACTAATTACCGATAAGTCCCTATTGCTGTATAAAGACATATTTAAACAGTTGAGAAATCTAGTAACTAGGCCACAACAAATACAAGTGACAAAGCATACCACAATATAGCAGTAGGATTCATTAGCAATGTAAAACTGTACAGGCTCACCACAAATACCACAGTCATTTTGCCAAGACAAACTCTTAATATTGGTCTCCTTTTCCGAAAGTTATAACTTATACGACAATAGAAAGCTCTTCCTAAACAGGTTATTGATGATGTCATTAATCAATTGTGGGTTTACATTTTCATGACTGCATTTATATTTTTTATTATATTTGCAATGCAGGTTATTTTTTGTAGCACAAGGTATAATACCTCGTAAACAAAAGTTAAAAGAATTCAAATTAAATGTATTTAGGTGAATTATACGGAATCCAGTTAAGGACATGAATCCAAATAAAAATTGACTATTATTAATATTTGAAATTGAAATACTAAATCAATTAAGATTATTAACTGAATAAATTGAATTCGACATATTGTTTGTTTGTCTTTCACAGGGTTCTGTAGAACACATTATTTAAATGCATTTAAATTATCAGGTGTGTACTAGGTATTTAGAGACAGGCAATTAGAAATTGGGACAAACAAAAGTTGGCTCCGCCCTTTTTATGGCGAACGCAACTTCTAATTGGTTGATTATGTAGTCTTACGTCACATGTTCCGCCCCTTTTCAACGTCAAACCACACAACAAACCAATTAGAAGTTGCCAGTCGTCATAAAAAGGGCGGAGCCAACTTCTCTTTGTCCCGATTTCTAATTGCCTGTGCTTTAGAGCACTTTAGTATGGTGTAAGCATGCGCATTGCCATCTATCACAGGAAAGTGATAGCAGATCCCTCTACCGTATTTACCATCTCGTTATTTCGGCTGCAAAGTACGAGTGCCGCGATTAGGGGCTCATGCCACGTACATTCTCAATATTTTTTTTCTCTTTTTATTGTGGTGAACTTTTATTTAGGTTGGCGCACCGCAGTCGCGCAAAAAACGCCAAATTAATTTTATTTCATTAATTTTAATTTTATTTTAAATTTAAAATATTTTAAATTATTTTAATTATTTAATTTTCGGCAACTTCTTATGACTCCTATAGGGAACATCTCATGGGCAGTTTCTATAGGCGATCAATAAATGGTACTGCTAACGCGAATCTGCAATCACTTTCCTATATAAAACGATAGACGACAATGGGCATGCTCACACCATATGACAGGCATCTGTAGACAGCTTCAGAATTTGGCTCTGCCCTTTTATGAGCGCCAGACAAAATATCAACCAATTATTAGAAATAAAAAGGGCGGGCATGTGACATCAGACCAAGTAACAAACCAATTAGAAATTGATGATGCTCATAAAAGGGCAGAGCCAAAGATATTCTGAAGCTGCCTGTACTAAAGTGCCCCATCGACCTTTGTTGCGTTCTCTATGCTAGTGCCATTTTGATTGGTCATCAGACTCATCATATGGCATACGATAATAAGAACCGCATGAATGTATTAGTTTCTTCTACTGGTTGGTAATGTAACACCCTGTATTTCGTCTTTTTGTCCCTCCCCTAGCCTGGGGGTCCCTGGGGGTATAAGGGACGTACATCCGTCCCTTCCCTCCCTTTCGAAGACCCCAAAAGCTTCAATACATTCTTGTTCCGGTATCGGCGGATGGATACCCATCGAAGCATGGTCCCCAGGGCATGGGTACCCCTGAAAAGGTATACACTGGCTCTGGGTATATAAGACCATGTTTCGATAGATTCTGGGTCCATTCTTTGATATCAAAACATGAAATAACTTCATTAATGGAACAGTGGCGAAAGCACGCCACACCTTGTAACTTCTCTGTTTTATTGTGTCTTTATGGTTGGTCACAATAAAATATGTATAACGCCGAACCTGCATCCGTCTCGCCTGTCTAAACTATTCTTTCTAGCATAGCTACGAATCCAGGAATATCTGCGAGAACGACCCCGGCATCAGTGTGGACTCGGGTAATATATTCTAAACTCTCCCAGCGAGAAGCGGTATCCGCTCTAGCTAAAAGAGTATCACCTGAGCTCCCGTAACAAGAGCTCTACATTGTTACAGTAAATACAGTAGATCTGTTATTGCCAATCTGTGGAATCAGTCAATCTGCAAAACCACCAAATCTGCAGACTGCCTCGGTAATCTGCAAAACCACAAAACTGCTACAGTGAATCTGTAAAATCTAATACACTAGTGGGGTAACCCGTCATAAATGACGTGGCTAACCCGTCACGTATGACGAGATATTCTAGTTGAACTATTTTATTCAAATACTGAAAGTCACTCAATGAAGCACGTTTCCTTCTCCCCTCCCCCACCACCCTAACATGTGTTTGCTTAAAAGTTTTTGTCCTTGTTCGTACAGCATTGCACATCGCCAGACAGACTTGGCTTAATATTATATATACTAGTGGGGTAACCCGTCATAAATGACGAGAGCCAAATTCACAGGCAATTGTGCCCAGCATTAGAAGTTCTTTTCCTCCGCCCTTTTATGACGTCACACCAAGTAACAAACCCAATTAGAAATTGATGACATTCATAAAAGGGCGGAGCAAAAGAAACTCTAATGCTGGGCACAATTGCCTGTGATAAATTCTAGTTTAATTTTGCTATTGTTTATTTTTGCTTATTTTGCTATTATTTTGCAGAATCACTAGCAGGTTAGTTGTTTTGCACATTGCCTAGTCAATTTGCAGATTAACTGATTCAGCAGATTGACAGTAAGAGACCTAAATATACTAACAATTACATAAGGCTCTATCGAAATGTTGTACATAAACGCGAAAGAGAAAAGTAACGAAGTGTAAACTTTTTGCTGCAAAACGAAATTTCTTCGTTTTATTTCACTTTTCGCGGCTTTTTCGCCGACTGTGAACCAACCTTTACACCATATCATTGTTGTGAATTTAAACAAAATATTACAACAAATTGTTTCGTTACAAAATAACATTTTAAGATGAACATAAAAAACAAACACCTCAAAATACATGTATATTGATATCTCTCCATTGTGTTACAGCGCATTGTCATGAAAATCATGACTTTTGAGTCACCACATAATAACATCTACGGTATATTGCTTTACTTCACCCTCCTCCCCCAATACCTTATGGTGAAATATTGTGACCATAAAAGTTTTTTTTCTTCCAAAATTAAACACCCACAGAACCATAAGTTTTGTAAAGGTAGTGAAAATTTGTGGTTCCATGAAAGTTATTGTATTCAGTTTGGGTTCAAATGAATCACTACTAAATCGCAATTATTATAGACAGTTGTCGCTACTGAGATTACTTGTAAAAACGATAGAATAAACTCTACTTAAATTCTAACAGTGATATTACAGCAGAATAATATTATGGTGGTGAATTTCCATTAGGGAGAGACAAGAGGCTCCGACCTAGAGGTGAGATTGGGGTGAAGAGGAGGGGGAAGAATATCAAAAAGCACATTTTAGAGATTTTGCAACACAACACTATAAGATGAATCATGATGTACAAAAATTCATTTTAACATTAGTGACGGGCTAAGAAATATTAGGGGGAGAAGAAGTGGTTATTTGACATTGGGTATATATGAATTTATAAAACACGGAAAGGTATAACTGGGTGAGTGTGTATGTGTCACTGTGTTCTGGCGTGGTAGACAAACTCGTACTATGTGGGCTCATGGTCACATGAGGTCCCCTCCATTCAAGAAACGAAAGTGCCATATTTTCAAACACGCAATGACACTAAGGCTAGGTGCACATTAAGAGACAGGCAGCATAGGAAACCACAGTACAGGTTTAATGCACATGCGCATATTCCGGATGCGGACTGGGTCACAAGAAAAATTCCGGTACGCCCCCACCCCAACCCCCTTTAAACTTTTTTTTTATTCGTAATTCTAAATATGACCCTTTCATATAATAATGCACGTGCCTGTTTGGTATTTGGGACAGGGTTGGCAAAGTTTTTCCCAGAGCTAGTATTTACCGGATATTACAACCGTATTTACCATCTGGGAATCATGGCTTTTTCCCAGTTTTAGCCAGTTTTTTTCCTCATACAGTCCGCTTTTGCGCTTACACTTTCTTTTTGTACAGTAGATATTCCATGTCCATCGCGATGTTTTTCAAAGTGATCATAAATCCTGTTCATTTTTTTGTGATTTAAGTAAAAATAGCTAGCTGTACATAAAATACACAAACTTAAAAAATTAAAAACTAGTGACCAGTGATCCATATAACTAAAGTTGTCATTTGACTCAAGAGACAATGCATCATTTCTGTTTACACTCTAGAAGAGGATTATAACCTAGCAGCGTAACCAAAATCAAAAGTGTGTGGGGGGAGGGGAAGGGGGGTAATATAAGAACTTCCTAGTTTCTATTCCATTCAATTCTATTCTTTCTATAATTCTGGTTTTCTTCACATTACAGTATATGATTACAACCTCACATTAAAATTGGCAATGACATGAATGTCACTTTTTAACACAAGAATATTAACAATACACATGTAGCTTACAGTACTAGACGAAAAGAGCATAATACTAGTTTTTTCCACGGTTGTAACCGGTATTTACGAGTGATCTGTCCTTTATCGGTTTTTCCCAGGATTTTGCCAGCCCTGATTTGGGATTACAAATTTGCATATATTGTAAAAGTACAATGGCAGTGGTACATGGATGGGGATTTATAACAGATGTAGACCACCATCTAGAGGTCAAAGGTTATAATAGTTACTTAATAGATGTAGACCACCATCTAGAGGTCAAAGGTTATAATAGTTACTTAACAGATGTAGACCACCATCTAAGCGGTGAAAAGTTTATTATACTGAAGACACTGCTGACACAACGTCAGAGGGTTTCCAGTGTTCCACGTCAGAGCGTTCCAGAAAGATAAATATATGTGGGTGCTGATAATAATAATAATTGTACCCTTTTCTTTTACTTGTCAACTATCATTTCTCAGTTCCCTATTGACATTTTTACGAATATCTCGTGCGTACTAAATGCATAAAAAATTAATCATTTCATTTTAAGCCACTAAATATTTTAAATGCTATTGTGGCCCCTACGATAAAAAAAACTGAAGATCCATTTTGTACAGTGCAATATTGGAGGGGAGCATTACATCATGTGATAAAATTTGACAAAACATCAATAAAGGAAAGACATATTGAACCACCAGAAAAGTAGGAGTGGTGGGGGGGGAGTAGTGAAGGGATGCCTACGTGATTTGAGGGGTTAGGTAGGGTACAACAAATATTGAAGTGAGATTTGATAAAATTATTGGAGAGTATAGCAAGAAGGGTTCCCCCGTACAGTAAAGGCACTAGAGATGCATAACAAAACACAGCAGCATACTGAAGTGGGCGAATAAATTATAGTGATCATAGGATATTGTGACAAAACTGACGTCACCATAAATCCCTTAAGGGTTTTTTTTTAACAGACGAAATTATTACAGCGTTAATCCCCATAAAACACAGTAAAGAATATTTAGGGCTCGGATTTTTATGCAACATCAAGCAAATATTTCTCAATTTGTGGCCCAAGTGTGAAATTGTGACGTAATCGTCATCATTACAACAACTTTATGATTTTTCTAATCAAAAACTGCTTAGAGATTAGATGTCTGGCTACGATTAGTTTTCAACTAGAGTTCTAGCCTCTAACTAGTGTTTTGATTGATAAAAACGGGATTGTTACTTCACAATTGGCCCTTATGTCACAGATTGAGAAACGTTTGTTTGATATTGCATAAAAATCCGAACCATAATAATACGTTCGCATCACAGTAGTTTTAAACAACAGAAATGAAGCTGATGCTTTCATTAAAACAAAACGCCATTGCTGAAAGATGGGAGCAATCAACCAATAGGATTCAATAGCATAATAGGGTTGTAAAATTCTATTGTGAACCCTTCTCCCTTAATATTGTTTTATATCGGCGAGCCTCAAAAATGGCAACAGAGCACCGAACATGTGGACACGTTTGAAATTTTTCGTTACAGAGTTACGAAAGGCTCTCGAGGGCCACCCAACTTTGAGAAGTTCCCGATGGCTTTAGAGTTTCTATATGCTTAGGGGGCTTCTTAGAGTTGATATGCTGCCATGGGCCTTTCAGTTTACAGAGGCTTCTGAGGGCTTCGCAGAATCAAGAACATCCTGGCACCTGCTGGCCTGTTTATCCAAAAACGATTTTAATTTTCAACTAAAAACTGGTGTACACTTATTTTATTATGCTGTTACTTACAAAGTGTAGGTATTACAGTTTTCGAAATATTAAAGAAAACGCATGTTTCATGAGTTTCACGCACTACTACACAGTGTATAAAAGCGAATGTACGTCGCAACGGAGCCTAGAAGGACCAGCACAGGCGGCATTTGCCACCTTACGACAATGACCATTACGTACATGGTGACAACAGTTCAAACTTTATGAAAGATTGTTATGTTTGTAACATTTGTACAATTGTAACATTTAAGCTGCGATCCCACACGAAATGGATAGCTGAAAATAAAGTTCATCGCACTTTAATAATTCAATTCCATTTATTTTATAAAAAATAGACAGGAAAAAAACAAAATTAAATAATTATTTAAATTAAGAGTCTGAGTAATTCAGAGTTTCACGTGCAATGAGACACGGTCAATTTTGTGGCTCAACAGTTGCCACAACGGCTGTAGCAACTAAACGGCAATTCGAGATATCATAAATTTATCTTAATGCCCATAGATCATATTAAGAAATACACCCAATTTTTCTTAAAAACCGAGAGGTGGCTAGCAAAATAGACCTTTTTAAAGTCAATAGTCTTTAACATGAGTGTCATGCAAATTAGCATAATTCAAAATTGTATATAATAAAAACGCATTTAAATATTGCTATAATCGCCATTAATACCTGGCCACAATATTCAAGAGATTGCAATGTTAATTATTATTAAAAATTAGCTTAAAGGCACTAAAGTGGCTAAGAATCGAGACCATGTTTTTTGGAAATATCAGATTTCGCTTTACGTTGCATCTATGGAGTATATATAAACTGTATACAGCACGAGCAAACTGAGTTGTTGTCTGCGAACGTTTTTGATCACGTATCCCTAATATAAAAAAAATAACTAGCGTGGACCTCCTATGTAAATCGGGATGATCCGGATAAAATTCTACCCCAAGTTGGCCTCATAACACTACTCTTTCCCTCATTCAACTGAAGTTGCCATATATTACACCATCCCCTCAATTGCCTTCAAGTCTAGAGCTAATGTTTCACAGTCTTGGATACCATCAACCTCTGTGTAAATTAGAGTATTATCAGCAAATAGTCTACATTTGCTGTCAACTGTGCTGCTGAGGTCATTAATAAATATCAAGAACAAAAGAGGACCCAGCACACTACCCTAGGGTACACCAGATTTAACAGCCAACCACTCTGAGGGAGACCCATTTATAACTACCCTTTGTTTCCTATCACTTAAAAAAGAAGTTACCCATTTGATTACCTGCCCCCAACCCATATGCTGCAACTTTTGCCAAAAGTTTTGAATGTGAAACAGTGCCAAATGCCTTACCAAAGTCAAGAAACACCATGTCGACCTGTTTACCATTGTCTAAACTCTTCTGGAGGTCATCCACTACCAAGATAAGTTGAGTCTCACAAGAGCGCCCTCTCAGGAAACCATGTTGGTTATCAGAAATGAGATTGTGAGATTTGAGAAACTTAATGCAGCCAGAGTGTGTGATATGCTCAAGAATTTTACAAACCACTGAAGTTAGAGATACAGGCCTATAGTTTGCAGCTTCAGACTTATTACCTGACTTAAATATTGGGGTAACATTTGCTAATTTCCACATACTTGGAACAACCCCTTGATCCAAAGACTGCTGATAAATTAGCTGAAGAAATGGTCCCACTTCCCTAGCTAATTTTATAAGAACTACTGCATGAATTCCATCTGGCCTCCCACTTTAATTTTTATTAAGGGTCAATAGTTGCTTGATAATGCCCTCAGTATTAACACTCCAAAACAGCTTTGGATCTTCTTGCAGCCATTTACTGAGTTTATTAGTTTTAAAATCCTTATGGGCCAATGAGAGTTATTTTTTAGCATTTGCACGAGCAATATGCAAACCATTTGCATTCAATAAACTTGAATTACCTCTGTATCTATTTCTCCATAAACGCTGCTTATGAAGAGCTCTTTTAACACATGGTGTATACCATGCTGGTGTTGCTCTATCCCGGACTCTTTTTAATGGAACAAACTTCGAGACCCCTCCCATCAGTGAAAAAATGCACAATTTTCATCAAAATTATGCTGATTAAAATTATTTTTAAAGTTCTCAAGATTTTGCTGCATATGCAACTTAAACCCATCCCAGTTACCTTTGTTATAAAGACTAACCTGCCTTATAGCTTTAACAGTGCTCCTAACATTAACATTGACATCACAAGTTACAATGTGATGGTCACTAATTCCCTCAGAAACCTTAACATTAGATATCATAAGGGGAAGTTGGTTGCATACCCTAGTTGGTTGCATAACCATCTGTTCCATGGAGTAAATATCCAAACTTCTAACAATGAAACAGCTAAAGTAACATCATTCCTACCTGTAATTGAGCAAAGTTCCCAGTTTATGTTTGGGAAGTTAATATCACCTCCCAACATGATGTAACAAAGAGTTACTCATGTATGAGAAAACCATCATAAAACAATAGACAAATTACTGTCAAAAAAAAAATTACACATTTCAACACAAAACAACACAAGTTACATACTGTAACTTGCATTATTTATGTGCCATAAACCAATGACAAAACCATGAAACAACAAAAACCCAATTAAACAATAAAAAAACAAATTAAACAATAAAAAACCCATTTAAACAATACAAAACCCAATTAAACAATAAAAAACCCAATTGAACAATAAAAACCCAGTTAAATAAAAACCCAATTAAACAATAAAAACAAGTCCCACATTAAATAAGAAACCCCAATTAAATTAAAAAACACCAAATTAAATTAAACAACAAAACCCAATTAATTAAAAGAAAAATTCAAACCCAATTATGCATACAATCAATTAAACAAAAATAATAATAAACCCAAGTAAGAATAAATGAAACCCAAGTAAGAATAAATGAAACCCAAGTAAGAATAAATGAAACCCAAGTAAGAATAAATGAAACCCAATTAAGATTAAATATTAAACACAATTAAAATTGATGACAAAACCCAAAATTTGACAACATGCATGCACAAGCAAATGGCTAAATCTGGATATACTTTTGAATGCAAAGAAATGTTGCCATAATTGCAACAACTGCTCCACTTTCAAATGCAAAAGTAGGCAAAGATCTGAGTGAAATAAAAAATAAATAAAATTTAAAAAACATTTAACACACCTTTAACTAATGATGGTGAATGATGATCCCACGAAGCGCAGAGCGATACCTAAAACTTGATACATGGACAAAGAGTGAGTGTGTTTGCCTCTTGTAATTTTTATAGTGCTATTCATTGGTTATCAGAGTACGTGTACGAGTCATGCACAGTATGTGACAGGAACCATGACCGGTTCTCAAAACAGAACACATACATTTTATTTATAAATCTCATCAAATTATAAGCCAACCCCCACCAATACCATGATCACTATATTCACAATCAAGTGATCAACTTTTAAATTTACAAGTTGAGTTCATCTTGAATTATATGTTGCTATCTTTCAAATATAAAAAATAGCATGTATGCCAACACTATCAAATGGCACACGACCTACCAATGGAAAGATCAGACCAACCCAAACAAAACCCAGCCCAAGGCCTCCAAGGAACAACAAACATGTGCCTTGCGAACGGAAATGTTTTTCTAAAATTACCTCAGTGCATCACATCGATGGAAATTCATTGCAGAGCTCCAACGATGATGGTCCACATCTCCAACGCATCCAAAAAATTGAAAAGGGCATGGGTGGGGAAAGGAAGATATAGGAGAAAAAATACAGAACACTTTTGAGGAGCAAAAATTTCTAAGATCTAGGACTGATCATTCAAAATTTTTGCTCTGGCATGTCAGTTGTGTCCAGTAGTATGCGCAGCCTAATGTATGGGTACCTTGTGTACTAATTGTTATTCCTAACGAGTACCTCACTACTCTTAATAGAGTTTGGCCAAAAAGCTATACCGTTCGACAAGCTACCATTGTGTATCCTCACCCTCACTCGTCCATTTACCAAGTTCACCCCTCGACGACCCATGATGAATTGAGATTGTTGTCCTGAAATGAGAAATTTACAATATGGCGAGTAATTAATCAATAGCCACGTTAAATACTTTAAAAATGTTTCTTAGAATTTTTTTTTTAATTTTTGTCATTTTCTTAATCACATTTTTTTTTAAATATTAATCTTCAGACAACTGTTTAAAAATGACAACAAAAGCAAAGCAATTATGAATGCACTACTACAGTGTACAATCACTTGAGAAAACTAAACAATTCTGTAAGTGATCATTATCTGTAGCAACGTTCTCAATCCACAAATATACTATATACCCTTTACTCAGATCTTTGCACAAAAAACCTAACATAACTTAAAAACTATAATAAAAAATAATAATAAAAATTGTTTATCAAACCTCGTCTTCTAATGATTTGTATTGGTGGCCAGTTCAGTTCATTTCAGTTCACACTAAATTTAAAAGCCCTAACAAAAGCACTTGTTATTTTAATCTATAATAATATTTTTTTAAAACAATGCTCCTTTTAGGGTCCTTTTATTTTTAACAAAACATTGAAATAGCTGTTTTATAATTTCTTCGAGCGTTGATTCAAAAGTTCATAACCGATCTACAGAAAAGAAGAAAAAAAACTTCATTAATATTTCGTCTTAATCTGGTTTTAAAATTTTTAAAGATCTTTACGTTTGTTTTAGGGAAAGAAATAACTGAAAAAAACAACAGCGATTGTTTTTCTCTCTTTTGTGTATGGATAACATTACGTGATGGATCTTGGCGTTAACAATAACTAGGCTTGCCCCCTGTGGAGGACAGTCCTCCATTCGGAAGAACTGTCCTCTGGCAAAGACCATCCCTCCACGAACGTATTTAAGTTTTTATACAATTTATTGTGTGGAGGACATGTTTGCTTTCGAGGAGGACGGTCCTGGTCGGAAGACATTTCTTCTGAATGGAGGACTGTCCTCCACAAAGAAGGAAAGGTGCCAAGCCTATCAATAACGCACACACATTATGGCCATACATAAAGTAAAAGATCTAAACAGACATAGCATAATTTTGTACCACATATTTAAATTATATAATATAAACTTTACATAATATAAACTAAACATTCGGAACTTCAACAATAATTGTCCATTGTGTGTTATGTCCAAGAAGATGCCAAACAAGTTTATATGAAAATCCAATAAAAAATAATAAAATAGAAAACTCATTATAAAAAAATACCAGGAGGAGTTCGGCGTACCTGGTTTTTTTTATTATTATTATAGTCAAAGACCACACCTGTTAGACAAACTAACTGAATGGAAACACCTTTCTCAGTAAATAATAATTTATTTCTTTATCTCGTTCCTGGAAACAACAAACACACAACAGGAGATGAGCACTGCTTGTTGGGTGTCTTGGAGAAATAACAGATGCAATTTAGTTTTTTGATATAATTCACAATTGCTACGGTGTATATTATATGCCTACCAGTTTTTTGTTTGTCTTCACGTTTCAATGTTGTTAACTGGGTTATATATAAGGTCTTCGTAAATGAATAAATATTAATGTATGTACGTACGCATAGAAACTGAAATCGTTTTTTTAACATTTAAAGTACTATTGTTTCGGGGGCAAAAAAAAATGTAAATGATTGCGTTTTGGTTTTGTTTTTTTGCGTCAACAATGTTTATGAAAAATAATTTCAGTAACCGTTTTACAATTTTTTTCATTTTTCAATGAAATTTACTTTTCAATGACATTTCAATTCTAAATTTTCTTAAGTTAATAATATTTGATGCCTCCTTTAACATTTTTATGCTTAGTACTTCAACTTTAAATTTAATCTTCAGAACCAAATTTGCCTACAGGCAATTAAAAAACGGGATGAACAGAAGTTGGTGCGCCTTTTTTATAACGAACGGAACTTTTAATTGGTTGGTTATGTAGTCTGACGTCACATGCTCCGCCCCTTCTAACATCGAACAACACAACAAACCAATTAGAAGTTGCCGGTCATCATAAAAAGGGCGGAGCCAACTTCTGTTTGTCCCGATTTCTAATTGCCTGTGATTTGTCTATGTTCTAACGCTATTCTGAGGGTTAAAAGTTGAAGTTCTTGAATTTTTTTTTCAAGAACTTTACGAATACAACATCGCCATCTAGTAACACACAAGAAAAACTTCTAATCAATACTGCGTTTAATCAATAAATTTCAATAAATAAAATAACAAAGAAAAACATCCCAATTGCTTCTGCGTTTTCGAGACAACGATAAAAATACAGAATTGCGTTAGAATTGCATTTGATGTGAAGATAGTAAAAGCAATATGCTAAATATGTGTGTATTTTTAAATTCATTTCTATAAAAAATTAAACAATATGGCAGTGTGAAAATGCCAGTTCACTTTAATCTAGCCAACAATGTCTAAGGCTGGGCACAAGTTGAGACGCAGTTCGGTGAGGTGAGGTGACTCACCGTGAGTTTCTGTGAAACACAGAAATGAATACAACAGCGAATGTTCGTACACAGGGTGAAGTGAGGTGCCGCAGTTCTCACGTGATGACTACGACCTGCGGTCTGCGGTCTCAACTTGCGCCTTGCCTAACTGTCGAATCGAAATAAAAATTTCTAGCAAACTTTCACTTTCAAAATCTAATTACTCTCTCTGTCAAAAGAAAAATTCACAGAAACTAGAAAGTGTTTTAGTAACTAGAAGGGTAGCTGAATCACTTAAGGGTATTTTCCTATTGATAACTTTCAAAATAAACTTTTTATGAACAAGAATTAAAAAAGTCTTCTGCTTAAAGTTGGCGTATTTTCAAACTCACTTAGAAATTTTCAAAAATTACCCTTAAGAGGCTACATCGCAAAATTACTTTGAAAAATCTTCGCAAAGAGCGCTAGTATCGTTTTTCTATTGAGCCGATAGACCCAATGTTAAAGAAAAAATGGTAGTTTTTAAAATACACAGTCACAGCAAAATGTTTATTTTTCATATTTAAAGTTGTTCAATTTTCATGGTTCAAAATTGTAACACCCTGTATTTCGTCTTTCTGGCGCTCCCCTAGCCTGGGGTCCCTGGGGATCCAAGGGACATACCTTCCCTCCCTCCTGGAAACCCCAAAGCTCTTGAACACATCCTAGTTGCGGTGTTGGGTCGGATAAATACCCGTCTATGCATGGTCCCCAGGGTATGGAACACCTGTCAAGGTGTACACACAGGCCCTAGGTATAAAAGACCATGCCCTCGATGTGCTCTGGGTCCATTCTCTGATATCGAAAACATGAAATCTCATTCAATGGTCCAGTTTCGAAAGCACGCCACACGTGTAACTCTTCTCTATTTATTGTACTTTAATGATTGTGTGCAATAAACAAGTAACATCGACAATCTGCATTCGTGTCGCCTGTTATATGATTCTTTTCCAGCATCGACGATACCATGGAATATTATAGAGAACGACCCCGGCACCAGTCTGGACTCAGGTTGTATTACACTATATCGCGAAGTGAAAAGCGGTATCTGCTCGAACTGAGAGGTTCTACACCTGAGCCCTGTAAGAAGAGCTCTACATTGTTACAAAGTGCAATGTGCACCTTAAATATATGCTGATCGAGTGATAAAATGACAAAAATCGGTAAGTGCGGTTATATTTTTAAAAACTATTTCAAAATCGCGAATTTCTATTGAGTAAGCCCAAAAAACATCCATTAAAATGCTCGTAAAAATACGTTAAAGAAAATGTTAGAAAACCAGAAAAAAATCAGCACGTGCGCCAATGTGTTGGCTTCAATGTGGTTTAATTGTGGTTTTTTAAAATTATTTTTAGGTATTTTTACGAACATTTTAATGGAAGTTATTTCGCTTACGAGCGCGTACTCAATGGAGTTTAACATAAAAGTTAAGAGATTCGCGATTTTGAAAGTTTTTAAAAATATAACCGCACTTTTGTCATTCTATCACTCGATCAGCATATATATATTAAGGTGCACATTGCACTTTGAAAACTTAATATTGGACAACCTTGAATATGAAAAATAAACATATTGCCGCGACTGTATTTTAAAAACTAACGTTTCTTCTTTAACATCGGGTCTTTGGGCTCAATATAAAAACGATGCTAGCGCTCTTTGCGAAGATTTTTCAAGGTCAATTTGCGACGTAGCCTCTTAAATACATCATAAAATACATTTTTTTAAATTCTTGCTTTTAACAAAAAATTCTGTTAACACGAAAAAAAATGTTTGTAAGCAAATATTAAATATTACTTTTTATAATTCAACTTTTTTAATTGAAAAATATTCGTTTCGCAAAACAAACAAATGGCTCAGAGTGATTAGGGTTAATCAGTATTCAGAAATGAAGTTAGTTAATGCTAATCTGCCCCCGAATAATTGGCATACATGTACATCCTTTATTCATTTTGTGTAATTTGTATGAGCATCTGTTTCTTAACCGTCAAAAATTGCTCTAGTGTCCATAAACGATTTAATATTACACTAATGACTTGGGTCTCATCTGTTGCAACTGTCTCATCATCTGAAAATATTGCCAAAAAATCTAATAGCTAAACTGAAGCCTCGTTTCAAGTTAAAATTTATGTCAGTGATCTTCATTAACCCCTGGATTTATTATTTTTTTACTTTCAATATTATACATTTTTACTATTAGTAGTCACACAGCGTTTTGTACAATGTATTACTATACAAAGTGTTAACAAAGTGTTCAGTAATCATCTTTAAGAGGCTAAACATCACCAAATTACTTTGGAAAAATCTCCGCAAAGAGCGCTAGCATCGTTTTCTAAATCGCGAATTTCTAACTCTTTTATGAGCATTTTAATGTGACTCATAATTGAAAACATGAATGATAAAACTTCAGAATCACCCTGTAGTAACCTCAAAGCTAAAAAAAAAACCTGTAAACCTCTAACTTTAATAGCTCTCATATTAAACATATAAACGACTGTTATTAATATTAAAAGCATGTCTTTTTCCTATGTAACATTTGTATTTAAGTACATGACACTTTTTGAATGACAGACAAGCTTATTACGAGATTGTGTTGAGGGTGAGTTTCATAGCTGCAGCATCTAGAAACATAGCCTGCCTCTGGTATAGAGGCAGACTATGTTTCTAATGAGAGCCTCATTTTAGAGAGACAGAGAGAGAGATGCATCCATCAGTATTCATAGCTATTTCAAAGGCATTTTAAATCTGTTATTTTTTTTTCAATAGTTAACAGGTTTCCAACTTACACACTTGCGAGCCACAAATGGCTCTCAAAAGATTTCTCTAAAATGACACGCAATGTCATTTTGTAGTGTTTATTTTCCGTGCTAACGTGAAAGCATGTTTTTAAGGTGGGTTTAAAATGTAAACCGCCTCTCGAACTCTTTGACTATTTCGTTTTTCAGTTGCAATCTGAAATGAAAATTGGACGTTTTTTTAGAAACTAGAAGAGGGTTATGAGGGTTTGAAAATGACCCACAAGATATTTTTTTTTTAAATTTTTGTCTATTAAAAGTTTATTCTGAAAGATAAAAAAATGATAGATATCTTCGAGATTCATATTTTAAAAAAAAATGAAGAAAAACTAAGAAGTGTTTTAGTAACTAGAAGGGTGGGGCTCAATCAGCCACCCTTCTAGTTTCTAAAACACTTCCTAGTTTTTCTTCATTTTGAAATATCAGTTTTAATAAGAACAATGTAATAATAATCCTTAAATTAAATTTTAAAAAAAATTCGATTTCTTAATTTAAATTAAAAAAAAATAATTTGTCCACCCAAGATGTGTAGCATGCGGAGCCCATTGCCTTCAAAAATTTGGGCATCTAAAATCTAGATAACAAATATGACTGAGCACTAGACTTACAATTTATAATTAAAGATGACGAACTATTGTATAACATCCCTTCCGAGACTAAAATATTCTAATTGAATTTAATCAGGAAACAGCTGTTACTTCTAACATAGAATATTAATGATAATTCATATTTATGCAAGGAAACATCAATTGAGTTATGTATGTTTTCTTATAGTTCATAGGAAAACATTAAGAAGCGAGAGATTCAAGAAACCCCATCGACGTTTATACCATTATAAAGGTTTACATTGATGTAATATAAATTACTAGCAAACCCGTCGTGCAACTTGCACAAAAGAAAACAAGACTAACTTAAGCAAAGAGTTGTATACTGGGCCATATGTTACACAAGATGTATCCTCGTTTAACAATGATGTCTTATTTTGTCTAAATGACAATCATTTGTGATCGGGAGCAATCCCCCCCCCCCTTTGCCAGACTGCCACATGGCGTTTAAGCTGATTGCAAGTGTACTGAGTCGAACAAGATTCACTGCAATGTGTCCTTGAATAATTGTAAATGCCAATGTGATGATCCTTTTTGCAAAACTTAAAACTGGTTTCTTGCATACTGTCTTAAGCCTCGTTTCATGATAGTTGCTGTCATGACAGCAACTACCGCAAGAACTCTCACCGTGCAGACCACATGATGGTCACTATCACACACTGCTGCGATAGCACTATCACACTATCACGTTTGACTAGATAGTTGATAGTACTATTGCGACAGTCATAGTAACTACCATAATTACTATCACCGTGCATACAAAACTGTTGCAATAGTAATTGTTGTTGAGTGACAACAACTTGTAGGGAAATATTCACTTTGTAGGGAAATTTGGCTTTGAGAGAGAAAGATAGAGAGAGACAGACAGGCAACACTGTTGTTGACTCAAACATATCTGTGAAGAAGACGTCACACTGTCATGACAGAACTATCAAGTTACTTCAAGACATGTACACAGTTGCTATCGTGAGAGTGAACTATCGCAACTTTCATGACAGCTACTTTCACGAAAAAACTGTCGCTGTGAAAACGAGGCTTTACAGAAAACACTGATCTTCAGGTGGTTTTCTTTTGCAAGAAACTGCAATATTCACAACATTACTTCACTTAGTCTACATGTATTTCTTGCACTGAAACTTGAGCGAAAAATAGCCAGTGTGATCGCGCTTAATTTCACCCATGGATTGATCTGTTCATATATATAAGTACACAGGCCTATACCTTATCTAAGACGCTTTTCTTGTAGAAAATACAGTCAATTGCTGTTTTTTTTCTTCTATCCAAAAGCTTGTTTTCGTTATTGAATTGGTATACCAAATCAAACAGCAACAATAATGTTGTCAGAGTGGTTTTTCCTCTGTCCAAACATTCAATTGCAATGAAGAATAATAAAGAAATGATTACATTACATTCTGTGACTGTGGCTGACATCAAGTGCATCTTCTACAACTTCTTCTAACTTGAAACGAGCAAATTAAATTAAATCGAATTGTATTTTCTCACTTTCGTGTGACACTAGGCCTACTACTTTGAGTGTATTTTTCCAATTTTGTGCGCATTCTACCCATTTTCATGTGTGTCCTTCTCACCCTTCTTAAGAGCCATTTCTTCAATATTGTACATGGAGTGTATGTTGGAGCTTTTTATGTTTATATCAAGGTCTTTTCCGCTTCACCTTTTGTGTCGCCACAAAATGTGAGCGTTTGTAGCTGACAACTGATTACTATCAAGGTGTCCACACGAGCCACCGCCACTGTTTTTTTTTTCTTGCACTAAAATGGCGAGGAGTGTTTAAGTCCAGTCACGAGTGACACATACTTCCTCTTTGACAGCATTCTACTGTTTTCAATGGTAGTCGAGTCCGCATCAAGCACGTGGTGCGTTGCTGCTGAATGGTGACACAAAGTGGCTAAAAACAGTGTCTTGTCACTCTCGTGTGCAGCCAGCCTTAATCTCAAATTCTCATTTCGTTATTCGACTCACTCTTGACTAACATACATACAAAACCCACCCAGTCCCCCTTTTTCCGCAGCCACATATGACTCTGTTCCTCTTCAGCGCAACAAAAGTCAAAAACATAAGAGCATAGATATTTACTAGGAATGGGCCATTCCAACCCTCGAATCCGACGAAATCTTGAAAAATATTCGAGATTCGAAAACTCGAATCTTCGCGCTTTTTTCTTCTTTCGAATCCTAACCTAAAACACGGGATTCAAGAAACCCTATAGACCTTTGTTGCATTGTATTAGGGGGAGATTCAAAATATGATAGCTGATTTACGACCTCTTTTACTTTTTATTTAATTCAATTTGTTATTCTAGTTTTTAATTAATTAAGATTACTGTTCTAAGTTTTATTTAATTCTTTTACTCTTCTAGTTTTTATTTAATTAAAATTTATTTGTCTATTTTTTATTAATTTTTTCTTTTACTTTTTATTTAACTCAATTTGCTATTCTAGTTTTAATTCATTAACATTATTGTTCAATTTGTTACAAAACTAGAATATTAAGAAGCATATGCATAAATATATTTAATTTATATTTTTAACTGTACTGGGGTACAATGTTAAGCTATGAGAATCATAACACATGACGTGTATTGTACTGGAAGAGAGGGCAAACTGGGGGTCTTGTTTTATAGGAGAAGAAAAATAGATTTAAATTCATTTTATTATTTATATTAAACGATTAAAAATAGTTCCAGTTAATTTAAAATTATGAAAATAAATACGTAGCATCGTTGCAGAGTGTAGATTCATTTAGAAGTTAGTTGATTATTCTAGGTGGCCCCGTTCCCGAATTATATAGCCCAGAACGTTTCGTCGAAAATTAATCATAATTAATAAACTACTGTATGAATTGATTTGATTTTGTAGTATGTTCATTGGTGCATGCCAACGTACATAATGCAAAAAACCGCATTAAAATATCTATCCGTTCTGGAGAAATAACGCCCAGAAGCACACACACACACAGACACACACACACACACACACACACACACACACAAAAAGCCTTTTTTCACTATCCTATAGTCCCTTTGGTCCAAAAACTGTTAAAAACTTTGGTAAAATTAGTTTTAACTCCATTGACGTCCAATAGAAGCATTCACTAACAAAAAAAACGGCGATCGTTGCAATTTCGTTGGCACGCCGGACCACCAATATCATCGCCTTGTGGTGACCCTGAGTGACACACTTTTTATTAATAATTTAAAATTTAATATTATTTCATTTATTTGTGTCTTCTTAATGATTAATATAGGATTCTTATATGAAGGATTCGAGATTCGGGAGATTCGAGGGATTCGAGAACCTTTTAGGATTCGGATTCGAGAAAATTTACGCTTCGTCCCCACCTCTAATATTTACAATCAAAAACAGTTAGTTACACCACTAGATAAACTACATCAACAAATAACGCACTCAGCAATATTGAAATATTCAACGATTTTACTTGAATCTCTATTATTAAACATTAATAGGGCTCGGATTTTTATGCAATATCAAGCAATACGTTTCTCAATCTCTGGCCCAAGAGCCAAATTGTCAAGTAATAATCCCCATTTAGATCAAACAATTGTTGTTGTTTTTTAAATCAAAAATATTAATTAAAGGCTAGAAACTTCTAGATGACAACTTCAAATCAAATAACCAGCTATCTAGCCTCTAACCAGCCTTTTCATTAGAAAAAAAAGCATAATTGTTGGATTACTTTCACAATTGGCACTTGGGCCACAAATTGAGAAACAATTTTGCTTGATAGTGCATAAAAATCCGAGCCCTAATCATTAACTATGTACACGACCTTTTAAATTCCATTAAACATTTGACAGTGATTAACAAAATTTTCATTAGACAAGAATTTTATAATTGCTGTAAATTCTTCACTAGAATTATCAAAACAAAAATATCTTCAAGAAATTGATGAAAAAAAAAACTTTACCTTAAAACACTTGACCTCACGTTACAAGAAAACTTCCAAAAAGTTCAAAACCTCAAAATTCAATCCCCCCCCCCCCCCACAAGTCACAAATAACAAATGATTTAAAACTGAAAAATCAAGAAGAAAAGTTTGAAAACCAAAAAGATCTCATCCATTATTCCAACTAAGCCCACCCCCTTCCATTGATAATATAAATAGCACAATACAAGGGAATTTTTAAGTGTGGTTGCTAATTTATTGAAACGGCCTTTTTTTTATCTTAAAGTCACTCCCATTATTAGTTAATGGACAAAAAAATTACAAAACACCATCAATAATTAATTTGCATAATAAAGCCGTTTATTTAAAACCCTATGCTGTTCATATACACATATATAGGCACTTGCAATTCTGAGGTTAGAAATAAATCACAAACCACAAACACAGTAGGAAACATTTTCACCTTTTTTTTACCTTCCACTGGGAGAAATCTAACAGGAGTTGGAGGCTAGCTATCTGTGACGCAGAGGTTGCGGGGAAAAAGTATAAACAAATGAGCGGTTAAATAGCATACAATTTAAATTTTACAGTTAAAGGTGTGATTCTTCCGGCGCGTCTGCGTCCTGGCGGCCTGCGGCCAAACTGCTTTCAATAGTTCTTTAGTGCGCAAGCGCCTAATAACCAGTGTGCGGCTGGCGTCTATACTGCTCGGGAGAGCAGTCCTCCACAATAGTGCTAGTCTCCACTTTCAAGCCTTTGGCGTCGTCCCAGCTGGATACAACCTTCCACTCAAAACTACTCACTCTTTAAGCATTCTCCATTTAACTTCCACCACTACCCCCAACTCTCCCCCACTACCCCCACACACCTCCCTCAAAACATTATCAATTAACCTATCAACCACCTACACCTTTCAAAAGAATTTCATTTAACTTTAACCCGACCAACGCACCATATATATTCAGATATGAAATATGGACCGTATCAAAAGATATTATTCTTAAGTGTTGACACATTTCTTTCTCAGATCTGAATTGAAAAATTCAATGAGAAAAAAATAATAATAACGCACAAGGCTAGTAGTTTTCTCTTTCATCAGAGAAATAAAAATTCTATTCAAAAACAGTTGGCAAACTGATGATGAATATCTTCTGATAAACAAAACAAATCACATTCCAAAATGTGTTACGAGCACACACACACACAACCAAAAATTGTGTTGCGGCTTATAAACATTAATAATATTCGGTTTTGACATTTCTCATATATCAAAATCACTTTTTTTGTGACAATTCTGGCTAAAATCTATGTGGGAAATTATTCTCAATGTACAAGTGGATACAATTTTACAACCTTGAACGAGTGTAAACTGTTTATTCTAATGATAGCAATCTCAGCAGCCTTAAAGTAGGCAATCACTAATAACACCACTGAACGGGTATATCGCCGTTAAATTATTTCGCGGGTAGTAGTTAATCGTAGCCTACTATATAACAGGTTGGGGATCACACTACAGCTACCAAGGCTCACAAAAACTACTAGAGGGAGAACAGCTACTGTAACGACCCGACTTGGGTCCGTTGCAACACCCCGGCAAAACTTCCCCGTCTTACCGGATCCTTGACTCCCTTGGGGCCGAGGTCGAAGCGCGGACTGCCCGCTCTTGTCCGTCCGGTCCCTGGGTGACGCCGGTCGAGAGTCGATCTCTCCGTAGGTCGGCGGACAACTGGCCGACGAACACGACGAAGAACCCACGGTAGACCCCCGATGGATCCTACCGTGGAACCGACGCAAAGTACCGGCCGAAATGACGGAAATAGGATGGTGGGTGGTTGGTGAAATCCCACTTGAACCCCCACCCTCCCCGCGGTAACTTCCCCAGAATAACAATAATAATAAGTTGACACGGACACAGTGTGTAGAGTGAAAAATAAGATGTATTTATTCAAGGAATAAATTAGCAAAAACACTCAATAAATAGATGCAGTAATCTGCTGGTTAATCCAACCAGCAGACAAACAAGGTGGTAAACACCCAAACAAAGAGATGACTCCTTTTGGAGATGCAATAATATATCTCCTGGCTAATCCAGCCAGGAGCTAAGGTGTAACACACCTGAACCCCACAAAAGATGATGATGAATGGTGGCCATCTTGGCCACCTGTTGAAAGAAGAGCACCAACAATCACATGCACACATCATCAGGGTCTAACACACACTGCCACGAATATAATGGCCGCCGCCATTATATACCCCCAGGCTGCTCCACCTGGGGGAGGACAGTGACCCTTGCTGGCCATTTTGTCGTCTGCCTGGCAGCTAATTAGCCAGCCTAGCAGACGACACAGGAGATTTAGTTCTGCTCAAATAAAGAGCAAAACTGGGTTGTTACACTACTTCGGTTACTACAGCTACCAAAAAAATATAACTTTTCTTCCTAACATAACCGAAACTTACCTAATGAAACCGAACCGAACCTTACGTAACCTAACCTGACCGAACCTGACCGAACCTGACCGAACCTGACCGAACCAAACCGAACCAAACCGAACCAAACCGAACCTAACCGAACCTAACCGAACCTAACCAAACCTAACCAAACCTAACCAAACCTAACCAAACCTAACCGAACCTTACCTAATGAAAACTAAGCGAACCTTACCTAATGAAACCCAACCGAACCTTACCTAATGAAACCCAACCGAACCTTACCTAATGAAACCCAACCGAACCTTACCTAATGAAACCTAACCGAACCTTACCTAATGAAACCTAACCGAACCTTACCTAATTGTAACACCCTGTAAATCGTGATCCCGCCAAAACTATAGCCTGGGGGGTAAACAACTCTCAACCGTCCCTCCCTCCTCTCTGACTCACCTTTCTGACTCATGCCCAAGCGGCGGATTGATACATAAAGGACCATGGTCACTTGGACCTGGTTACACCTCGCAGGTGTACACAGGTCCAAGGTATAAAAGGACCCTGTTCCTCTTTGTTCCTAAGTTCTTTCCTTTGCCTGTTTTTGAGATACATTCCAAATCATGGGCCTGAGGATTCACAGTTAGTATTTTACTATTCACCCTTGTATCTGTACTTCTTACAAGGAATGAATAAAAGTGTTGTAACAAGAAGTAGCGTTGTCTCTATGTCTTTATGTTAATAACTTCTCTTCAGAGGCCGGAGGTTTCATAGGGCAGGAGCTATATACGATTCTCAGCAGCTACAACATCTTCTCTGGTCGGAATACCGATGGAGATGTATATCAGCATCAACCGGAAGAGAGAGAGATGGCCGCCACTCTCCTGCATTGATTACACCCCCATGCAGAAGAGTGACTACAATCTATCTCCATCCAGCTCTCTCTACAGCTCGGATCTTCTCTGTGCAGGTGTCATACTGCTCAGAGAAGAAACGAAAAGTAGAAAATGTCATCTAAAGGTTGGTAATAAAATATTGGTTGATGTCAAAAGCTCACATAATGAAACCTAACCGAACCTTACCTAATGAAACCTAACCAAATCTAACCTACCTCAACCTAACCTCAAAAGGGGTCAATACAGCTACCAAAAAATAGGGGGACAAAACAGACCTTTTTTATCACTTTCTCGTCACTACAGCTAAAAATAATAACCCTTTCTCCCTAACCTAACCGAACCTTACCTAATGAAGCCTTACCGAACCTTACCTAACCGAACCTTAACGATCCTTACCAAAAAGTGCAAATAGTAACCGAACCTAACCGATCCTAACCGAACCTAACCGAACCTAACCGAACCTAACCGAACCTAACCGAACCTAACCGATCCTAACCGATCCTAACCGATCCTAACCGATCCTAACCGATCCTAACCGATCCTAACCGATCCTAACCGAACCTAACCGAACCTAACCGAACCGAACCGAACCTAACCGAACCTAACCGAACCTAACCGAACCTAACCGAACCTAACCGAACCTAACCGAACCTAACCGATCCTAACCGATCCTAACCGAACCTAACCGAACCTAACCGAACCTAACCGAACCTAACCGACCCTAACCGACCCTAACCGAACCTAACCGACCCTAACCAACCCTAACCAAACCTAACCGACCCTAACCAAACCTAACCGACCCTAACCAAACCTAACCGATCCTTACCAAACCTAACCGAACCTAACCAAACCTAGCCGAACCTAACCAAACCTAGCCGATCCTAACCAAACCTAACCGAACCTTACCAATCCTAACCAAACCTAACCGAACCTTACCGAACATAATGAAACCTAACTGAACCGAATGTAATCTAAACTGAACCGAATGTAATCTAAACTGAACCGAATGTAATCTAAACTAAACGTATTGATAAATAAAAATGCCTATATTTTTTGGCAGCTGTAGTGACCCTTTTGATGAAAAAAGGTCCATATATTTTTTGGTAGCTGTAGTGACCCTGGTAGCTGTAGTGAGCCAGTCCCAAAACTTTTCTATATTCATTTGTGTATCCGTTTCATGATTGGTGCTTTGAGATGCTAAGCTTTTAAAAAGTTGAACAGTTTCAAAGCTAGCTTCATGCCCTGGCGACTTCAAAAAATCTGAAGCTCTGACATCATTTTGGAAGTTTCGCAGGCTGCTTCACCGGTCACCAAGAGAGTATAAACCAAGCCTTATTACTCAAGAGTAGGCTAAATGTATTCAATAAAAATGGTCCTCGGTTGGTGCTCAATTTTGAAGGTTCAAAATTGAAATTCTAGCACAGTGCATCCTTCTTGAATTTACGACATAAAACAGTTTGAGTGGAGGATTTGAAGGTGCTTTATGTATATATTGGGGTGAATTTAGGATCTACATATGCTAGTCAAATAAAGGCCAAGGGAAATTGTGACCATTTCAATTAAAAAGGGTGTATAATACTGTAGATGTGTATGTAAATTTAAAAGGGCGGGTTAACGCGATGCATGAACGTGTCAAATTTCTTTTTACCTAAGCGTTCTAAAGCCGCGGTCACACTGGCTATTTTTGTCGCAAGGTTCCATGCACGAAATATGTCAAATATTACTGTGAATCTTGTATAGTTTCTTGCAATAAAACGAAGGTGAGGATTTTTTTGTTGCCATGTTGGAACCATGTGCAAGGCGTTTAAAGACCGGGACACACTGTGTCCAACGTTGGATCCAACATTTTCCAGTTGTGTGTTTTGCAATTGATGAACCGGTCAGACAATGTGTCAAACATTGGTATCAATGTTAGGGGTAAACATTGGAATCAATTACAGAGCCAACAAACCAGTGAATTTTTTCTGGGCTAGGCAACTGATTCCATGATAGACGGATTGTGTGGCCGAGTCACGACTGGTGGGATGAACACATTTCAATGTTGGAGGGGCCCTTTGAAGTGGGACAAGAAACCCGACACCCGCACGAATGTCGAACATGGAATCCGACACTCGACATTCGTCTAATGGCCACATTGTATCAAACTATCATTCGTCCAACGTACGTTGGAAGACGTTCGACACATAGTATGCCAGGCAAGTGTGCCCAGCACTAACTTTTCATTTGTCCCGCCCTTTTATGAGCGTCAGACCAAAAATCAACCAATTACAAACTGAAAATTGATGACGCTTATAAAAGGGCGGGCAAACAAAAAATTGTAAATATGTGACAAAAGCCATGGCCTACGAAGAAGACTAGGCCTGCCCATTTTGCTGAGCTCCTATAGACACGTTGAAATTATTTCCACTTCTGCTTTTGTCCATCTATGCCACGGCGGCTCTGCAAACAACCCCCACCCCTTACGGAGGCAGAGCCACCACTACTTTTACATGCAACTTCATAGTGCCACACCAAGCGCCGCCCGTTGTCCTACGCACCATCACCGCGCCAATGTTTTTATCATTGCAGATGCCATGGTTGCCTTCAGCACCACCTTGAGAAAATAACGGCGAAGAAGTCATCCTGAACCCGGTGGTTTGAACAGTAAACATTTATTTAAACTTTTTTCTCTAAAGGACAGGCCTTGTCTTCTTCGTAGGCCATCTGCAAGACAGGCAAGTGTGCTCAGCACAAATCCATCGTATGTCCCGCCTTTTTATGAGGAACGGCAAATTCTAATTGGTCAGACGTCACAAGCGCCGCCCTTTTAAATTTCTAATTGGTTGACATTTGGTCTGCTGCTCATAAAAGAGCAGTGCAAATGATGGATTTGTGCTGAGTACACCCAGGCCTGTATTAAGGCATGTGCCAACTGTTCCATGCACAGGGCCCCCCGAGGTTTAGGGGCCCCGCCCGCCCCGCAAATAAATCACTTTGACTTGTCATATTTATTTTGTGTTATTATAATTCAATATTTCAATATTTTTGTTTTTTTCGTAAAATATATCCAGGCCCGGACGGCTGACCGGCGATCGCCGGTCAATTGGGGGCCAAAAATAAATAAATTAAAAAAATGGGGCCAACACAATTTCATAGCCGGTGGGGCCAACCACTAGCCAGTCCGGCCCTGAATATATCCAAAACTAAACTAAAAATTCCCTAATCAAATCCCTATCTGTTCACTTATCGTACCCGATATGCGCTGCTAGGGGCGCTGGTAGTCGGAATATTAAGTGAAGACCACCAGTCCGTGCTTATAAATTAACGCAACGCTTTTGGCAAACCGGAAATAACTACATATCCAGAATGCAGTGTTTGAAGTTGATGTGTATGTAAGATTCATAATCATTCATTGTGGAAACTAACTTCTAAGGGCCTCCTGGTTCTGCTTGGCACAGGGCCCCCAAAAGTGTTAATCTGGGCCTGAGCACAGCTGCCTGTTGTGCGAGTGCGCACATCGTGTGGAACCGTCTTAGGCACTAAAAAAAATTACATCATCCCATGTTAGCCGTCAAATGAAATCCTTCCCCCCCCCCTTCTCCCCCGTTTACTTTTTTGCACCCACTCAAAAATCCCTCGGTTTTTTTTTCGTTTAACAACATTGTGAGCAATAATACACTTTTGCAATATTCAAATTAAGACAGGTGACGCATATTCGGTCCAACATTTCACGCACATACATACATACATACATACATACATACATACATACATGTAACATAGTACACAGTATATCCCCACAAAAAACCGATTTAATCAATCAACATATATTTTAACTTGGCAGCTATTTCAATATTCCTCTTCCCTTTTATCTATTCTCTCATATCCATTCAATTCCTTCATTGTCAAAAATAATTTATTGATTTCTCCTTCTCATAACGTATTTTTGTTGTTGTTGTAAATAATTTAATTACAAGAAAATATTGTACAGAAATCGACTCTCAAATTACGAAATAAAAGTTTTCAAAATTCAATCAAAATACAAAAAAAAAATAACTTGATTAAATTTGAGAAACTTACATTTATGTTTGGTGTGTTATTTTGCATCTAAAGCCTGGAACACACACGCGGAATTCCGCCAAGAAATTAGAAAATAGGAAAAGGAAAAAGAAAGTCATTTTCTTTTTCTGCATCTCTGTTGTTCACACATAGAAACAGAAGAGTAATGAGGAAAGTTGTGGGCACCCTCTATTGAGCAAGAAAATAAATATTGTATTTATTGCCAAAATGGATTCCACATGCTTCTTTCTGATCGGTGGGAATTTGAACGGAATATTATGGAGAACGGAAAAAGTTGAGCTTTGTTCAAACTCATTTTTAATGAGAATTTTCCGTTCACTTTTTATATGGAACATTTTCTCATTTAAATATTCTGATGTAATTTTCTGAGCGAAATTCCGCGTGTCTGTTCCAGGCTTTAACCAACTTCAAAAATAAAATCTAAAGTGTTTTCAGAAACTAAAAATTAACAAGATCACGTGAAGGCATTTTTAATTTTGAAATCTTTAAATGAAGCTTTTCTGACTGCTTGAAGATAGCGCAGTTTTATTTATTTATTTTAACGACTTGCGGCTTAACTTGAAGTGGAAAAAAAAATGAAAATTTGATATCTTGTAAATTAAAATATTTTATTTGAATTTAATTATTTAAAATAGTTATAATAAAAGTAATCAATCCTCAAATTTAGCAAAAACTAGGTATTTGTTTTTATAGATACAATTTTTTGTATCCCTTGTGTGAAATACAGTGTAAGTGCTGCCATCCTTTGGCAATAGACTACAACAAAACCAAACGAGGGATTTTGTGCCCCTGACTCACTGTTGGTTATTTTTTAATTAGTTACTAATTTTAGATATTTTGTTGAGGATATTACTAACATAACAGACAAGAGCTGACGTCATGACTCATGACAAACAAATTAAGGTAGCCACATAGATGTTTATTTTGTTTTTATCTCCCCAGATGGAGCCTTTGCAGTGGCAAATACAGTGGCTGCACAGATTTTTTTTTTTTTTTCAAAAACTCAAAAAACATTTTTTTTAGAAACATTACGAACAAAAGTTAATTGTTTTCAAAATTCGAATGGTAGGAGATTATGATAGAAATATACTCTTTGCAATTAATTACCTTAAAAAAATAAACCTTTTATAACAGTTTGAAAATTACGGTACCCTGTTGCGGACACAACATATTTGTTTTTATCTCATCCGGACGAGATACTAAGTCGGGCCTAGATGAAAGGATGAACATTGTAGGGTAACTCTAAAACCTGAAACAAAAATGCATATAGAATTGGAAGAACACTAAACTTTTTTTATATCGGTGATTAGGTGTTGTTACGATAAATTCAGCTTGTTGCAAGAGGTCTAGGGGCGCAGCCCAACATAATATACAAAAAATCACATTATTTAATTTAAAAAAAAAAAATGTTTATGTTGTTTCGCACCCATGTTAGTACAGTGTTCAGTCAATTCTATATGCATTTTTGTTTCAGGTTTTAAGAGTTACCCCACAATATTCACCCTTTCATCCTGACCCGACTTACTATCTCGTCCGGACGAGAGAAAAAAAATATTTCATGTCCTCAACAGGGCCCCGTAGAAAATGACCCCTTATTAGGCATTTTCAGTAATATTTTCATAAAAAAAATATTTATGTCATTTTTTCAAACTGTCACAAAAGTTTATTTTTAAAGATATCATCATAAAAAAACTTAGGATTACAACCAAATATTCTAGTTTCTAAAACAATTTTTTGTAATGTTTCGCTAAAAAACAAATGTTCCCAATGTTCCCAAATGTTCTTTCATTACACTGAACCCCCCCCCCCCCCCATCCCGGGTTGGAAGAGCCACCTTAACAAAAATAGACAATCCTATACTTGGTCAGTGTAATGAAGGAGCAAGCAGTGAGTCAGGAACCTTGTTAATCAATAATACGAAGAAAAACAGTTGGAACACAAAGTGAACTTAACTCTCTCCTCCTGCAATTCAATGCCCCAAATAAGCCTACATTGAACTGCATTTTAAACAATTACGGTTTTCCATCTCTCTGTTATGCATTATTAATTCAGTAGATGTTGTGTATTTTTTTAATTTTAAATCATGTCCACTTGATATACTTTTCGGCCGAAATTTCAAAATGAACGTTCCACACACTCCCATGTTTGACTGTCTGACTGATTACAGTGAGTCATTAGAATAATAATCAAATAAGTTCCAAATAGAACGAGGGGGGAGAGAATAGCAAGGGGTTAAGAGGCATTAAGCAGAAGAAAATTGATCTAAATAAAGGTTTACTACTAACCCCTTTTGTACCAAAATTACAATTCCTTCCGCATATTTAATGCATTAAAAACACCTCAAACACATCAGTATTTTTTGCTTTCAAAGTTTGAACTTCGAGCATTGGACTGCTACCCCAATACAAGTGGGGTAGGGAAACCCGGGGCTAGTTGGCACACTTTTTTAAGACTATTTTTTTTTTACAATTTTTTTTTCCGGAAGCAACAAGACAAAAAAATCAAAAAATGCCTGATATGACCTTTTGGTCAGGAAGGCTTACGTGCAATAATAAATTGCACAAGGCTAGGTTGGCTGAGAATGTGATGAAATCGGCCAAATACTTTAAATAATTTGAGTTCTCTATTAGAGAGAACATTTTTATGGTGAGCCTTGTTGGCTTTGTGGGCCTGGTGAGCCTCATGGGGTTGTGGCCTTTGTGGGCATCAAGGGTTTGGATGGGTGGGTGTTATTGTCAAGACTTGCCAACAATTGCCAAAATAATTTTTAAAATGAAAAGAAAGTGATTAAAATCATAAAAAGTAACTTTTCATGATGCACTCACTAAACAACAAACACTATTTAAATTTTTAAACAAGAAAACTAAACAAAAAACATGTTTTTTGTAATTTTATAAAAAAAAATGTCTAAAAAGTAAAACAAGATCAAGGTTCAATCCCCGTGCAGTGCGAATTATTTTCAAATATTTCGGAAGGTGGTGGACAAACAAATTATGAAGTTAAATAAAAGTGCATTATATTAAAAATGAAATTGAAAGGGTAACAGAAGGTAAACTGTGTTAATTAAGATCCCACTTGCAGAAAAAAGAACATTACAACTGTAAAAGGGGGGGACACACATTCAGAAAACGTAAAAGAAAACAGACAATTCTTCTGTTTTCAAGTGCAACAAATAGAACAGAACCTGAGATAAAGCTTTGCTCTATTCTTTCCTGCTTTCTGTTATAAATGAACCAATAGGATTGTAGCTTTTGCATGACATCATCAAAACATTTTTGTAGACTCAAAACAAACGAAACTGTAGAACACTTGTTGTCTATGTTTCACAATAGATGGCGTGTCGCATTTCTGTTCTGCATGCGCGTTCAATCACATGCAAAAAAGAAAACGAACAGAATTTCTTTTGTTGCAGTGGTTTTCTAGTGTGTTTTCTGCACGACTTTAGTCGAATTATTGTTTTCAATTGTTACGTGTAAAAAAAAAGAATCACACAGACTGAAAAATCACCGGAAAACAGAAATATAATCAAGAAAAAATTAAACAAGTAATACTATCTATTATGAAAAAAAGGTCTAAAAAGTAAGAAAAAACAAGATCTAATGGGGAGAATGGGGACATAAGTATTGAAACTTATTCCCCCCGCTTCAAAATAACCAGTACGTGCCTTTTTGCGAATAGCATTCGCAAATTAACCAACAATTCACCGTTTAACATCTGAACGTAGGCACTCACTACTAACACAAAAATAAAACAAGCATTTGAAAATGTTTAACAGTGAATTTCACCACTTCAGAACATGCAGTGCCATCTATCTTTAAACTCTTACAACTTACCACTACCTTTATACAGCATGACTTAAAATCAACAACATCGGGGGGGGGGGGGTGTTATTTTTCACATAATAGAATAATACTTACATTAAACATTTGTAAATGCATCTTGGATTTTTTATATTCTGCATTTGCCTCATAAAGCCTTGTTTTCATTGGGGTGAAAATTTCAACCTTTTGATAATTTCAACTGGTGAAAATAGAACGCACGTGGCGGCCGCTTATTCACTATCAGGCCCGGCGCATATTGAACCCAGCCCACGGCCACCCCATGCAGTCTTCACCATCTATGGTTTACAGAATTCCTTACGCGTGGGCATGGGCTGGGTTCAATATGCGCTGGGCCTCATTCGCGGGGGCCACGTGCCGTCTATTTTTCACCAGTTGACATTTTTAAACAAAATTTGGAAACAAGGCCGTAGAATTATTTTTTTTTTTTCAAAATTCATTATAGGTAAGATTACAGTAGTAAGTTCGGGGAAATGTTCACCAAGACGTCCAAATTGCTCCTGGTCCGAACGCGATCATCGTTTGATGTGTCAGGCAAAAACCCGACAACTGGTGGATCGGAAACGAACAAAACAACCGACAAATTTTGTTAGAGAAATGTTCGGAAAAGCGTCCACACTGTTTGCAAACAGTGTTCGGTTCACGAACCATGTTCCGTTCGTTCTTCAGCTATAATCTGGAGTCTCTGGACCCACCCTTAGCGGTGGAGGCCGCCATTGATACAAAGCCGTCTACATGAACACTCATCTGACCAGCATGTAAAGACAGGAAGATACAGCCGTCTGCCGCGGTCTTTTATAAGCGTCAGACCAAATATCAACCAATTGGAAAATGAAAAGGGTGGGGCATAACAAACCAATTAGAAGTTGCCAGTCCTCATAAAAGGAGCGCACCAAACGACTTTCTTATTGTCGTTACCCATGTGATTTTTGCAAAACAACGAGGATTTTGGCGCAGAATTTCCGTCAATCATTTAGAACCGGCAGTTCTGCCCAGCACTAATTTTTCCTTTACCCCCCACCCTTTTACGAGCGTCACACCAAATATCAACCAAATAGAGATTGGAAAGGGCGGGGCATGTGACATCAGACCAAGTAACTAACCAAATGAAAAGGGCGGGGCAAACAGAAAAGTTAGTGCTTGGCAGAACTGCCGGTTCTAAATGATTGACGGAAACTCTGGGCCGAAATCCACGTTGTTTTGCGAAAATCACATGGGTTAGCCATAGTGAAGTCGATATCAACCTGTACTCGACATTTATTATGTTCAATATTTTCGCGTGTATTCAATACAATATGACACTTTCTAATATTCAAAAGAATATTTTTTTCATGCAAGAGCGCCGCGCGCCACGCCAAGCACCACCAGTTTGTTTTCTGCTCGGGGACGTTGCACTGATTTTTGGACGCCACGGGGTCCACACCACCGCCGATTTCATTGTACATCGACTTCTACCTATACATCACACCCAACAAACCTTAATGGCCGCCTTTACCTAACCTTTTTCGTGTACGTATAATAAATAAGGCAATAAAATGCTACATTGAGGCTAACCGAGTCCCAATCGAAAGAATTTCCATTTGTGTTTATACCTAAAATGTAATTTCTTACCTGAAATAACAAAATGCCAATAAAGAGCCCGAAAAGAACTCACTTAAAAAAGTAAACTTAAACTAACTTCACAGAAAACGAAACAACTGTTGCTATTAGCCTCTATGCGGCCATTGCCTCTTACAAAACTTATGTCTTTGCCACCTTTGGCCTAAAAAAAGACTAGTATTAGCCCAATGGTATTTTCATTGAGCATGCGCATTGCCGTCTACGAAACACATGTTGCTATTAGCCTCTCTCTCACTCTCTTACATAACTTATGTCTTTGGACTAAAAAACAACTTATTACTTGTCCACCATTAAATAGTTCTTCTCAAACGTCGAAAATTTCATATGAATACAGTTCAATACACCGGTTGCACGGCAAATTGCACACAAAAAACGCATAATATACGGAAAATATAACAAAATAATCAAAGTGCATTCAATAACTTAACAAAAAAAAAATGGCGGACACAGATGTGCGCGCCATCTAGTGACTAGAGTTGGTCAAGGCCGTCACACAGAATAAAAAGTTCTACAGAAGGAAAACACGGTCATTTTTACAGGCAGTTAGAAATAGGTGAAAACTTCAGTTGGCTCCGCCCTTGTTATGACGACAGGCAACTTCTAATGGGCTGGTTATGTAGTCTGACGATGAAAAGGGCAGAGTATGTGACGTCAGACTTCATAACCAGGCAATTAGACGTTGCCAGTCGTCATAACAAGGGCGGAGCCAACTGAAGTTTTCACCTATTTCTAACTGCCTGTGTCATTTTTCTGTGACAGTTTCCTCTGCGCATGTGCGGCAGTACCACAGAATTTTTTTGAACTTTCTTATTTTGGGCGCCGCCAACTTGAAACTAGGAAATGACAAAGTCGCCATAGGAAGCTGGAGATACACGAGCCAGGAGAGTTGATCAACTCACTTGAATTCATTTAACATGAACGCAAATTGAACGTCAAAAGTTGATCAGCTCACATAAATTATTGGGTTCAAATGAATTGGAGTTGGCCAACTCACATGACTCGTGTAAACCCTGCTATTTAGAGTATATACCGAGTCTGCCCTTAGTTCGAACAAGTAATGGGTTAAAATAAATACTCCCTTGCTCTTATGTTAAAGATTCACCTATACCACAGGAAATTAGAAATCGGGACAAACAGAAGTTGGCTCCGCCCTTTATATGATGAAACCAACTTTTAATTGGCTGGTTATGTAGTCTGACGTCACATGCTCCGCCCTTTTCAACGTCGAACCACACAACAAACCAATTAGAAGTTGTCTGTCACTGTAAAAAGGGCGGAGCCAACTTCTGTATGTCCCGATTTCTAATTGCCTGTGTTTTTTTCTGCTCGGCGACGCTTGCGCCGATTTTTGAACGCCACGGGGTCCACCCCGTCGCCGATTTCATTTGGCCATTTGCTCCCACCTATACATTACACCGACAAACCTAAATGGCCGCCTTAACCTAGCCTTTTTTGTGTATGTGTGAAATCAGGCAATAAAATGCGAAATTGAGGCTAACCGACTTCCAATCGAAAGAGTTTACGTTAATGTTAATATCTAAAACGTAATTTCTTACCTCAAATAACAAAATGCCGATGAAGAGACCGAAAGGAACTCACTTAAACAAAGTAAACCTAAACGAACTTCCCAGAAAACGAAACACCTGTTGCTATTAGCCTCTATGCGGCCACTGCCTCTTACAAAACTTATGTCTTTGCCACCTTTGGCCTAAAAAAAAGACTAGTATTAGCCCAATGGTATTTTCATTGAGCATGCGCATTGCCGTCTATCGTTTTATATATAGGAAAGAAGAAACTACGGTGCCATGGGAAAAATAAATTGAAAGAATGCTGCTCCAATATGTTGATATAGTATCTCAATATTTTGAATTACTATCTCAATATATTGACTTAGTATCTCAATATTTTGACTTACTATCTCAATATATTGACGTAGTATCTCAATATATTGACGTAATATCTCAATGTTTGACTCAGTATTACACAACCTAAAAGTCGAGGTGGTCGTTGTCGATTGCGGTGGTCAATTTGAATTTGACCAATAGGAACGCAGTATTAGAACAGATAGTGAAAAGCGGTTTTATTCCCTGTCAAAAATAAAGTTCCTATTGGCAAATTCAAATTGACCAACGCTATCGCCAACGAACGGAAAAGTTTATGCGAGTTTATGTGAATTTATTGTAGGGTTTTTTTTCTTGGTGGTTTACGAACAGCTGATTGTTGAACACTTGATTATTCTTTCTTTCAGGAAAAAAATTAAAAGAAATTAAAAAGTGTTTTAGAATCTTAGAAGTGTAGCTCAATCACTTAAGGGTATTTCACCATTGTAATCATTGAAAATCAACTTTGTATAGAAAAAAATCAGAAATTAAAACTGTTAAATGTCGTCTGCTTTTATATTTTAAAATATCCCATAATGATTCAACAAAAAACAATTACATACTCGAATTTGTACACATTAAAATACAATGCTTTACATCTCGATTTAACCTCGATTTAAATTGAGTTAATTGATACAAAAACAAACAAAAAATTCATACAAAATAGAACTTTAGAAGCTGAAAAAAACATTGTTATATGCTTCTAATAATATTAACAAGTGACTCATAGTTGGTTTTTGACCAATGATCAACAGTTTAACATAAATGATTTCTTGCATTCTTTTGTTATTGCACCTTTTTATGAAACAAAATTTTCTCATCTCATCACTGGTCTCTCCCTCCGATCCCACATGAGAATGGGTGAATATACACTGAAGAAAGGTGTCCAGCCACTTGGGTGTCAGTTTACCTCTTTGAGTATACCTGTACCCAAGGGTATAAAGTGCCATACACCAGAGAACTCTTGGTCCATTTTTGCTTATCGAAATGTCTACATTTATGGGCCCGAGGACGTCGCAACTTTATCATTGTAATCTTCCGGAATTACAATAAAAGTGTTTCATAATCACTCATTGTGTTTGTGTAAACTTATTTCCTTTCCAAGATTCTAACAGGTGTGTTCCATTGAAAGAACCTTGCCACATTCAACAAGAGGCCAAGTCATGTATTCAGAGGTTTCAACTTTAACCTTGGTGTGGTGTCTGCACAAGCTAATGAAAGGCCTCCTGTTAAAGTAAAGTACAGCAAATATAATTCTATTTGATGGCCATTCATTACTGTAACAGTTGAGCTCTGTTACATGGACCAGGTTTGGGTTTCTTCTTTTAATATTAGGGTGGTAACCATCTTTGACTCCTAAGAAGTTAAAGTTGGCTTCTTGGGCATTGTCCTGACCTGATCCTGCTGCTGGGGGATCATGTTGCAAGCTTCCTGTTGCTGCAGTTTTGGATGAAAAGAAATAACATACAAAAGACTAAGATTCACTCAATAAAACTTCCATTTATTCATTTATGTATTCTTGGCTCAAAAATACATAAATAGTTTATGTATGACGTTGCGATGTTCATGGGGCCCATCATATGTGAACTAGAATTTTGTGAGTAAGAGAATGGACCACAAATTACTTGAGACATGGACCTTTACAATCTTGTGCCTGTGTACACCTACACAGTGCAATCACGCCCAAAGACCGTGCATCAAACGGTATCCATATACCTCCTCATGTAATAAACAGAATATTTATTTGACTTATACGTCTCCTCAATCTCAAGAAAGGGGAAGAAAAGAAAAGAAATGGGACCAAGAACCCGAAGCCTAGCATCATCACCGAACAGGAAAACAAAAGGTGCCACATTAATTTTGGCTAATGACATTGTCCACCTAAGTTATAAAATTATGTCACTGATTCTGCGCAAGCTATTAATGTCAACATTGCGTTGAAACCAAGTTTGAATCTCTGCTAAGGCAATATTACAGTAGGCAGGATTCGTCTCCACTTTATATTTGGCAATTCCTACCAAGAAATAGCGATTTTGATTTTCAAATCTGTGAAATGCTGGTCCACCTATATTAACCTAAATATGATTTAAAAAAACGGATATTTATTGTTGTTTAATTGTAACATGTTACAAATATTGTTTTATAATTCAGGCTGAATCATAAACAATGTTAAACGGATCATATGAATAAAAAGTGAGCAATTAATTGCTCTAGAGCATAAAAGATGACATTGTTTCCGTGGCACCCGTGCCCAAAATCTAATATATAATTTGGTTAAACCGACCGTAACCATATAGCTAACACTGTGATTGGTTACTGCGAGAATGCGCGATAGCGAAAAAAATTACAGGTTTTAGACATTAATTACCTAGTGCCGTTTACTGACTGGTTTATACCAGCTCGTATATTTTCAAGATTCCCGTACATTGTACTGTCGCTAAGGGACTCTCTACATGTTATCTGGTTATGGTTACCGGTCATTTTTCTAATGAAAACAATGACCTGAGGCTGAGTGTGGTCGCCAGTGTGAACGTCGACTTTCTAAAGACATTGGGGATTTCATTTGAAAATCTATAGTACGATATTTCACCACAATCAACCGGCCCCAGCCTTGACAGTATAGTGTGAATCGGAGACGCAGGAGATTTCGAGGGCGCATTTTGGAAGGGGGGGGGGGGGTGCAAAAAGTAAAAAAGACGCAATGTTTTAAGCAGCAGGCGGCGGCGGGGGCGCAACCAAACCTAGCTACGCCACTGGTTAACTTTAATGTCCAGCCAACGTTTACAATGGACGCGACATGCTAGAAAGTCCATTGAGTAGCCAGTTTGAGTTGTACACATTCGAGGTTACTTGTAAAACCGTCGTGCAACTTGCACAAAAGAAAATGGACTATAAGTACTCAAGCAAAGAGTTGTATATTGGGTTATATATATACAAAGACTACTATAAAGAATGTAGTATTCTTTGCTATACTCTTAGTGAATGCATGTAGAAGGAGGCAAGATTTTGAAGCAATTAAGTGTACATACATGGCGTCTAACACTACAATACATACAGTGTTTAGACGCCATAATGGTTCACCAATATAATGTAAAAAAAACACAGCCTGTGCTTAATTATTTTAAGTCTTTAATGAGGTATGTTTATTTTTGTAATTTACGACCAAATTTTGTTTTTAGAAACATCACTTAACTGTCATAAAAGTTCGAATAGTAAAAATTAACTGGCTAAGGATATTTTCATATTGACAGATCTTAAAACAAAACAGATGAACATATAGTTATATAATTATATCGTTAAGGATTTAAATGTATACACACTTTGGTTGTTACTGTAATAACTGTCATGTTTATTTTCTTAAATTTATTAATTTTAAAATTTAGAGTAAATGCTACAATATAAATATATTAGATATAAAACGATTGCATGTTTTATGTTTAAATGATGCATTATCTTAAGTGTTTGCATGGGGGAATTGTTATAGTAGGTACTAAGATGTTATGCTGACAATGCATTTTATGCTGCTTTTGGACTAATGATCCCTCTGCTACAGCCCCTCTGAGCTGGTTGCGGATTACTTATTCTAATTCAAAATGTCACCCATTTTGTATTGCTGACATTGGTAAAAAAAAACTGATCTGCAAGCATCAATTAATGTATCTCATGCAAATGGGTGACAATTCTCTTCGATTTCTTCCCATGAAGTTTGCAATTATGGCAAGAAATCAATAAGAACTGTCGCACAATTCTAAAAGAAACGTTAATTGATGTTAGCAGAGTCAGTTTCTTACCAGTGTCAGGAATGTCTTGATGAGAATCAAGAACATTTTGAAAACTTGAGATAATGATTAAATTGAAGAAAATAAACATGGTAGTTATTAACAACCAAAGGGTTTAATATTGTGTATAGGCTAAATATTTGAAACACCTTGTATTTATTAAACATATGAAAAGCAAATTTATTCGCTTTTCTAGTTTCTAACGCTTTCAAGATATTTTAAGGTTCGTTGTTTTTTTAAAAAAAAACTTCATACATATATCTACGGAGCCCTGTAAAGGACACGAATTTTTTTTTATTTTATCTGAAATTTCAAACAAAATATCGGAAATTTCAAACAAAATATCTGAAATTTCAAACAAAATATCGGAAATTTCAAACAAAATATCGGAAATTTCAAACAAAATATCTAACTAAAGTATGAACCATTATGATTGAAATTATTAAGAAATTACTGTTTGAAATTTCAGATATTTTGTTTGAAATTTCAGATATTTTGTTTGAAATTTCAGATATTTTGTTTGAAATTTCAGATATTTTGTTTGAAATTTCAGATATTTTGTTTGAAATTTCAGATATTTTGTTTGAAATTTCAGATATTTTGTTTGAAATTTCAGATATTTTGTTTGAAATTTCAGATATTTAGTTTGAAATTTCAGATAATTTGTTTGAAATTTCAGATAAAATAAAAAACTCATGTCCTTTACAGGGCTCAGTATTATATCTGTGCATCGTACCTTCGTTATTTCCTGTGTTCCTCTTGCAATAAACTGAAGATTTTGGCGATTAGTCGAAACTCTCAAATCCCTCTCTAGGGTAACATCTACTGTTGTAGGATCAGAATGCTCGCTGTGTTCTAGTTTAATTAAAAAGCATGTTTTAAATTATATGAAGGCATATCAAAAAATTAAAAATAGTGTTAGAAACTAGCATAGTAAATGATTGGACTGTTTTCCATAGCTGTAGATGAACTGTAATAAAAATTAAAAATGTCGCGTTATACCTAGTACACACATGATAATTAAAACGCATTTAAATAATAAACGTGTTCTACAGAGCCCTGTGAAGGGCAAACAAACAATATGTCAAATTCAATTTATTGAGTTAATAATCTGAAAATATTGAGTTAATACTTAAATATAATATATAAACTATTGACAAAATATTGATTTACTATTTCAATTTAAAATATTAATAATAAAAGTCAATTTTTATTTGGTTCATGTCCTTAACTGGATTCCGTATAATTCACCTAAACACATTTAATTTGAATTCATTTAACTGTGTGTGTACAATGTATTACTCAATACTTGTACTTGGCTAATACCTTGTACACACATGACGAGAAATACATTCAGCTAAATACTTTCAGAAAAATGTGTTACGTATAGTGCACACTGTGACACTCCCTGCACTTGTGTCGCCGCACATGTGTAGAGGATGTCATTACCCGGTCTTTTTGGAGTTGACCACCCCTTTCTTTGGGCGGGAGGGCAGCCCATAGAAACAAGTGTCCGAGTTCTGAAAGAGGTTTCTTTCACCAATACATATGGAAGCAATTAAAGAAAGGAAATTACTTTTCCTTATGTCCAGTGACACTGAACAGACACGAATAATTTCTAGGAAATTATTTGCATATTTCGGAGAAATAAGTTCCAAATAAGGCAATATTTTGGGACCAGAAATCGCCATTGGTCAAAGCGACCTATGGGCGGCCGCTGGTCACGAGTGGCCCCTCCCAAGGGCTAGAGTAATAAAACAAGCACGCAAGGTATCCTCAGGAGGTCAGTAGGCAAATTTTGCGGGAACAGAATGTTTCCCTCCTCGTCCAAGTACAGAATATTATAAGTCAAAAAACCGATTTCGAACTTAGAATCTTTTCTGAAAGTTCAGTTCAGTCGTATGCTATCTTTGTATCGCCAATGTATCAAAGTGTATATGAATAAAGAGAGTATCTCATAAGAAGTGGCAGTTTTCTTATAGAGAGAGAAAGTCGTCATTGTTTCTTTAAATTGTGGGAATTTGATTCCCGTACAAAGGAATCTCTAACAGAGTCATCATGCCAAAAAGTCCGACTCCTACCCGGAACAGAGGCGCGACAAAGGGCCGCGCATCCAGGTCATCAAGTCGACCTGGATCACCCAGCAGGATGCAGAGCTTGAGTTCGAGAAGTGCGGAGCGGCGTACCATCTCTACTCAACCGGCTGGTTGAGAACCAGTCACGACACAAACAGACAATCAAAGCAAAAGCATGCCCGGATCGTCCAATCCAGGCATACTACAAAATGCTGGGGCAACCGCTCCAGCATCGTTACAACACTGTACACACATGGCATTGCTTGTAAATACTGATTTGTTTGCTGTTTGAAATACCCCATGATGCATTGCAAACACCCACAATACACTTCACACATATATTGATTAAGTTACACCAACTCATGCAGAACTGAATGTGTTTAAACGACTTAAATGAGTTTACAATTGAATGAACATGTACACAAGAACTTATTATGTTTAATTGTTAAATACTAAAGGTGGGACAAATTCTAAATTTTCTCGAATCCGAATCCTAAAAGGGTCTCAAATCGGTCGAATCGCCCGAATCTCGAATCCTTCATATAAGAATCCTATATTATACATATATATATATTAAGCCAAGTCTGTCTGTGCATGTGTAACGCTGTAAGAACAACGCTTTTCGAATATTCGCCAACTTTTTGGCGAATGTTCGCCAGATTTTTGACGAATGTTCGTCACATTTTTGGCGAATGTTCGCCACATTTTTGGCGAATGTTCGCCAAATTTTTGACGAATATTTGTCACATTTTTGACGAATGTTCGCCAACTTTTTGACGAATATTCGCCAACTTTTTGGCGAATGTTCGCCAGATTTTTGACGAATGTTCGTCACATTTTTGACTAATGTTCGCCAACTTTTTGACGAATGTTCGCCACATTTTTGACGAATGTTCACCACATTTTTGACGAATGTTCACCACATTTTTGACGAATGTTCGTCACATTTTTGCCGAAGGTTCACCAAATTTTTGACGAATGTTCGTCACACTTTTGGCGAATGTTCACCAAATTTTTGACGATTGTTCGCCGAATTTTGGCGAATGTTCTCCGAATTTTAGCGAATGTTCGCCAAATGTTTGGCAAATGTTCGCCACATTTTTAACGAATGTTCGCCGAATTTTTTGCGAATGTTCGCCACATTTTTGACGAATGTTAGCCGAATTTTTGACAAATGTTCGCCACATTTTCGACGAATGTTCGCCGAATTTTCGACGAATGTACTCCGAATTTTTTGGCGAATGTTCGGCAATTTTTTGACGAATGTTCGCCAAATTTTTGACAAATGTACGCCGAATTTTTTGGCGAATGTTCGCCACATTTTTGACGAATGTACAGGAAATCTTTGGATAAATCTTGACAATGTTTTGACAATAATTTTACCATCCTAGGACGGGCTACCCTACTAGTTCATTAAGAAAATACAAATAAATGAAATACATTTCAAAACAGTGTGGCAGACAGGGTCGCCACAAGGTGATATTGGTGATCTGGGTACCACCACCAAAATTGCAATAATTGCCGGTTTTTTTTAGTGGAGTTAAAACTAATTTTACCAAAGTTTTTAACAGTTTTTATTTTAGGTTAGGATTCGAAAGATTCGAGTTTTTGAATCTCGAATATTTTTCAATATTTGTGGGATTCAAGGATTCGAATGTCATGGCCATCCCTATTAAATGCATTTAAATGCGTATGTGTGTACAACGTATTAGGCCTTAATATACACTAAACTATTAGAACTTATAACAGTCACAGATAACATGTACAATGTATTGTAACACCCAGTAACTTGTGATCCTGCCAAAACCATAGCCTGGGGGGTAAACAACTCATGCTTGTCCCTCCCGCCCTCTCTAATTAATATTCAAGTGGCAGACTGATACTCTTAGGACCATGGTCACTTGGACCTGGTTACACCTCGTAGGCATAGACAGGTCCAAGGTATAAAAAGACCATGTTCCTCTTTGTTCTTTGTCCACTCTTGCTCAACTTTAGTACTACGCTGATTACTATATCCGTATCATATCATGGGCCCGTGGACGCACCTTTAATAATAAATAATCATTCTTGTAATGTTTTTGTTTCTCGACAAAAATGAATAAAAGTGTTTACAATAAGAAACTACGTTGTCTACTGTATGGAAACTAATCCTTCTCTAGACAAGCCAGAGACACCATAGGGCAAGAAGACATAGAAATGCCTTAGGAGCAACACATCTTCCTAACAAAGGAAGATGATCATCAATGGCGGCCAGAAGTGAATGGTCAACACCCTTCTGCTAGATTACACCCCTACACAGAAGGCTGATCACAATCCATCACCATCCGACTACATCTGTAGCTCGAATCTTCTCCATGCGGCCACCGCGCGATCAAGAGAAGAGACGAGTTACAAAGAAGAGAGCATAAAGAGTTGCTCGATTTGGTCAAAGGACGCCATAAAGCTAACAGTATAATTAAACCAAATTTCACTAAGCATAGTCATTGTTATATGAAATTGTCACTTTTTCGTGTCACAAACACTAAGTAAAGCTAAATTACTGATTATTAAATACATAATTAAGAAAATTAAGCCACAAATAACCAATTTTTTAACAGAGAAGAAGAAAACTTACTTCACACTTGTAACATACCTCTGTGTCTTTTTGCCCAAATAGCAACTCTTGCAGATTTTCCAAAAGGATCAAAATTCGTAGGAGGCATGCAAATAGGTCTCACATGACCATCAACAGTTACTCGGTCATTCAAAGTTAGCATACTCAATCCATATTTAATATTGTGTTCTATACTAATGATTTTGAGACTTGCACTGTATGTTTTGCTTGGAGTGAACTCTGGATTACCAAGTAAAACCGAAAAGTCTACCAAGTTTTCGTACGGCTTGTTGCTTAATGAAAAAAAAAATCATATCATTAGTTCATTTTAAAGAGACCATTACCTCCAGAAATATATTTTTAAAATATTGTCAAGACTTACCCAAAAGTTGCCAAAACGATTTTTAAAATTTTAAGTCACCAAACGAGTCACACCAAATGACTGCCATTTTAAATTTCCAAAAACGAAAGTGTCCCCACCCCCACATTTTTGTGGTAAAGGTTGTCACCTCACATTTCAAGAATTCTTTAATGAAATACATGTATTCCCTACTCCTATTCAACTCAATACAATCTTCCATGTGGAATAATTTCAAATATTAAATCTATAGTACTTTGAAATTAAAGTAATGTGAGCTGGTGACAACACATCAGAATTCGAGTAGAGGAGTAGACTTTGGGTGGTTTTGTTGCCAATGTCTGTTGTTTGGTTGCGCATCTATCTGATAAAGTTCATTTATATGAAGTCAACTGATTTTTTCTTTTTAAATTGTATTAATGACTTATTTTAAATTTTAAAAATCGTTTTGTTAATTCTTGAACATCCGGATCGTGTGAAGTATTAGAGCACAATGGCAGTTATATCACAAAGACATTGTTGATTTAGCAGGCTATAATCTGTTTTTTGTAACTTCCATTCTGACAGTTGAAGTTTAAAACCTGGCACAGTGCCGCAGATTACTGGTGCTCAGCGGACCATAGTTTGGTATCTTTCAAAATAAGCTCTGTATGTGATATTGAAAATGTCTCAACTTTAAACAGACAACAAATTAGCAGACGATACGGTTAAACTTTTGTTTATAAAAAGTTCATTTTGAAAGATATCCAACATCATCCAGTGCTTAACATTTTAAGGGACCCTTCAAGTTTTCAAAAAAAAAAACACTTTCTAATCCGAGTTCAAAAATTATCTCTTCATAAACCACATAAGTAAGGAACCCTGTAAAGGACATGTGAGATTTTTTTAAATCTCGACATGTCGACTTTAATCTCGATATTTCGACTTTTTCCAGAATCTCGACATGTCGACTTTTAATCGCTTTTATTCAGCCATGTTAATTATGCCATATTGCACGCACCATACTCTAATAATTAAATTATTGCTGCTACAAGAGGAGATACCAGAGAGAGTATGGTGCGCGCAACATGGCCACATGGCCGAATAAAAGAGATTAAAGTCAAATGTCGAGATTAAACTCGAAACGTCGAGATTAAACTCGAAACGTCGAGATTAAACTCGATATGTCGAGATTAAACTCGATATGTCGAGATTAAACTCGAAATGTCGAGATTAAACTCGAAATGTCGAGATTAAACTCGAAATGTCGAGATTAAACTCGAAATGTCGAGACTAAACTCGAAATATCGAGACTAAACTCGAAATGTCGAGATGAAACTCGATATGTCGAGATTAAAGTCGAAATGTCGAGATTTAAAAAAAAAACATTTTGCGTGACCTTTACAGGGCTCTGTACATAAGCAATAGTCTATTTCAACATTAGCATATACTATATACCTGTCAACAATTAAGTATGTCACAACGACGGTTTTTAAATTAATGAGAGTCCCATAGCCGACATGGCCTACATCCTCTTTATTTATGCTAGCCTAAAAAAAACCATACAAATAATTAAAAAAATTATTTTTGTGCTTTTTTTTATCCAAAAAATTAAAATTATGTTAGAAATTAGAAGTGAATGAATTTCCACGTAACAGGTATTTTTTTTTTCAAAATACTACTAGCTTTTTTTCCTAGTTTTTAGCAAATATTCAAGGTGGAACATGTTCCATTTTTCCCACCGACCCGAATGTCGGCAGCGGGATGGAGAACCTGTACACGGCCATATGAAGCGCACATGAACTACTAAATTGTCGGGCTGTTTATAGTGTTTACATAGGTTCTGGACAGTGCGCGCGCATGATGGCAGGCACAGGGGTGCCCAACCCCCCAAAGCCAGTGGAAAATTCACCCCCCCTCCCCGAGATCAAATGCTGAAAGCGTTTTTTTTTAAACATTTCAAATATAATTTTCATCAGTTTTGAAATGATGGAATTTCACATTGTTTGCATAATCGTGTTGTGAATGAGTTTCAATTGGCCATAAGATTTGAAACGAAATCTGTAAACTTTGGAATACATGAACATTCTCTCTTTTTTCGCGAGCGTAGCGAGTGAGCAATTATTTTATAGTATACTCTTGCTATCAATTTCGGCGAGCAAAGCGAGCCGTAAAAAAACCAGCACTTATACTATGACGTATAACAGTGACTGAAACACACTACTTTCTTTTAAAATATAAATTAAATAAAAAATTTGGATTTTCGCCCATTCTGATTATTATAAAAACTAGTGGGGTAACCCGTCATAAATGACGGGAGCAAAATTCACAGGCAATTGTGCGCATGCGCGTCGTTTTTTCCTTTTTTTACTCCTTTCATTTCAATTTCAGTTTCCCCCTCCACGTTTCTCTCTCCCCCTCTACACTTTTCAACCTATGCATCTATGCATAAGCACAACCACCGACAAACTGACGGTCATGTGCACTTTCGTTTTGTAGGGATCAGACATATGACAGACTGTCGGTTGTGTGCGCGCCGACTTTTTATAATTTACTATAATCTAGTACGTCACAGTGGCGTAGCTAGACTTTTTGGAACCCGGGGGCAAGGTATAAATATGGCGCCCCCATAACCACTAAGCCAACACAAGATATACAATATGATTAAAATTTTCTTATAAAAAACTGCTAGTCTAACTCAAATAAATTTTAATTTTTATCTTTTCAACAACAATAACAATGATAGCAACAGGTCTATATTATTGTGTTGATCTATTCTAAAAAATTATAACAAATTAATTTTTCTGGCTTTTACTCCCGCAAATTTATTTATAATGTCACTAAAGTCTCTTTTATCAATGAAATCCTTCCCTACACTAAGAACTGCGAGATCACAAAGGCGATCCTGTCCCATTGACGCCCTTCGATACAAAATGTGCTTCAGCTTGCTGAAGGAACGCGAACAACTGGCTATTGATACTGCAATTGTTAGTAGTATTTGCAGAGCCACGCACAAATTTGTAAATGTATCATAACTGTAAGACATGATGAAAAAGTTTAATTCCCAGAGACGCAGTCCGGGGCGCTTGCCCCCCCCCCTGCCTCCCTAGCTATGCCTCTGGTCTGTCATCGACTGTTTGTTAACTGAGCTAGTCATAAAAGACTTTCAAAGATTTGAAGTTTTTTTCTACAATGCAGAATACCCAGATTTCATGGGACATTTTCAAGTGAAATAACACTTACAAAGAATATCTTAAAAATTAAATATTTTAAAATAAAAATAAATCAATTACAATCCATGGATAATATTCAATTTCCTCATCTTTTTCAATAAAAACGCTACTGATTCCACATTCTGTAAAAAAATAGAGACAATTAAGTGAACTTTTAATAAAATAAGCTACTAAACTAGTGTTATCTTTTACCCCAATCAGATGCAGGCTCACGAATATCAGTTTTCCCATTAGGGAAAGGATTTTCCGGATGTCTTAGAAAAAAGAATAAAATTTATATAATGAATTCATAAAATAATAAAAAAAAATGTGTACAGGGATTACAAATTAGTCTCAAATAAGCCTACAAGCATTTCAATTCAAGCACTTGTAGACATCTTGTTATAAGGTGGCTGAATAGATATTTTTGATTTTGTCCACCTGGACGGCGCCACTACAGTGCTTAATTCTAGTGTTGTAAAAAAACCGTGTTTTTTTTTCTTGATGTTTTTTAATTTTTCTTATTTTCCATTTCCCAACCCTTCTAGTGTTGAAAATGAACGTGTTTTTTTACTATCATGTTTTTATAAGTGTCAAACATTTTTTTAAAATAAAATTTAAAAAATGTTTTTCAGATTTACTATTTAAGAAAGGCTTTTTTGCATTTCCTCCCCCACCCCCAGCATTTTTTTTAAATAAAACATGATTTTTTTCAAAATTGATTAATTTACATGATTAATTCACATTTCAAACTGAATAATTCGGTAATCTCGGGGACATATACTTAAAACTGATCAATTTTTTTTCTTCTTGCACTTTTTTTTTCCCGCCGTTTTTTTAAACACGTTTTTTTTTAAAAAACGAACACGTTTTTTAAATTTACAACACTCCTTAATTCAGTTTGGCGCTTGAAAACCACATTTTCTGCACTTTTCATTTTACTGTTTTAGTTTAAAAAAAGGTTACACTTTCTAGTGCACAGACTGTCCAAATTTCATCGAACTATCTAACAATGAGCTTGGTTGCTTGAGACAGGCATTTAGAAATTGGGAAGAACACAAGTTGGCTCCGCCCTTTTTATGACGACCGGCAACTTCTAATTAGTTTGTTGTGTGGTTCGACGTTGAAAAGGGCGGAGCATGTGACGTCAGACTACATAACCAACCAATTAGAAGTTGCCGGTCGTCATAAAAAGGGCGGAGCCAACTTGTGTTCGTCCCGATTTTTAAAGGCCTATTTGCTTGAGTACATTGCAATTTCTTTTAATTATTTTTACGATGCTAGCGCTCTTTGCGGAGATTTTTCGAAGTAATTTTGTGATGTAGCCTCTTAATACTATGCTCCACAGACGTTTTTGTAAAATTTGGACGCAAAAACATCAAGCGACACTTACAAACAGTGATCAGATCTGCATATGTTCTCTTCTGTCACCCTGTCAATCCAATCCCAGATCTCGTTCGATTGCACGTTTGCATAAATGCAAGAATTTCCTATTACGGATATGCCTAATAAAAAATAACGATTTTCATCGTTGCATTTGTGAAACACTGGTCCACCTCCATCAACCTGTCAATTTAAAATGCAGCCATATTTTTTTTAAAAAAAAGAGAATAATTTTTATGTGAAAACATTCACCTTACCACACAGTTTTGTAAACCATTTCGAGATATGCGTCGTGCTTGTAACCAAAAGTGTTCGCGTTGTTCACTTAAAATAACAGAAGCTGTTGTTCAGTTCGTAGATTTTTTTTGCGTAAAATACGGTTCATCAATGAGAAGAAAATTTAATGAAAAAAAAAGACTGATATAAATATTTGGTAGAGTGGTGCAGAACTTTGTCATCACGCTGTACTGTCGTATAGAGAATTAACCCATTGCCACACAGCGGATTTTGCTTTCAATGTTGATAAGGACGTAAACGTCCTTATTTAGTTTGTACTTCACTGGGGCCTGGGCCCTTTCCTCCCAGTCTCACCCCTTAAAATAAAGAGATCTTCCTGATAAGCAGTAACACTAAGAATATTGGGTTACATTTTTCTTTTGTTTGTCAGTTTTAATAGAAGACGAATCATGTTTAATATTTTGGTGACCACTGGTCAATCGTTTGATTGGTCGCGTGCAGTTGGTTTAAGTTGTTGTAAGTGACCAATTAGAAGATTCTGTGAAAGCCCTCTCGGAATCCTCTCCTTGGGTATACCCGTATAAGTCCGTGTTTTTACGTAAAGAGCAATCAGTTGTTGAACTACAAACTGTTCAAAAAGTTGCTGGGGTTTTATTTTATTTTTTTAAGTTGAATGTGGAACTTTAATATATTTCCACTTAGAGACGCCAATCCAGGTGCAAACCTGGATACAACACTCTAAGATAGAGCCAATGAGAACAACACGAACTAATGAATTTAAATCGGGCTCAAGCCTGTGGAGAAACAGACAGCGAAGAAATCCTTTAAGATGTAGAAGTTCATAAAAGAGAAAATGAAAAGTGCTACTTGGTTCACTTCCTCCCGAACCAGAGTAGAATAAGTGGCCTAGGTAACCACTTTCAGTCCGATCAAAGGAGCGAACTGATACCCCTGAGCAAATTCTATTGTAACACCGTTTTTCGTCTTTCCGTCCCTCCCCTAGCCTGGGGGTCCCGGGGAATTTAAATGACGTACTTCCGTCCCTTCCCTCCCTCTTGGAAACCCCAAAGCTCCTAAAACATCCTGGTTCCGGTATCGGCGGATGGCTACATGCCGAAGCATGGTCTCTAGGGCATGGGCACACCTATGATTGTGTGCACAGGCCTGAGGTATAAAAGACCATGTTTCGAGATACTCGTGGTCCACTCTCTGATTATCGAAACTATGAAACTACTCATATAATGGTCCAGTGGCGAAAGCACACCACAGTAACTATTCTGTTTTATCATGTCTTAATGGTTGGTCATGAATAAATAAGTATAACGCCAAACCTGCATCCGTCTCGCCTGTCTTTAAACATTCTTTTCCCAGCAGCTACGATCACACGAAATATCTTGGAGAACGACCCCGGCACCAGTAGGACTCAGGTAATATATCCTAAACTCGCCCAGCGAACAGCGGTATCCGCTCTAGCCAAAAAAGTCTATCACCTGAGCCCCGTAACAAGAGCTCTACATTGTTACACTATTCTCCCTGGAAGGTTGTTCAATATAATATACAGCATGAAGCAATATGTATGAAACATACAAGGTCACATTTTCAAAAACTTCTAAAAAAAATAATAAAATAATGCAAAAATAACGCATACCTCTGTGCTCAGTTCCCCATGTTGAAATTTTTCCAGTTATTCCGATCATATTAAAATTTTTAGGTGGCAGACAAATAGGTAGAGCATCTTCTTCAGCCACTTTTAAAGTCAACATGGATAATTTAAATCGATTCTCGTGTATTATACCAGTGACACCGTTGTATGGTGATGATGCCAAAGCAAATGTAGGATCACCGTGATAGACCAACATGTTTTGCATCAAAATTCCTTCATGTCTGTAATTTACATATTGTATATATATGTAATAAATATAATATTATTACACTGAACCAATGTCATTGGTGATTTACTCATTAAAACAACTTTGACCCAAAAGGACATTCTTCTTAGTTATGAGTGTTCCATAACCGATGTGGGTATATTCGTAATGGCCTGACAATACAACAGTCATCTGAATTAATTAACAAATACAATTATTAGAGCTCAAACGAAATATGGACTTACTTTTTTTGTGTAATAAGAGTTTGAAAACTTCTTAAATTTATCCTGTAGAACGATCTATGGACAGGGGTGCAGCTGGGAATCCACAGCCCCCACAACTGCGCGGGGGGAGGAGTAATAGGTTTGGAGGGCGCATTTTGAGAGTGCAAAGGGGGCGCAATGTTTTAAGCAGCAGGGGGCGGCGGGGGCGAAACCAAACCTAGCTACGCGACTGGTAATGCTACTCTAGAGGTCAAATTTTGAATTTCTTGAGATTATGCCTCATTTAAACATAAAACATGCAATACTGTTCTATCCCATCTTTATTATAATGAAAATTAAAAGGCTACATCACAAAATTACTTCGAAAAATCTCCGCAAAGAGCGCTAGCATCGTTTGAAGTTTAACATAAGAGTTAGAATTTCGCGATTTTGAAATAGTTTTTAAAAATATAACCGCACTTATCATTTTTTTTGTCTATCACTCGATCAGCATATATTTAAGGTGCACATTGCACTTTGAAAACTTAATATTGGATAACTTTAAAAATGGAAAATAAACATAATGCCGCGACTGTGTATTTTCAAAATTAACGTTTTTTCTTTAACATTGGGTCTATGGACTCAATAGAAAAAACGATGCTAGCGCTCTTTGTGGAGATTTTTCGAAGCCATTTTGTGATGTAGCCTCTTAAGAAAATAAACATGGTAGTTATTAACAACCAACGAGTGTATATGCACGTTTTTGGGACACGCTGTACATGCATATCTGTGGCACATAATAAGAATGAAGAACTCTTCAAAAAGTAGCGAACAATAGTAAATCAAACTGATTAGACGTCATTGAAACCAGCGCTAATTTGAACAAATACCCAAGCTGAGCTTCGGCAATATGACAATTTGCAGTCTTACTAAATTGAACTGAAAACTGTAAACTTTTTAGCGCTTTCCTCTAAGAATACAATTAGCCATGACCCATAAACTAATAATGAATCAAATAAACTAAATTATAATTACGATAAATGAGTAGTCCGGTATGCGTTCTTCTCCAACTTCAAAGTATGTGTCCACTCGACATTCTATTAAAAACATACACTGCATTATACATATGAATACTTGAAATCAACATTTAAAAGTGTGTACAGATTAATCCACTTACCATGTTGAAAGTGTCGATTTTGGAGTTCCTCCACAGTGCCTGGCACGAGTGTGCCAGTAGAAATTACTCTCCTCCTTCTTTTAAATCTAAAACTACGAATTGACTTCCATGCATTTGCTAACCTTTTTCGAAAGCTTCGTTCTTCCAGTGTTACATTCTGAAATAACAAACAATAAAAACAACAACAAATATTTCTGAAACTACATACTGACTGGCACAAACAGCTGTTTGAAAGCTTAATAATATATTATATATATTATATATCCCAGGTCTGTGTATGTGTGTGTGTGTGTGTGTGTGTGGAGTAACAAAAACCATTGAAGCACGTCGGAATTTATATAAATTTGAATAAATGAACCGTTTTTTTTTCTCAAGGTCAACTATATGTTGAACTCTTCTTTTGGACCGTGTAGAAGGGGGGGGGGGAGAGAGAGAAAAGTGGGAGGGGGTGAGGGGGAAAAAGTTGGAAAGTGTAGAAGGGGAGAGAAAGAAAAAAGTGGGAGGGGGTGAGGGGAAAAGGTTGGAAAGTGTAGAAGGGGAGAGAGAGAGAAAAGTGGGAGGGGGTGACTGAAATTGAAATGAAAAAAGTAAACAAAAGAAAAAAATGACGCGCATGCGCACAATTGCCTGTGAATTTTGCTCCTGTCATTTATGACGGGTTACCCCACTAGTTTGTATATATTTTATATACAAGTAACACCCGGTAGTTCGTGATCCCCCCCCCCAGAATGCTAGCCTGGGGGTGCACGATTCATCTCTGTCCCTCCCTCACTCAATGTTTGGACTTAGTCGGGGGGGGGGGGAGGGGAATATCTTTGGGAACATGGTCACTTGGACCTAGTTACACCTTCTCTTTCTCTTTGTTAGTCGTCCATTCTCGCTCAACTTTTCTACTATGTAGATCTTTATCCATATCATATCATGGGCACGTGGACGCACCTTTAATATCAAACATTCATTTCTGTACGTGTTTATGCTACTGAGACAGAAATAAATAAAGTGTTTATAATAAGAAGCTGTGTTGGTCTTTATGTCTGGAAACTAAAGCTTCTCTGAATAGGTCAGAGACACCATAGGGCAAGAAGACATTCAGATCCCTTTCAGAGTAAATTAACAGGTCGACCATCAGAAATGGATGGCCACCATCCTTCTGAAAGATTACACCCCTACTTAGGAGGACGTCTACCATATATCAATATCCGCCTATTAGCGTAGCTCCAATCTTCTTCGTGTGGTTACCACGCAAAATAGTCAAAATCATTGCACGCTCACGTACATTACGTTTTATACAGTATGCCCCAGAACCGAATTATTATCAAAGCATAGCAAACAGAAAGACTGTGGAGAAATAGAGGATATCACAATCCACATGATCCAACAGATTATCTACTAATACATAGTTGTGCAGTGGCGTAGCGAGGTGGCAGGGTGGGGAACGTGCCATGGGCGCCATCATTGGGGGGCGCCAAAATGGATTTTTGGACAAATTTTTTTTAATATTGAAAAAAATAAAGAGTTTTAAAGAAAATAAGATTTTTTTTAAAAAAAATAAGACTTAAAAAATAAATTAGATTGTCATTGTCAATACACTTTTTTTGTTAAAAAACACATATTGAGTTTTTTTTTAAGTTAAGCACTTTGCCTCTTTGAAAGGATGAACCGGCTGTAAAACTTTTGTCTATCGCTGTGTCAATTTCTAGCTGTGAAAGGTCCTTCAGCAAGTTAAAAATTATTCTTTCATATCTGCGTGCATCAATGGGACAAGATCGTCTTAGTAATTTGGCCCTTCTCAGTGTTGAAAAGGAAACTTTGGACAAATTTAACTTTGATGATGTCATTGACCAGTTTGCATCAATTAAGGCTCGGAAAATTAATTTGATCTAGGGTTGCATATACAACTGCATACGCTCTTTATTTTTACTTTTGTATTGTTTTGTTTGAACTTGTTATTTTCTTATTAAACATTCCTTAAGGCTTCAGAACTTAAACCATGCATTATTAATTGGTTACGAACTTACAGTAGTTACTCTATAGTGATTTTTATATTTTCTTGAGATTTTTTTTTGGGGGGGGGGCGCATTTTTGACACTATTCCCCTGGGCGCAAGAAATCCTCGCTACGCCACTGTAGTTGTGAGAGCCGAGTTTGCAACTACCACCAACATGGCTGGTCCAGACAAAATCCTGATGGCTGTCTGCTCATTGCTATGGTAAAGCAACGGTAGACCACCCTGTTGTGTCCAGTCTAGACTACTTCTTTGGCAACCTAACTGTTACGAAGGTGAGTTTGTTAACTCCACTGATGCCACACCAGGTGATGTCATAGAGGAATGACATCACCTGGCCTGGGTGTAAAGGTCTATATATCAAGGCTGTTTCGGGGAAAAGTGATAGACCTGGAAATATTACAGCTGCAGGCTCTGCTCCGGTTGATTGCAACTTGCCTGCCACGTTGGTAGTTTGTGCTTTTTATTCTTTTTAATTATATAACTTTTACACGGTTTCAAAAGCGTAGCCAGCTGCAACTATTGTACATTGAATAAACTCTTCTATTGAAACCGTATTGCTTCTGTCTGGGTCAGTACTTTCAGAGTTTTTTTTACGACGTGGGGTCGCCACCGCCACGTATCGCTCCACCAGGAACCCCTTGGGGGTTTGGACCTGTCCCCAACGTTTTCTCTGGTCGCCCATAATTTTGTCTTGTCGCCGGCTTCGACTGGCAAAACTCGGCGTGAGACTCGCGTGTACGGCATCATTTTGACGACACTTATGGGAAACATATACAATGTAATAAAATCACTTTAATGAATCAGGGTGGCTGTTTTTTTAATTTTTTTTATAAAAATCAAATAAATAGATTTTTTTTTATTTATACAAAATATTAATTTTTTTATGATGGTGTTTGCAAAAATGAGTAATAACAACATTGTTAATTGCTAAGTTGTTAGTAAAATAATTTCAAAATAATAAAAAATGTTAATAAACATACAAATTTGAAAATAATAAGTGTCAAGCACTTTTAATTTAACATTCTGAACATAAACACAAGCTTTGCAGCCGTTTCAGTTTCCAAAGCAAATCAGTGCCTCAGAGGTAAACTGTGTTAAGTCACTTTTTTTTAAAAAAAACACGATTTTACATCTTCATAAGATGTAAAATTTGTGTTTTTTAAACAGCTTGTCAAGTTCTATCAGAGGTAAACAGTGGTAAGTCCACAGTTTTACACATTGGCTGCTATATGGTGGTATACCATGTTAAGTCCTATTCCTTCAATGTAGAGAAAAACTTTCAAATGACTCCACTGTAAAATTTAGGTTTGCTGTCTTAAAACGGTTTACCTATTAGGTTCTTAAATAGATTACTATTACTATTTATATCTATATTTATATTTGTCCCTGATTTCCAACAGTCAATTGGGGTATACTTCCTCAAGCATATCTTCCGAAAAAATAATGCATTAATGAAAGGACTACCACCGGACTTTATTTTATAAACAGAAGAGAAAAATGCTGGGAACTGTTTTATTTTTATTGTATAATTTTAATGTTTAAATAAATGTGATTTTTTTTTAAATCATTTGATTTATTTAAAAAAATCATTTGATTTATTTAAAAAAATCATTTGATTTAAATCAATGTGATTTAATCATACTTCTGTAACACTTATTACGATAAATGTAAGATACAGTACCACTCACAATAACTGAAATTCAAGATATGTTTTCAATTCCTATTCAGGCAATTATGCATAACTAATAGTTTTATGCTTAAAGCAGTTCATGTAAACCTTGATAATATTAAGTTTTCAAAATACTACCGTTTTATCTGTGCCGAATTACTCAAATCAAACTGTACCTGTTGTTGATGACTGACACAATCTAGACTCAATAATAATAAGAGAAGCAAAGAAGAAAAATACATGCTGTAAAGTTGGAATAAACACTTTTGATAAAATTACGAAGTCCTTTGCTGATAGCTTAGACTCAAGCGAGCTAAGAGCTTAGACTAAAATATTAAGAGAAAATTAAATGTCTAGTTAAGTAAAAATTAAGTGTGCTCAGATAAATTTTATCTTTGACAAGAACAGTATGTTACATATGCTATAGTAAGACATGTTATTGCCAACAAGTGTGCAGGTGCAAGGTGCAGAACTATACCATGAAGAGTTTATGCAAGTTCTTTAAGAACATACTCACTGCAACGTAAGCACACCTTACAGAAAATAACACATATGTAGCAGCATAATGAATTTAAGGCACCTACACACTTGTCTGTTTGCAGAGGAGACAAAAAGAATCTTTGACGTCATGCTACACAAAGTATCCTAGACCAATCGAAAAGACGTCTCATCTTCCAACGACAAATGTTTCCCTATTCTGTGTCATTAGACAGGCATTTAGAAATCGGGACGAACTTCAGTTCGATCCGCCCTTTTTATGACCAACGCAACTTCTAATTGGTGGGTTATGTAGTCTGACGTCACATGCTCCGCCCTTTTCAACGTCGAACCACACAACAAACCAATTAGAAGTTGCCGGACGTCGTAAAAAGGGCGGAGCCAATTGAAGTTCGTCCTGATTTCTAAATACCTGTGTGTTACTGGCATTTACTGTACTGCTATTTCTATTAGGTACCTTATACAATAAACATGTTGAGATTTGGGCTGTCAGTCTTGGCTTTTCAAAGCCAAAATGAATCGTGTGAGTGTCAGACCACTAGACACTAGTAGAATGTTATTCACCAATTTGGACTGCTTTTCGAGTTAATCTAATACACATAACAGAAAAGGTACAGCATAATGCTGCAAGATATGTTAAAGGTAAATACTAGGAATGGGACATTCGAATCCTCGAATCCCGCGAATCTTGAAAAATATTCCAGATTCGAAAACTCGAATCTTTGCGCTTTTTTCGTTTATCGAATCCCAACCGAAAAAAAACTGTTAAAAACTTTGGTAAAATTAGTTTTAACTCCATTAACGTCCAATAGTAGCACGTTCACTAACAAGAAAATGGCGATTGTATGAATTTCGATGGTACCCGGATCACCAATATTCTAGAGGAATATCCCGTGGAAATCACTAGCAAACCGTAGAGCTGAGCAAAGTCGTGCCCTTCTTGAACACTTGCTAGCTCCAGAAGGCATTTCTTATAAATCTTACTAGAAACACCCATATACTTCCAGTTATACCCTTCAGCTTTTTTCTGCCTACTTAACTAAATTAGAAAAAAATAATCTATTTTTAGTTTGTAACAGTTCTAAATATTTTTTTACTTAAATTACAACAGAAGTGTAGGGTTCTTTTTGATTATTATTAAATAAATTTGAAGTTTGTTGTTAAAAATGAATTAAATAATTACAATCAGTTTTAAAAGGGACAAAGGAAGGTCCAAACAAGCATGGAACATGGTGGTAGAACGAGATATTGGGGGCATGTGAGGTCTCTGAAAGTTTGGCACAAAATTGAAAAGAGTGGAGAGATAGAACCTGTAAGGCCGACCCTTCATATTACAGGAAAAGCTGCAGGAAATGATAATTAGGAATGATGTTAATACCATCTATGGTGCTCTGCGCATGCTACCAACTCCTACATATTTCTCAAGCCAAGTTTGAACTTCTGTTGAGGTGACGGGAAGATACTCGTCATTGTCCTCCTTGTTGCTTTTGGCAACTCCCAACAAGAAATACTTGTTTTGATTTTCAATTTTGTGAAATGCTGCTCCGCCATTAAGCTGAAAATATGAAAATTTTAAGTGTTGGGTCATTTTATCTTTAAATAAAAAAACTCTTTGTTAAGTTGTTCTTCAATTCTATTGTAAACAGAAATGTCGGACTGCGACAGAGAGACAAATGTCCAAGTGCAGCATGCAAAACACTTAACAAAAAAATCATAAAATACAACTTTGTCCTTGTGCAGCTGATACGAATTAATAAGTTGTATGATGGGTAGAAAATCTAGATCTAGGAATGTACTCGTGTGTCCAAAATCCCGTTAAGAGTTAGATTTACCATTTGGGGTATTGGTTAGAAATTCACGAATTTGAAATAGTATTCAAAAATATAACCGCAATTACCAATTTTTCGACATTTTATCACTCCATCAGCATATATTTAATGTGCACATTGCACTTTGAACCATCAAAATTGGACAACTTTAAATATGAAAAATAAACATATTGCCGCCATGACTATGTATTTTAAAAATTAACATTTTTTCTTTAACATTGGGTCTATGGGGCACAATAGAAAAACGATGCTAACGCTTTTTGTGGCGATTTTTCGAAGTAAGTTAGTGATGTAGCCTCTTAAGAAAGAATTTTACCTTTGATAATCTATGTGTTGTCCTTGCTTTTAATCGAATGAGTTGGCGCCCTGTTTTTGTAGTTATCACGTGATTTTCTAGAACAGCATCTACTGTTGTTTGGCCCGCCTCTGCTTTCATTTTAAAAAATACGTAACGCTTACAAACTGTTCTTTATTTTTGCACAATTTTTTAACTTTTATCGAATTCCTTCATAATACCTTCATTACCATTGTTCCAAATGGCAATTTTTGCAGGCTTCCCATTTGAAACATAATCCTGTGGAGGCATGCAAACGGGTCTCGCGTCATTATCGACATTTACAAAATCAATCAAAGTTAGCAGACTAAGTCCAACTTTCAGACTGTGAACAACATCACTGATTTTTTTACTATCACTATATGATTTGCTCGCAGTGAATGCAGGATTTCCAAGTCGAACCAAGAAACTATCCAAATCATCAGAATCCTTATTACTATTGTGAAATAAAATTTCATAAGTCATTTTTTAGATCTTTTTTGTGGTTACCTGTAACCATTAGCTGCCTTAAAGGGAACATTACCTCCAGAAGTATATTTTCAAAACATTGTCAAAATTTACTCAAAGATTGCAAAAACAATTTTTAAAAAAACTTGAAAATAAAGTGACTTTTCCTGAGTCACCAAACGACGCCATTTTATATTTCCAAAAACGAAAGTCCCCCCCCCCCCCCTTCCCTCATTTTTGTGGCAAAACTTGTCGCCTAACATTTCCAGAATTCCTTAATGAAACATAGGTATTCCCTAATCATATTCAACTCAATACAACCTTCCATGTGGAATAATTCAAATATTAAATCCATAGTACATTGAAATGAAAGTAATGTGAGGAGGTGACAACACATCAAAATTCGAGTAGAGGAGTAGACTTTGGGGGGTTTTGTTGCCAATGTCTGTTGTTTGGTGGCGCATCCATTATTCATTTATATGAAGTCAACTGATTTTTAATTTTTTAAATTATATTAATAAATTATTTTAAATTTTAAAAATCGTTTTGGTTATCGTTGAATAATTCTTGACAATAATTTGACAAGACATTTCTGAAGGTAATGGTCTCTTTAGTACCTGTTAACAATGCCGAATGTCACTATGATGTTCTTCAAGGTAATGAGAGTTCCAAAACATAGCTGATCACCATCTTTCTCAACGCTAACCTAAACAATTCAAAAGAAATAAATTCCATATTCTATCTTGTATCACTATATATGCAACAACGACAAGAAATATAAATTTCTCTATATTTTTAGACTAAACCCATTCATACGAACCACTTTGGGTGGTCGAATTCGACTGCAAAATAGCCAGCTAATAGTGGCTCAACAACAGGGGGCTACAGGGGCTGAAGCTCTCCTAGTACCAGTGGTATAGTCGTGCCGGAGCTCATTGGAGTGGCGTCCCAGTACTATTTTTAGGACAGGAGCGAAGCTCAAGTAGACTATACCACTGGTACTAGGAGAGCTTCAGCTTTTCATGAATTGAACTTTTGCTTTTGATAGCCAATATCTAATCAAAGCATCAGACAACTAGATATTGGCTTTAGAGTTACTGTATATTCAAGGTCTCCCAGCTACATAGATATCTGAAAACTCTGGATTTTTAGAAAAATTAAAAATTTAATTAGAAAATTCAATTAAAACTGAGAGAAATTAAAATTAACTGAATATTTTTTTTTCTTTTCACTGATACTTGTTTATTTAAAAATAGTAAATACAGTCATTTTGATAAATCTCCGCTCGCGAAAATTTAAAAATAAACGGGAAACCCAGAAAAAATTATGAAATTATTGTCGCTCGCTGCGCTTGTGGATTGTATTCTACAACCCTAGCCAATACAGTACTATTTTTTAACTCTGGAAAACATAAACAATTCAGGGAAAATGAAAACTGATCTTTAGTAAGTTAATAGGCTACTTATTGGGTACTGGTTTATTAAATAATTTTCTAATTAAAATAAAATTCTATAAACCATTTCAATTACCGGATATCGACAATATCCATAATATTCATTGGCCCCGCCCAGACAAGAATCCTAGTGGAGCCACTATAGTCAGCCTGTCGACAAAACCGACCACTCGAGTCAACGACCGTGGTTGAAAAAGGGTTGGATTGCAGTTTATTGAATTTTAAAAAAAATAGTCATAATTGACGACAGTGCACACCTGATAATTTAAAATGCATTTAAATAATAAACGTGTTCTACAGAGCCCTGTGAAGGCCAAGCAAACAATATGTCGAATTCAATTTATTCAGTTAATAATCTGAAAATATTGAGTTAATACTTAAATATAATATATAAATTATTGACAAAATATTGATTTAGTATTTTAATTTAAAATATTAAGAATAAAGTCAATTTCTATTTGGTTCATGTCCTTAACTGGATACAGGTAGTTAGAAATAGGTGAAAGCTTCAGTTGGCTCCGCCCTTGTTATGACGACAGGCAACTTCTAATTGGCTGGTTATGTAGTCTGACGTTGAAAAGGGCGGAGCATATGACATCAGACATCATAACCAGCCAATAAGAAGTTGCCAGTCGTCATAACAAGGGCGGAGCCAACTGAAGTTTTCAACTATTTCTAACTGCCTATTAACTTGATTCCGTATAATTCACCTAAACACATTTAATTTGAACTCATTTAACTTATCTGTGTACAAGGTATAACGGCCTCGTAAAGCAATTCAGACAAAATGGACTTTAACCAAAAACCACTTTTTTAATTGGTTTACCGTCGAATGAATTAGACGTGTGGTTGGAAAGTCGTTTTTGTGAAAAAAAGAAACACTGTCTCCAGTGGCGGGGATTGACCATCTTCTGGCGACAGAAGTTTAAAAGTTTGTTTTGAAGTCGATTGCATGCAAAGGTCTAGTGATTTTTCACAGCAATACATTTTCAACCACAGTCCAGCCACTTGCGACAAGATTTTGCAGTCAAACGCTATCCCTCAAAATGGTTCGTTTGAAAGGACTCTTGTAATTTGGGAACCCACATCGTCCTACCACGTTACGTAAACCATAAACTGGCCATATCTTATCAATATTTACATTGAAATGGTGTTATTTTTAGGAAAATATATTGTTAAATTCAAGGGTGCCCAATCCCTCAGAACCAATACCAATCAATTTCCTCCCAATTTCACATTTTCTGCAAAATGTGCCCAGAATAATATTAAGAAACTAGTGGGGTAACCCGTCATGCATGACGGGACATTCTAGTTTAACTATTTTATTCAAATACTGAAGGTCACTCAATGAAGGACGTTTCCTTCTCCCCTCTCCCCCACCGCCTTCACATATGTTTGCTTAAAGGTTTTTGGTCTTGTTCATACAGCGTTACACATACACAGACAGACTTGGTTTAATATACTGTATATACACGTATATATAATTATATCATGTTGTGACAAAATAAAGCTTACAATCCACGGATAGAATTCAATTTCCTCGTTTCCTTCTACAAACTTGCTACTGATTCCACATTCTGTTAATAATAGACAATTGAGAAAAACCTTAAGTAACAATAATTAAAATTAATAATTGAAAATAGTTTCACATTTACCCCATTTCGAGGAAGGCACTGCAACATCAATTTCCTCGTGCACAAGCACTGGCTTTCTTTAACAAAATACAAATGGTGTTGGGACAAATTACTTTTGAAAGTAGTGACTTACAATTAGTAATTACTAAGGCTCGGATTTTTATACAATATTAAGCGAATGTTTCTAAATCTGTTGCCCAAGGGCCAATAGTAAAGTAAAGATCCCGTTTAGATCCACCAACAATTACGGTTTTTTTTTTCAATCAAAGACCCTGGTTAGAGAATAAAACTAGTTGACAACTGATAGTAACCAGACATCTAGCATCTAACCAGCCTTTTTGATTAGACAAATCTTAATTGCAGTTGCTGTAATGAGTATAGTAATTGCTTCACATTCACCATTGAGAAACATTTGCAATGGTAAGTGAAATCTTAAGTCCAAAATATGGGCTCTATTCTAGCCACCTGTTTTTTTTTTTTTTTTCAAAACCGAGTTTTGAACAATAATTGAATTTGCAATCGCTTCTTGAAGGTTGGTCTTTTAGTAGCGATATTCAAAGAGGTTTTAATTTTATACAATTTTGAATTATGACTCTCTGAGAATTTGCTCGATCCATGTTAAAAGTCTTTAGCCTCAAAACGATCCTTTCTAATAATCAGGAACATCTTTCGGTTTTAACAAAAATTGTATTTTTAATGTTTTTTTTTTGTAATGCAAACTTTTATGAGATTTTGAATTGATTGCTAAAGCAATCTGCGCAACTTTGGTACCATATAGTTGACAGGTCTTAAAGCACTTGCAACTCTGGACTCTGGAGACAAAGCTCTTAATTCATGGTATCCCATTGGGCTATATACGACGGCTAGCATAAATCCAGGTTCAGACTAGGAGAAAATAACCTGGATCTAAAAAATCCACCACCTATTTTAATTTTTGCCTAAAATAAATTTGTCTTTTTTTTGCTATTTGGAACCAGAGTTCAAAGGAATTTTCCGGAACTCAAACAGACCTTGAGAACAGATAAATGCTGTCTTCATCACGTCTACCTCCGCCATGCAGATCTGCCAATAACCACTGGTCAGATACAAGGTTGCAAAGTACTTCGCACCAGCAAGCGAATCGAGAGCATCATCGATCCAAGAAGTGATTTTGTTTGAAATATTTTCCTACACACCTCTTCCACACACATTCACATATGCTGATCTTACTGTTTCTATAAGATTCACAGTTCAAGATTCGCAGCATTATTTGACTGATCTTGCGACAAAAATAGCCAGTGTGATCGCCGCTTGAGGAGGCGGACCAATAATAATAGTCTACAAAGCAAATGGGACTCAAAATATTCCCAAATGTATAAATCCAACACTTACTCGTAAAGGCAACGTTGAGATCGGCACATGTTATTTTCTCCTACCACCCTCGCAATCCAATTTCGAATCTCTTCCGACAGCACATTAGCATAAATACAAGAATGCTCTTCATGTATAGAAAAGCCCAACAAAAAATAACGATTTTCATCATAGCATTTGTAGAACACTGGTCCACCTAATTTAGCCTGTAAAGTTAAAATAGTAAATAATATTATAATGGCGTGAATCTTTTGTCCGATGACAATCAGAAGTGTTCACAAATTAAACCAGGACAATTTAGACTCCCTGTTTTTACATAGTTCTGTGGATACCAGTAGAACACTTTTTTTTTAAAGTATGTGACCCAGAAAAATTATTAGCCGTTCCAATCTTTTCTTCAACAAAAATGTGTCATTTTGCTTTTTTGTTAATTTCTACTGCAAAAAACATTATTTTTCCATTCATTTTCATATGCGATTTTTAAAATTTTATTAGCCCTCTGCATTGTATAAATTATTTACACTAGTAAACCCGTCTTGCAATTTGCAAAATTTACAAAAAAAAGCTGTACACTTTGCTATAAGCAATGCCTACTAAAGAGAATATTAGTTAATTAGTTGTTTTATTTTAAGGAAACAATTGTAAACGTAAAATTTTATAGTTGCAGCACTGGCCGATCCTAGGCTAAAATGCAAAAATCTGGCTCCCAATAAACTATGCAGGTAATCGGGTAAATGCCCAGTTGACAGATTGGCTCAGCCTTTTTTGTGACGACAGGCAACTTCTAATTGGTTTGTTCTGTGGTTCAACGTTGAAAAGGGCGGAGCATGTAACGTCAGACTACATAACCAACCAATTAGAAGTTGCGTTCGTCATAAAAAGGGCGGAGCCAACTTCTGTTTGTCGCAATTTCTAATTGCCTGTTAATCAAGCCCACCCATGATACCAGGTCTAAAGGTCGCAAGAAGATTTTGTTTTATGCGATAACAACCAACTTACAGCACAAACCATTAAACCATTCCTAGAAATCCTTCTTGCTTCTAGCCAAAGGTGGTTATCAGATCTTCCAGATGTTTCTTTTAATATAACACTAGCTGTTGTTCACTCAGTTGAAACAGTTGTAAATGTTTGGTATTGTATAATAATGGAAATGAAATAAATTAAATGAACAATGGCAATTATCAAAAGTAGACATGTTTTTAAGTAAATGATACACAGAACAGGGGCGTAGCTAGGGACCCGCAGACACCGCGACTGCAGAGGGGGGAGGAGGAGGTGGGGGGGGGCAGGAGATTTTGGGGCGCAATGTTAAGAAAGTACTAATTAGTAAGGCAACCAGAAAAAAAAAATGCACTTTTAGAAAGAAAGAAAATAAATATTGAGTCTACCATATAAGGCTATGGTAGATGCTAGTTTCACCTTTGAATTCTAGCCTCTAACCAGGTTTTGTAACTGAAAAACAATTTTTCATTTGGTTGCGCCCCCCTCCCTCCGCGTAAAACTTTGGGGCCCCCCCCCGGGCTGCTTAAAACGTTGCGCTCGCTTTAAGTCCCCCTCCACTTAGCCTCATACTGGGGGGTGCTATTTTGATGAACGGCGGTTCAGTAGTAACAGTCGGACGGTTAGGTTTAGTAAAACGAAGCTTGTTGTCCGATAGGCCTGGGGAACGCAGCCCCCATTTTTTTTGTGAACAAATTAGGGAACAGTCGGAACAATGGACTAATTTGATTTAATAATTCTTAAAAAAAGTCGTTGTCTGCGCCCCCCCCCCCCGATCCACCTGCAACAACTTAATTTTACTAAACCAAACCTTCGGACTGTTCCTACAATTTTTCCGCCTGTTCGAACCGTTGTTCGGACCATTCCACCGTTCATCAAAACAGCACCTTCTAAAATAACGTCTATGCACAATAAACGAAATGAAAGTCGATTTTATTTTCGAAAATAACTGAATAAATTAAGCGAGTGATTCGGAATCACCTGCTTAATTCATTCAATTATTTTTGAAAATACATCGACTTTCATTTCGTTTTTTGCGCCCCCAAACCTCCTGCGCTCCCCGCAGTTGCGGATCTGGCGGTTCCCTAGCTACGCCAATGCAAACAAAGTACTATCACTTAATACACACCTAGTTCCGTAGGTTTAAATGATGATATGTATCCAGGTACTCCAATTGGATCGAAATTCTTCGGTGGCATGCAAATAGGTCGAGCAAACCAATCTTCCACTTTAATCTTCAACAAGGATAATTGAAATCTTTCATTGTATTTTATGCTTGTGACACCTTTGAACGGCGATGGAGAATGAACAATTTCGGAATCACTATCATAGACCAACAAACTACGAATATCTGTTACTCTGCAATTTCAACAATATAAACATAATAATTAAGTGTGCAACATCAGCATATGCATTGGCATGCTTCAAAAACATGCGTTAGGCCGGCGCATACTGAATAAGACTTAACCATTTAAAACGGTCAGAGGCGGTCTGAGTCATGCAGAACAGACAAATATAGCATTGGGGTAGGTGCACATAGCACACATTGGTGAGACCAGACATCTTGTCCCTTTAGGGCAAATGTCTCTCTATTGGAAATGGTTTTAAGGTAAATATCCCTTTAGGGCAAATGGTTTCAGGGCAAATGGTTTCAGGGCAAGTGCGTTATAGGGCAAATGGTTTCAGGGCAAATGCTTTATAGGGCAAATGGCTTCAGGGCAAGTGCTTTATAGGGAAAATGTCTCTAGGGCAAATGGCTTCAGGGCAGGGTCTTTAGATCAAGTGTCTTTAAGGCAAATGTAACACACCTACTTTTACCTTTATCATTGCTAAGATTCGCTGTGATAACTTGATTTAACTCTATAAATTTTAATGAAAATAATGAAGTTTTTATTAGCTGCCTACCTGAGCAAGCAACGTTGTGCCAAAACAAGGTGTTTCTTAGAAATCAGTGTTCCATAACCGATATCTTGAATTTTAACACCAACATTTATTGCAAGAATCAACTAATTATAATAATTAAAAAAAGGTTAAATAAACTTTCATAAGCCAGACACACACGATCAATTCTGACCTGTCCATTCTTTTGTTTTCATTTGAAGTTTTACGAGCGTATATGGGCAGCACTTTTTTTTATACTAATTGCTCATTTTCCCATGATTGCAAAACAATACGATTAATTTGAACAAATGTGCCTGTTTCCACCAGGCCCGGCCCTAGAGTATGCAAGGCAGCAAGGACCACGGCAGCAAGCAATGGGCGGAGCCCAATGCAAAAACATAGCATTTTGGCAGGGTTGGCTGTTTTAAAACATTTTGTTTAAAACAAGTTGTTTAAAACATTTTTTAAAAAAAAAACATTGTTTTAAATCAACCAAGCTAGAGGAAGTGATCAGATTACACTGTGAAACCTTAGACTATTACTTTACTGGACTGGCAACTCCCGAAATTTTATGTTGAACAGTTTTGCATCGTCGTGACGTCGTTTTCGAAGTGGCGGCTCTAGCGGGACTATCGTATATGAACATGAATAGTAAAAGTGCAGTTTTGGACGAGTTCCTTTTGTATCTATGTAGGGTGTATTTTTATATATTAGTATAAAAAGTATGGCCGATGAAGAACTACACAGGCATAGCCTCCTATAGATAGTATCTACAGGAGGCTATGACACAGGCAATTAGAAATCGGGAGGAACGAACAGAAGTTCATTCACTGGCGTAGCGAGGGGGGCAGATGTGGCATTTGTCCTGGGTGCCGAAATGTAACAATGTAGAGCTCTTGTTACGGGAGCTCAGGTGATAGACTCTTTTAGCTAGAGCGGGTACCGCTTTTCGCTGGGAGAGTTTAGAATATATTACCTGAGTCCACACTGGTGCCGGGGTCGTTCTCGCAGATTTCCTGGATTCGTAGCTGTACTGGAAAGAATAGTTTAGACAGGCGAGACGGATGCAAGTTCGGCGTTATACATATTTTATTGTGACCAACCATAAAGACACAGTAAAACAGAGAAGTTACAAGGTGTGGCGTGCTTTCGCCACTGTTCCATTAATGAAGTTATTTCATGTTTCGATATCAAAGAATGGACCCAGAATCTATCGAAACATGGTCTTTTATACCCAGAGCCTGTGTACACCTTTTCAGGGATACACATGCCCTGGGGACCATACATCGACGGGTATCCATCCGCCGATACCGGAACCTGAATGTGTCTTGAAGCTTTGGGGTCTCCAAGAGGGGAGGAAAGGGCGGAAATCCGTCCCTTACGTCCCCAGAGACCCCCCCAGGCTAGGGGAGGGACAAAACGGCGAAATACAGGGTGTTACATGAACATAAATAGTAAAAGTGAAGTTTTGGACGAGTTCCTTTTGTATCTATGTAGGGTGTATTTTTATATATTAGTATAAAAAGTATGGCCGATGAAGAACTACACAGGCATAGCCTCCTGTAGATACTATCTATAGGAGGCTATGACACAGGCAATTAGAAATCGGGAGGAACGAACAGAAGTTCATTCACTGGCGTAGCGAGGGGGGCAGATGTGGCATTTGTCCTGGGTGCCGAAATGTGGGGCTGTGTTAAAAATAAGGGCTTATACTTATAGTATGATTATAAATATAACATTGTCCCAAATCCCACTGACTGTGTTGTCAACTTGGCATAATTAGGCACCCTATAATAGTATTACTGTTACTGTATAAGACCAGAAACCCTAGGAACGTTCCTAGCTATGCCACTAATTTTATTCGCTCTTCTAATAAATTCACCACACACTGTACACGACAAGTCACCAACTAGTATCCCAATTTCAATTCGAAAAATTAAACATACGAATTTAACACGAAAAGCATTAATTTAATAAAAAACATTTTTTTAAAAATAAAACAGGTTTTTTTTTAAAAAACATGTTTTTTTCCAACCCTGCATTTTGGAGTTGACTGCTTTCAAAACCACTCTCTCCACAAGATTTCAACGATTTGCAAAGTTTTTTTCCCATTCTAATAATTGAATCAACTATTTGAATAATTGTTCAACTACATTGTTTCATTCTCGTCCTTGCCCTAAGGCCAGGCCTGGTTTCCACGTGCCGAATTCGGCGAATTGACAAGCCAAAATTGTTTGTCTATACCCGGCCCAAAACAGGAGTGACCACTGACAAAAGCGACAATACTTTGTTTAGATTCTCATGAATTGCATGATAAACATGTATATCTATCGCATTGCATACAGGGGCATAGCGGGGGACCACAGCTCCCACTAATGCGAGAAGGGGGGGGCGCAATGTTGAGAGTATTACAGATAAATTAATTAGTAAAGCAACCAGAAAAAAATGTACTTTTAATAAAAAAAAATAACTTTCTTTGAGTCTTTATAAGGCTATGTTAGATGCGCTGGTTTCACCTTTGAATTCTAGCCTCTAACCAGGTTCTGCAAATGAAAACGCAATTTTTCGTTTACTGAAGATTGTTGCTTCCGGGCGACAAAAACTATAGCTATGCCACTGATTGCATGTGCGAATGTGAGTGTGTGCATCGGCCACTCCTGAACTACACGTGCATAAAAAATACGGCTAAACCAGTCTTACAATAAATGGATATTCTGATGTGCTGATGCGTCGATTTTGAAATTCCAAATCAGTGTTGATTTGACATTCTAGAAAAGTAGAATAGTATAGTTTCAATCAACTGTAAATATTAAGGTTCTTGGCCCACGGGCCACTTTTGAGTGGTAGTGTGTAATTGCGAAATGTGGTCGCAGCTGGCTTGGCTGTGGTTGATAATCTATTTCTTTGGAAAAACACCAGACCTTTCCACATGAGCGACACGCCGACTACATTTTGGCAGTCAAACTCGACCGTTAAAAGTGTTTCGACAATGTGTCAAGGTTTTATAAAAATAACTGCAGCCTAGAGTATATTAAAAACGTCTGCAACACGTATAGTTAAGGGGTCTTGAAACATGAACCACTTTTTAGTGGTCGATTTGAGCATAAAACGAAGACGACAATGACCACTGGTGGTTGGGCTGTCATTGACGATGCATTACTATGGAAAGGCACCGGACCTTTGCACGTGCACGAGCGGCTTTTTAACAACTTTCTAACTTCTGTCGCCAGAAAGTGACTGAACACGACATTGGCACACGAGCCGCTTGCCAACCACCTGTCGCGTCTTTTTGATCTTGTTCACTTCCTACGATGGGAAGCCGATACACAAATTATTTTCTTGTCCACTGTCCAACCACTGCCGACAACTCGAGCGGTAGATTTCGGCATGAAGCCGACTCCACTTTGCAGTTGAACTCGACCACTGTCAAGTGATTTGTGTGCCAAGGTCCTGAAACATTCTAAAGAAAGTTTATATAGAAGGAGAATAATTACCACATGAAAATTCAGTTGTTAGTAGCTTTTTGAAAGTGTTGGGCACCATAGAATTATACTGAACTCTAGGCTTATTTCTTCTTTTCAAAATATCCCATGATTTCCATACTCCTCTTAATCCATGAAAGCCACGCTCCTCCAATGCTTCATTCTGAAATAACTAATCTTATCAGAAATATTGACAAGACAAAATTTGTTCAATGTAGGCGAGACCAGTGAGGGAGGGGGGGGGGGGCAAGCAAGAAATAAGCTGCAAAATCAGTTTTATTATTTGGTATTGTTTAGTATTAATTAAATCACTTTGCGCAAGTAAGTCATAATTTTGTCAGGGGTTTACTCCCTGGGGGAGGAGTAACTTTTTTTACCGTTCTCAACGTATGGCCACCATGACCAGTTTTGACCACGGTCAGCCCACTTTTCCCCACGGTTGGCCGGAAGTGGGCCCGGGGTTGCCGACCACTCTGCCGGGTCCTAACCCCGACCGGGATCGGTCGACGCTTTTTCGACCGTAAAAAATGTGTTACCGGCAATGTGTGAAATGCAGGCATTGTTTATAATGACTAGGAAATCTATAGAATGTGTGACGTTTTTATGCAAAGTATGAAATGTCTGTGTTATTTTCACATACAATATACTCAGGCAAAGTATGGAAAGAAAGTCATAATTTTGTCGGGGGTTTACTCCCCTGAGGCGTAACTCTTTTTACCGTTCTCAACGTATGGCTCCCGTAGTCACTTTTGACCACGGTCATCCCAGTTTTGTCCAAGGTAGGTCAGAAGTGGGCCCGGGGTTGTCCATCCCCATGCCGGGTCCTAACCGACCGGGATCGGTCGACGCTTTTTCGACAGTAAAACATGAACGTTAGGTTAAGTTAGGTTAGATTATGTAAGAGTTAGAAATTTGCGATTTTGAAATAGTTTTAAAAATAGAAGCACGCTTACCAATTTTTTGTCATTTGTGACGTGACTGGCCCTCCTTTGACGCCTTTACTGGTTCTCGAGGAACTTCGTTGTTGACGTTGTTCCCTCTGTTGAATCGGTGGTGCCGGGGTTGACTCTGTTGTCGACTGCTGCGGACCAGCCTCTACTGTTGTACCTCTGGGGGTTGGGTTCACCGGGCGCGACATTTACTTGCCTTGCCTGGTACGGCCCACAAAAAGACCGTCTTTCCTAGGAATCTTTGGATATAGGGCGTGACGATGCCGAAGTAACTCTAGTCCTTTTCGTTGAGTTGCTGGAGGCTCCAGGCAGAGGGAATCAGGCTGTGTCTGAGTGCCTTCTGCTGGATACTCCTCTATTTTAGGAGCACAGAAACCCAATATAGTTCAAATACACAACACTTACACAGGCTTATGTATTATAAAATATCTCTTTACTAGCTCTTTGTTATTACATTATTGATAACACTCTTTACATTACTGTTTCTCTCTAAGTCAGGCTTAACTCTCTAGAACTGAACTTACTAGTTTGAACTCTCTACTCTGACTCTGTTACTCAGTGTCTAAACTCTGACTGTCCTCACACTCAAGTCTCAGGCTCACTTGTCCGGTCTCCTGGGAGGGGCAACTGTCACCTCAGGGCTTAATGATTGACCAACTGGGCCAATCATTGCCCTGGGCCGGGGATACTAAATCATAAGGAGAAATATTTTCGGGACTTATTCCCTATTTTCTCACGGTCGGACTTGGTTCCACGAATTCTCTAGAATTCGGGCCACCCAAGTCCGAACATCTGTGCACCAAGGGGTGCCATGCTGTCAAGCCTAATTTTTGACTTGAGTGTTTCACCTTCTGTTTCTACAGGGTGTCACACATTCTATCACTCGATCAGCATATATTTAAGGTCCACATCGCACTTTGAAAACTTAAAATTGGACAACATTAAATATGAAAAATGAACATATTGCCGTTGCCGTGACTGTTTATTTTAAAAATTAACATTTTTCCATTAAAATTGGGTCTATGGGCTCAATAGAAAAACGATGCTCGCACTCTGCAGAGATTTTTCGAAGTAATTTTGCGATGTAGCCTCTTAAAGTAATCTAATGTAACTTAACCTAGCCTAACCTAACCTTCATGACTTTCTTTCCATACTTTGCCTGAGTATATTGTATGTTAAAATAACACAGACATTTCATACTTTGCCTAAAAACGTCACATTCTATAAATTTCCTAGGCATTACATACAATGCCTGCATTTCACACATTGCCGGTAACAAATGCATTCCCTTTTTTTTTAATAATACTGTTCTTTTCACCGATTCAAATGCTTTCACACATAGCCGGAACTGCGAACAGTCAAACCTAGACAATTGATCCAAGTATGTCAAATAAAATAGGGTGTCAAACGGGTCAGAATAAAAAGATGAACGAATGAACGGGATGAACATTGGGGTAACTCTAAAACCCGACACAGAATGCATATAGAATTTGATGAACACTATATCATTGATGAACACACATTTTAAAGGGATAAACAGAGAAATAAAAGAATGAACATTGGGTTTAAGGGGGATGAACATGGTTTTAGGGGGAATGAACATGGTTTTAGGGGGAATGAACATGGTTTTAGGGGGAATGAACATGGTTTTAGGGGGATGAACATGGTTTTACTGGGATGAACATGGTTTTAGGGGGATGAACATGATTTTAGGGGATGAACATGGTTTTAGGGTGGATGAACATGGTTTAGAGGGTATGAACATGGTTTTAGTTTAGGTTAGGTTAGATTAGGTAACCTAACCGAACCAAACCAAACCAAACCTAACCCCATAAAACAATGTTCGTCCCTTTAAAGTATGTTCATCCTTTTATTTCTCTCTGTTCGTCCCTTTAAAATGTGTGTTCATTAATTAAAATATAGTGTTCATCTAATTCTATATGCATTCTGTGTCAGGTTTTAGAGTTACCCTGTGACGACCCAGTTCTGCTCCTTTTGGAGCAGAACTAAATTCCCATGTCGTCTGCTAGGCACTTGTAAATTGGTTGCCAGGCAGACGACAAAACGGCCAGCAAGGGTCCCTGTCCTCCCCCAGGTGGAGCAGCCTGGGGGTGATATATATGGCAGCGGCCATTATATCTGGGCAGTGGATAGTGAACCCTTAGGCTGTGTGCATGGTTTAATTGGATTGCTTCTTCAATTTCATCAGGTGGCCAAGATGGCCACCATTCATCGTTTTCTTTGTTGTGTGATAGAGGTCAATGACCTCCTCTCCTGGCTGCATTAGCCAGGAGAATCATCTACTTAATAAGTGAGTGTTTTAATCATTGTTTATTCTGTGTGAATAAATTATCTACGTTATTTTCACTCTATTCCACTGTGTCTGTGTCTTTATTATTACTGTAATAATTGGGGAAGTTACCGCGGGAAGGGTGGGGGTTCCGGTGTGGGGAAACACCGTCACCATCACCGTCCTGTCCCGGCATGTTTGTCATCGTGTCGGCCGGTGCTTCGCACGCGGTTTATCCACGGTAGGATTCATCGGGAATCTTCCTCGTCCTGTTCAGCGGTCTTTCGTCCATCGACGTGCGGCGTGGGAACCTCCGTCCGGCGCTACCCGTGGACACGGGCGGGTACAAGAGGAGGGCTGGCCTGCGCTTGGGTCCCGTCCCAAGGAGGTTCAACGGCGGTAAGTTAAGCAAAATTTACCGTGGGCATTGTAACGGCCGTTCGGGTTGGTACAACCCCAATGTTCATCCCGTTCATTCGTTCATCTTTTTATCCTGACCCGAGTCAAACATGAGCGCTCACAGTTACTGGCAAGATCGAATGCTTGCCAATCTTTTTTTTTGAAAACCTAATTTCTTATTTTAATATGCTAAACGGTATATCATTTTTATATTTTAAAAACTACAAAAAAATATCATTTATAAGTGTTTCATTTAGCTCTAGCAAAGCCTTTACTGAAATAATGCTTTTTTTAAAAAAAAAAAAATGAAACAAGTTTTACCTGCTCCAAATTGCAAGGTCGTATAAAATCAAACCGTAGGCCTACCTGACATTGAACGCTGAAAGAAACTAGACCCAGTAATGATAACAAGAACACAACAGAAAAGTACATGCTGGAATTACTGTACAAGTAGACTACTACAAAAAAAAGTACCAAACTTGAAACTACCCAAATTGAAACAGTATTTCACTTTCATTTTATACTAATGTAGGCCAAGTTCAGTTTAGAATAAATTATACGTATGTAATACGTGTTAAAGCTGTGGTTTTCTACTTTTTTTTTTTTTCTTCTCTGGCTTGTTTCTGAAATCGGTAAAATTTCTATTCCTTGACAACACTGTTTTTTTTTCGAAGTGCGTCACGAATTGCATTGACTTGTGCCGCAGGCCTACAACGAAACGAACAAAGAAAATGACGTAAAAGTGAAACGAATGAACTCGTAGAAGTGTCATTGCAAACGAGTACAGGTGTTTCCTTAATTTGATAATGCGTTATGATTGGCTAACCAAAATGGAGGGCATAAATATTCATAAAATTTTAAATTATTTTCAAATCAATTTGATACACGTATATGATGATGATGGCACAGGCCCGAACTAGACCTTGAGACAAGCCACTTATTCACACAGGCAATTAGAAAACGGGACAAAAAGAAGTTGGCTCCGTCCCTTTTTATGACAAACGCAACCTCTAATTGGTTGGTTATGTAGTCTGACGTCACATGCTCCGCCCTTGTCAAAGTCGAACCACACAACAATCCAATTAGAAGTTGCTGGTCGTCATAAAAAGAGCGAAGCCAACTTCTGTTTGTACCGATTTCTAATTGCCCGTCTTTTACACATAAAATGAACCTTGATTGGTGAAGATGAAAAGCGAAATCCTGGGAGTTATGTTTGTGTGGAAATAAAATAGGCCATTGGCAATAGTTTTGCTCCATTTGATTTTGGCCAATAGACAGGCAGATTAAAATACGTTATTCGTGCAGCATATAAAACCGCTCTTCAGAATCAATAGCATACTATACTACACTACACTACACTACACAAAATACTGAAGCTTCTTTTCGGATTTTTATATATCCCTGCAGAGGACTTTTGCAAATTTTTTTATTCAGCCATGTTAATTATGCCACGTTGCATGCACCATACTCTAATAATTAAATTATTGCAAGCGTCCTCTTGTATATGGTGCACAGCATGGCATAATTAAAACATCATTATTCGATCATCAATTTAACCAGCTTTTTGAACAGGCAATTAGAAATCGGGACGAGCAGAAGTTGGCTACGCCCTTTTTATGACAACCGGCAACTTCTAATTGGTTTGTTGTGTGGTTCGACGCTAAAAAGGGCGGAGCATGTGACGTCAGACTACATAACCAACCAATTAGAAGTTGCCGGTTGTCTTAAAAAGGGCGGAGCCAACTTCTGCTCGTCCCGATTTCTAATTGCCTGTGCTGTTTGATGTCCCGTCTCTTGTTGTCATTCAACCTTTGAGGAGCGGACGTCGGACAGGCTTATCGGAGCAATCAGGCATTTTTCCGATTGACTGCTTAGTTTAAGGGTTGGTTTTTTTATGGAGCGGATTAACAGGATGAACCGATGAATGGATCAACATTTGGGGTAACTCTAAAACTCGAAACTGAATGCTTACATGTATAGAATTGGATGAACACTGTACTTTTTATACATCGGTTATTAGGAGGGGTTACACGTTCAATTGAGTTTGTTATTGCAGGGAGAATGTAAAAAATTAATTCAATTTAAAACCATGATTTGTGGGTACTGCAGCACACATGTTAATAGTGTTCATCCCAACGTTTTGTGTTCATCCATTTCTATATGCATTCTGTTTCAGGTTTTAGGATTACCCATGATGTTCATCCGTTCATTGGTTCATCCTTTTATCATGACCCGTTTTTTATGACGAAACTCGATAAACGTCTACTAGTAAAAAACCGCACAAGAAAAAACAACCACAGAAATGATGGTTTTTTTCAAAAATTAAAAATCTCCCAAAAAAGTAAAATGACAAATTTTAAAGAAAAACCGATAGGGTGGTAGAAAATTATTATTGTTACTAGTGGGGTAACCCGTCAAAAAAGACGGGAGCAAAATTCACAGGCAATTGTGCCCAGCATTAGAATTTCTTTTCCTCCGCCCTTTTATGACGTCAGAAATTAGAAATTGATGACGTTCATAAAAGGGTGGAGCAAAAGAAATTTTAATGCTCGGCACAATTGCCTGTGATAAATTCTAGTTTAATTTTGCTACTATTATCCCCTCCCCTTTTTTATATTTGAAAGAAAAAATGAGATTTTCATTTTCTCTGGCGTGTGCATGCACGTCGTTTTTTCCTTTTTTTACTCCTTTCATTTCAATTTCAGTTTCCCCTTCCCCCTTTTTTCCCCTCCATGTTTCCCTCTGCCCCTCTACACTTTTCAACCTTTTCCCCTCTCCAATTGAGTATCATGGGGTTCTTGGATGGGAAGAACGCAACATTATGTTAACCTTGAGAAAAAAAGCGGTTCATTTATTCATTTAAATTTATAGAAATTCCGGCGTGGTTCAAGGTTTTTGTCCATAATTGTTTGTACAGCGTTACTCACAGAATCACAGAATCCCAGACCTGGCTTAATTTATATATACTAGTGGGGTAACCCGTCATAAATGACGGGAGCAAAATTCACAGGCAATTGTGCCTAGCATTAGAATTTCTTTTCCTCCGCCCTTTTATGACGTCAGACCAAGTAACAAACCAATTAGAAATTGATGACGTTCATAAAAGGGCGAAGCAAAAGAAATTCTAATGCTGGGCACAATTGCCTGTGATAAATTCTAGTTTAATTTTGCTACTATTATCCCCTCCCCTTTTTATATTTGAAAGAAAATGAGTTTTTCATTTCCAATTCTAACTTTGTATGATCCGGAGGCAGAAATTGCCTTGCACACTGATGCTTGTGACTACCAGATTGGTGTCATCATTTATCAGTATGCGAAAAATGAAAGGAAACCTGGAGTTCTAGGTTACTATAGCCGAAAACTCGAGGGAGCTGAACGAAACTACGGAACGACTGAAAAAGAATGTCTTGCAATCGTTTATGGCATTGAAAAAGCCAGACCGTATGTTTTCAACCGAAAATTCAAGATATTTACCGATCATAAGGCCCTGTGTTATTTAAAAACAGCACAGAATCTAGATGGCCGATTGGGTAAATGGCAGATGAAACTACAGCCATATGATTATGAGGTAGTTTACAAAAAGGTAAAACGCACGTGGACGCCGATTGTGTTTCACGTTACGAGAGCAACGTTCCTGCTAATTGGAAGCAGAAGAATGGGGAGATGGAAGCTCTCGAAGACCTTCACATCTTTACTGTCTACAACGATTTCCAGTGGGAACGGGAGCAATCCCTTGATGAAGAACTTCTCCTCATCAAAGAATCACTCCAGAAAGATCGACTGCATCCCTATCACAAGAAGTTTGCGATAGTGGATGGCGTTTTATACCACATGAAGTATGAAGACACCGTGCCAGTACTAACGTGTACTGTGCCCCGACAATTGAGAATTGGGATTCTCGAGATGCTCCATGATGTGCCTGAGGCTGGACATTTCCGATTCACCAAAACGATGAAGAGAATCCAGAAGAGATTCTACTGGAAAACAATGAAAACAGACGTCGCCGACTATGTCAGGTCGTGCCACATCTGTCAGAGAACCAAACTGTCGCATCAGAAAGTACCTGGATTGTTACAACCAATCATTGTGGGAAAACCGACAGAGTGTTGGGGGATGGACTATATTGGTCCTCTTCCGAAGTCAATCGGAGGAGTTCAACATATTTTGATTGCAGTGGACTATGCGACGAAGTATTGCATCGCCAAAGCAGTGGCAAGAGCAACCGCTCAGGCAGCAATTGCCTTCGTCAAGGATAAAATTGTAAACGAATTTGGAGTTCCTCAGAAGATCATCACTGATCGAGGACCCCAATTTTTGAGTAATGAGACTCAAGCATTTTTCAAGACCTACGCAATCCAGCATGCTGCCACGACCGCCTATCATCCACAAGCTGATGGGTTGGCGGAAAGAACGAATCATACAGTCATGGAAGTGGTGAAACATCACTTGGATGTCCTTCAGCAACAGGCTGACTGGAAAAACAAATTAGGTGACACGGTTATGGCCTACAATCTTGTAGAGCATAACTCAACGAAATTTTCGCCATATCGATTGATGTTCGGGCGCGAGCCCAGGACCACGTTGGATAACATGATGCCACGCGCTCCTATCGTGCCACCGCCCGTAACAGACGAAGCAGAGCAGTCCGATCCAGCTTTGGATGCTGCTAAAAAGAATATCGAAGCTGCCCAGGAGGTGCAGAAAAGAAATTACGACGAGAAGCATCATACGATTCCGGACTATAAACCGGGTCAGAAAGTGCTGATAAGAGATCGTGTGTCAAAGCCAGGAATGGCCCAGAAACTCATCTGGCCATACAAGGAACCCTGCCTTGTCACAAAGAAGATAACCGATTTAGTCTACGAGATCGAGTACGTCACTCGATCTGGTCTGATTATGAAAGACACCGTCAATGTTCAGCAAATGAGACCCTATTTCGAGGCCAATGACCTGAGGGCTCCTCAAACAAACTTACCTGATGACATTGAAGAAACTACCAGCGCCAAGGAAGAATCCGACGCTGATGAAGAAATTATTGACGAAGCAGACGACAACTTACCTGTTGAGAGTACTCCAGAAGTTCATCGTGAAGAAGAAGAAGTTATCCCCGATGCCAGCCAAGAAACTCATCCGGAAACTTCTGAAAAAGAAGAAGAGAAAGTTCCAGAAATTCCTCTGGAACCACCTAAAAGGAAACGCGGGAGACCAAAGAAAACTGCTCCAAAAGAACCAGTCCAATTGGATTCCCGTATGCAAACACGTGGTGGAGAGAAGAAGAATTATGCAAAAGCTAATTTACCGCCAAGATGGGCGAAATTTGGCGTTAAAACGACCAAATTAGACCCAGAGAGTCAAGAAAAAGCATCAAGGGATGCAGAAATTCGAATTTGCCGCCTTGCGCAGCGCCGCCTGGTGGGAGAAATCGAGAGAAGAGAAAAAGAAGAGAAACCGGAAGTAGCTAATAGCTCCGCCTCTTCTAACCTGGAAATTAGACTTGGCAACCCCTTAGAACCACGTGGAGACGCCGCCGCCATTTTGGACGCCACTTTTGAATTTGTTTCAACAGGAGACGGACGCGAAGCCAAAGTTTCGCGATTTTCTAAAGTGTCACGTGTTAGAAAGTTTAATTGTAAGAAGAAAATGCAACGATCGTCTGGGGAGGAATCGAACAGCCGCGAGGCTATGGACCTTTCAGTCTTCTGTAATGAAGACACCATAATCCTCGGAGATGAAGGAGAAAAGGAAACCAGGGATGGAGACGCTGCCAGTGCAGAGAAGCCTTCCGGCAGCAATGCCCTGCCGTCTCCAAAGGATGAACTAGACTCAGGCAACTCTTCCAAGAAACGTAAGAGCCCCGAATCAGGAGAGGAGAATGCCCAAGAAGACGATGCTAAGGACAAGGAAGACCTTCCCGGCAGCGATGCCGCATCGTCAGCATCTCCACAGAGAGAAGCCTCCAGTGAAAGAAAAATCCTGGACGCAGAAAACGAGTTCTACGATATCCTCTCACAAATGAACGCATCGGCATCGAGACCTAGCGATTACGAGATGGAAGACCGGATCGCAAGACGGCAAAGCCAGGAGGCTTGGAGGGAAGCATCGCCCGAGGGTCCCGTGATTATGATCCCGACCACCTTCACTGAGGAAGACCTCCGCCGGGATCAAGAGACTTCGCCACCTCGACCAGCCATGGATGTCCCGAAGCCAAGGAGAAGAAAGCGACGTCACCGACCCAGCACTAACCGAGCCCGGAACGAGTCCCGAGTCGCCAGGTGTTGGCAACCCGTAAGTCCGGAGACGTCCGACGGAACAGAATCGTCGCCGGACTAGTAGCGCGATTTATGTCATAAAATCCTAGTTGTGTAAATTTAATTATATTGTTTTTTTTTTGAAGAAATTGTATCTTTGTCAAAACGTAATCAAATGTTATTTTTCGAAACGTTTTTGTTTTTTTTAAAATACCTGTGATACCCCTGGGATTTATTAATTTAGATCCAGTCGGGGGGAGGGGGATTTTTAGGAAAATTGTCTTGGGAAGTAGGGTACTTCCCGCTTAGTCGGGGGAGTGAGACGTTTGGGCCCGCCGCTTATTTTCGCTCTTTAGCGTTTTCGTTTTTTTGGGTTTAATGCCACCCTGTACTTTATTTAGCTTCTGGGCCACTCGGTACTTTTGGTACCGAGTGACCCAGATGTCATATCTTTTGATCTTGACCTTTTCGTTCCCCCTCATTTTTACTTCCACATGAGTGGAGTTATCGTTTTTTAATTTGATTTTGTTTTGATTTCTTCTGTTGTCACCTATGTGTGACAACAGGAGATGAATCATGGTTTTGGACAAATGGATCAATCTTTTGATTGATCCATTTGGTCCAAAATATTGTTTTAACCAATCGTTAAGTATGGCCCTGAGAATCCGACTTTGGGATTCTCAGGGTATATAAAGCGTCTTAAAAAGTTTCTTTTCAGCTTCTTTTTAATAGACCGAACCTATGCCCAATTTTGGCTAGGTTCTTTTCTTTTTAATATTTTCCAAGTATATTTTTATGTGTTGTGTATAACCAGTTGATGATTGTACCGAAATAAATCTACAGTTTTATATTCAACTCAACCAGTGGTGTTTATTCTTCGAAACTTAAATTCCGCGATTGTGAATTCATCATTTGCAGGTCTTCACCTATTTGGATACATCAAAAAGGTCCCAACAGGTGCAAACCTGCAACGTACAACTGAGTATATTTTTACACGATTCTTAGGGCAGATATACGGACGAAAGTCCGAGAGATACAGAGATTAAAGATCCTCAAGACTGTGAAGTCTTTTGCCAGAGACTAGTGAGGACATAAAATAGACGTTATATTGGTCTAGTCCTCCCGGGCCAGTAGAATTAGTGACCTAGCCAACCACTATCAATACGAGTGCAAACTCGCTCGTATTAACCAAAAAGAGCAGATTCTACTAACGGAAAAAGGTCCGTCACAATATATATATATATATATATATATATATATATATATATATATATATATATATATATGTACATATATATATATATATATATATATATATATATATATATATGTACATATATATATATATATATATATATATATATATATATATATATATATATATATATATATATATATGTACATATATATATATATATATATATATATATATATATATATATATATATATATATATATATATGTACATATATATATATATATATGTACATATATATATGTACATATATATATATATATATGTACATATATGTACATATATATATGTACATATATATATATATATATATGTACATATATGTACATATATATATGTACATATATATATATATATATATGTACATATATGTACATATATATATGTACATATATATATATATATATGTACATATATGTACATATATATATATATATATATATATATATATGTACATATATATATATATATATATATATATGTACATATATATATATATATATATATGTACATATATATATATATATATATATGTACATATATATATATATATATATATGTACATATATATATATATATATATATGTACATATATATATATATATATATATGTACATATATATATACATATGTACATATATATATATATATATATGTACATATATATATATATATATATGTACATATATATATATATATATATATATATATATATATATATATATATATATATATATATATATATATATATATATATATATATATATGTACATATATGTACATATATATATATATATATATATATATATATATATATATATATATATATATATATATATATACATATATATAATAAAATATAATAATAATAATATATATAATATAATTTTTTAAAAAAATAATATTAATTTTGCTGGCATCAAGTGCTTTTTGGTAACTTATGCTGGCTGAAAGTTGGTGTAAAACAGCAAAAGAAATTAACAGTAATACATTTACTTGTAGACAAAAATGAAAACTGAACAAAGAGAAATTTTTGTAATAAAGATTATGTACAAATTTGAAGAGGAACGGAAGTTCTTGTTTTTTTTTAGTTAATTACTTTTAATGGCCTTGCACATTATTTTTCCCCGGCCATTTTTTCCCAGGCAGCTCCTGCTCTCTTTCACAAGGCTCTCGAGCTGATTGCTGATGTTACTGTATTGAATTGAATTGAAATTCATGTTTGTCTTTGAACTGATTTATGTGTTTATGTCCATACATACCCAAAATAACACTACTACTGTTATGCGTTGGCTCTATGCAATAGACCGATCCTAACTTGGAGCCAATGTTGAACTCCTTGTGAGGCAACGTTAGAGTATAATGAAGGTTCGTCACTTAGATAATCAGTTGCAGCCCCCACCAAGAAATACGTATTTGTCTCTTTACTTTTGCGAAATGCTGGCCCACCTCCAGTATGCTAAAGTTGATAAAAGAAAACATATTTAATGTATCCCATATGAACAAAGTGGTGCATGTACATTGTACACTTAGCAGTAAATTGTGGCCAACACCAATGCGAAGTAACTTGCTTTATGATGGCCAACACTGTTGAGGAGTAATTTCCACCATGCTGGACAACATTGTTGGGAAGTAATTTCCTCCATGCTAGGCAACACTGTTGGTAATTTCCCCCATTATATACATATATGTGTATATGTATATATGTATATACATATATATACATATATATACATATACATATACATATATATACATATACATATATATACATATATACTGTATACTGTGAGCTTTTGACATCGACCATTTTATTTTACCAACCTTTAGATGACATCTTCTATACCTCGATTCTTCTCTGAACCGCGCGGTGCCCGCACGGAGAAGATTTGAGCTGCAGAGAGAGTTGGATGGAGATGGATTGTGGTCACCCTTCTACATGGGGGTGAAATCTATGCAGCAGAGTGGCGGCCATCCCTCTCTCTTCCGGTCGATGCTGATATACATCTTCTCCTTTCAGTACATTGACAAGAGAAGATGTTGTAGCTGCTAAGGAATCGTATACCTCCTGCCTTATGTTGTCTCCGGCTCCTGCAGAGAAGTTGATTACAGAAACATAAAGACCACGCTGTTTCTTATTATAATGACTTTATTCATCATTTGTATAGAAACACAGAACACAAAGATGAATATATTATACTAACGGTGTGTCCTCATGCCCATATTGCGGTACGGATAAAATCTACGTAATACAAAGGCAAGGACAAGAACTAACTACAAAGAGGAGCATGGCCCTTTTATACCTTGGACCTGCGTACACCTGCGAGGTGTTACCAGGTCCAAGTGACCATGGTCCTATGTGTATTAATCCACCGCTTGGGTATGAGTCAGAAAGGTGAGTCAGAGGGGAGAGAGGGACGGTTGAGAGTTGTTTACCCCCGGGCTATGGTTTTGGCAGGATCACGAATTACAGGGTGTTACAATACATATATATATATATATATATATATATATGTATATATATATATATATATATATATATATATGTAATCGCTAAACTCCAAAACCGTTTGACCGATCGCCATGAAAATTAGCACGTATATGTATTTTTTTCATGGAGAAGGTTTTTATGCTATCCGCTTTGTTGTAAGTCGCCACCAGATGGCGCTACAGTATGTCAACTTCTATACCGTTCAACCGATCGCCATGAAAATTGGCAGACGTTTTCCTGCCAGTGCCATATGCACTGGCAGGACAATGTCTGCTGGGTCCTATATATATATATACTAGTGGGGTAACCCATCATAAATGACGGGAGCAAAATTCACAGGCAATTGTGCACAGCATTAGAATTTCTTTTCCTCCGCCCTTTTATGACATCACACCAAGTAACAAACCAATTAGAAATTGATGACGTTCATAAAAGGGCTGAGCAAAAAAAATTCTGATGCTGGGCACAATTGCCCGTGATAAACTGTAGTTTAATTTTGCTACTATTATCCCCTCCCCTTTTTTATATTTGAAAGAGAAAATGAGCTTTTCATTTTCTCTGGTGGCGCATGTGCATCGTTTGTTTCTTTTTTTTTACTCGTTTCATTTCAATTTCAGTCACCCCTCCCTTTTTTTCTTCCTCCACGTTTCTCTCTCCCCCTCTACATTTCATAAACCTTTTCCCCTTTCCAATTTAATCTCATGGGGTTCTTGGATGGGAAGGGTGCAACATATAGTTGACCTTGAGAAAAAAAAAAAGCAGTTCATTTATTCAAATTTATATAAATTCCGATGTTACACACACACAGACCTGGGATATTATATATATAATATATATAACCGAAATTCTGTCCCATTGTTTGCACAATAGTGTGTGTGGGGCAAGTCGATTTAGGGCAAGTGTCCATTTAGAGCAAATGTTTCTTTAGGGCAAATAGTTTTAAGGCTTTAGGACAAATGTCTATATACCGGATATGACATGTTTTCATATCTATTATCTATGTATTCATAAAAATAAAAGCTGTATGCATAATTCATATTCAAGCAAGAAGAACGGGGTGACAGGGGTATCTTCATATTTTGCCCTGGGCAATGCCGGGTAACTCAGCTAGTTTTAATATAAAAACCCAATAACTACTGGCTAAGATATTCAAACCTTATATGCATAGCTTTCTGAAAAAACATTGTTTTGTTGCAAGTCAATCAAATGTCACCAGAGCCCACCAGAACCATAACACACGCACATGCACATGCATGGTGATCCGATTTCTGAAAACACCTGTGGCCTAGAGGCTAGTGCACATTTAGTCAGCTAATTTTACGTGTAAATCACAAGTAGCAACAAACAAAAACATTAAAGATACCAGTGTGATTCATTGTGGGACTTTGCATTTGCATTCATCGAAACTGTGGAGCAAAAATAACGGTGGCGGTGTCTGAACACCATGCTAAGAATCAATGTTCTGCTAAAAACGAACACTTTTAGTGGTGACACAAAGTGTTTCGCGTGTAGCAGTTCTTACACTCCGAATGCTGAGGTTCTCATTATAAACGATTCAAACATGCCTTTTCAATACAATATTTTAAACAATCACTTGCCTTTCTATTACGAACATTATTCACTTGGGCGATTAAATGAATGGCATAGCTCTGATCGTCAGGTTTGTGAAGAGTGACATCTATTAGAAAATAAAATTTTATGTTAATGAAATGTTGTATTGAGAAAAAAACGTGAAAAAGGAAAAAAATATTAACACAAAATATCAATACAAAATCAATATATGCAGTTGTTATTCAGGTGAGTTAAGTGATTGTCCTAAACCACAGTCTAGTGATATTCATAAAGCACTATACATAGGTAGGGCTCATCACTCTAGGAAAATTAGGGAGATTTTTTGCTAGGACAGATTCATATTATTGGTCTTATTTCCTAGACAATGGAACTCTCTTCCTGAGGAAGTGGTGAATGGGGGATAATTTTGTTTTGTGGGGGCTATATAAATATCCGAAAAGGAGCTTTAGTATTTTGTGTAGTATAGTATAGTATAGTATGCTATTGATTTTTGAAGAGCAGGTTTTATATGCTGCACGAATAAAGTATTTTATTCTGCCTGTCTATTGGCGAAAATCCAATGGAGCAAAGCTATTGCCAATGACCTATTTTATAGCCACACAAACATAACTCTCAGGATTTCGCTTTTCATCTTCACCAATCAAGATTCATGTATGTATAAAAGATGGGCAATTAGAAGTCGGGAGAAACAGAAGTTGGCTTCGCCCTTTTTATGACGACCGGCAACTTCTAATTGGTTTGTTGTGTGGTTCAACGTTGAAAAGGGCGGAACCAACTTCTGTTTGTCCCGTTTTCTAATTGCCTGTATCAGAATTCGAGTAGAGGAGTATACTTTGGGGCGGGGGTAGGGGGTTGTTGCCAATGTCTGTTGTGTCTGTCTGATGAAGTTCATTTATAGAAAATCAACTGATTTTTAATTTTTAAAATTATATTAATCACTTATTTTAAATGTTAAAAATCGTTTTGGTAATCGTTGAATAATTCTTCACAATATTTTGACAAGAAATTTCTGGAAGTAATGGTCTCTCTTTAAATGAAAAACAAAATCTGGAATTATTATTTTTTGAATAGAAAGCAAAATATGTAATTTAAATTAATCTGCTCTGTATACTTTCCATACCTTTATAAACATTTAACCAGGCTGCAATTCTGGCAGTTTGGCCATAAGGAACATAATTTTCAGGTGGCATGCAAATAGGGCGCACATAGTCATCCACAGATTCCACAGGAATCCCTTCGCTCAGTGTAAACAGACTAACTCCAAACAATGCATTGCCCTCAATATTAATAATAGTTTTACTGTAGAGCGTTCTTCCTCTTCTAGTGAACATGGGATCTCCAAATTTAACAGTGATATAATTGGTGATAGGTTGCATTTGTCCATCAGAGCTTTTATGAAAAAAAAAAAGTTTGTTATTTTTTTCAGTATTTTTTTTATTAATGTATATAGCAAAATAGAATGACAAAAGAATAACATATTTTATAAATATATCATTGGAGATATGAGGATGATCTTTTAAGCATTTAAAGGTGGCATTATAAATACCAAATTCGTTTTTACCCCGCTAGTTGACACTAAGTTTTCCTCATCTAGAAACTTAGTGGAAACTTCTCTAAAAAGGCCTCTCAAATTAGTTTGATAATTTGATGGTTTTATTATTTTTATGGTTACTTTTTTGTTTTGTTTTGTATAGATCCCTGCAGAGGACTTTTGCAAATGTTTTTTTAATCTCGACATTTCGACTTTTTTCACAATTTCGACTTTAATTAATCTCGACAATTCCACTTTTAATCTCTTTTATTCGGCCATGTTAATTATTCCATGTTGCGTGACAGGCATAAAGGAAACGGTATGAATAGAAGTTGGCTCCATTCTTTTTATGATGAACGGCAACTTCTAATTGGTCGGTTATGTAGTTTGACGTCACATGCTCAGCCCTTTTTATGACGACCAGCAACTTCTAATTGGTTTGTTGTGTGGTTCGATGTTGAAAATGGCAGAGCATGTGACGTCAGACTACATAACCAACCAATTAGAAGTTGCCGGTCGTCATAAAAAGGGCGGTGCCAACTTCTGTATGTCCCGATTTCTAAATGTCGAGATTAAAGTCGACAAAAACCTCGCATGTCTTTCACAGGGCTCCGTAGTTTTGTTTTAGTGTTAGTGTTAGTGCAAATAAGAGGGGAAAAAACATTTAAAAGATGTGTAAAGTGAAACTTAAGAGTTCTTTTTTTACAGAAAAAAATGTTAAGGGTTTGATTTTTCTTAAAACAAAAATAACTAATGAGTACGGTTAATAATTATATGCTAATTATCTGTTAAGATAAAAAGTTCATGACAGTTTAAAAATGACTCATATTATTCATTTTTAATGCTTTTCGGTTGTTTCAACCATCTTCAAGTTGTCAGAAAATATTTTAAAATATATTAGCATATAATTACTATTAACATAATCCATAAACATTCTAGTTTTTAAAAAAATTCCACCGCCCCATGCCACTGACAAACGAATCGGTGGGTAAAAATGGACAATGTCCCTTCTTTTTTCGTCCGTCCGTCTATTTAGTCGGCCCTGTACATTGCCCTGTATGAAATTATACTGTTCATTCTGACCGACTAAACTGTCTGACATTGTCTTCCAATAGGCTTGCCACCCGTCCTCTTTTGTGGAGGACTGTCATCCACAAAAGAGGACGGGTGGAAAACCTATCTGTAACCGATTGTCTGTCGTTTTTCTACGTTTTTATAATAATAAAAAAGCAAAATTCATAAGTAAATTCAACCTAAACTTCCATTAATTATTATTGTTGCAGCTTCTCACCAGAGCCATTCGGGTCGCAAATGCTAAACTCATCAACTTTTGATAGGAAGTTGTTTAATGTAAAAGTTGATGAGTTTAACAATAGCTTTGACTTTGCAGTTATTACTACATACTAACATTATTCCCTTAAATGCTTAAAAAACCTCCATAAATATATTTTAAAATTATTTATTTTGCCACTAATTTTATCAAATAGCATATATAGGTTAACGAACTCTTCTTCTTCCGTAATAAGTGTAAATGGCACTAAAACATGTTTCAAAGAAACGAGTGTTCCATAACCAATGCTTCTCTTTTTAAGTTTAATGCCGACCTAAATAAATAAGAAATAATTTTAATAATTAGAAATCAACCTCACTATATTTTTTGTAGTTATTGTACAGGGTGTCCATAAAGTCTTTCCCTGATTACAAAAATCCACTGTGCACAAACTATGCAAAGTACAAGCAAACGGTTTTCACCAATTGGTAGCCACACTCAAGTTTTTTTTCCTGCCCGGTTTTCCAGCCTGTAAACAGTCCAGGCTGCGCTGCGGTCATCAAAACCAAAATGGCGTCGTTGCAAGAGAAAGCACAATGTGTTTTGTGGTTTCATGAAACGAAATTGGCAACTACGCGTTCAGCGAAACTTCAGAACGGAATATAGATGAGAACCACCGGATGTTAAAAGCATTAAACAGTGGTATCTGAAGTTTAAAGAGATTGGTAGTGTTGGAGATTTGAAAAGAACTGGGCGACCAACTGTAACTCAAGCCAATGTTAATGACTGCAGCGCAGCCTGGACTGTTTACGGGTTGGAAAACCGGGCAGGAAAAAAAACTTTATGAGTGTGGCTACAAATCGGTGAAAACCGATTGCTTGTACTTTGCATAGTTTGTGTACAATGGATTTTTGTAATCAGGGAAAGACTTTATGGACACCCTGTATATTGACAATACATCTAGCAGTCACTTGGATCTCAAGGAAGAAAGAAACGAAAGAAAATGGGGAGGGAGAAGGAAAACACTTGTTCTTTTTTAAAGTAATTTAGGTTAATTTCGGTTAGGTTCGGTAAACTAACCGAACTGTACCTAACCGAACCGAACCGAACCTAATTTACTTCCAAAGAGAAAAAGTGTTTTCCCTCCCCTCCCAACTTTCTATCGTTTCTTCTAATACCTTGTACACACATGAGTTAAATGAATTCAAATTAAATGTTTAGTCGAATTAAACGAAATGCAATGAAGGACATGAACCAAATAAAATTTGACTTTAATATTAATAGTTTAAATAGAAATACTAAATATTTTGTCAATAGTTTCTATATTATATTTCAGTATTAACTCAATATTTTCAGATTATTAACTGAATAATTTGAATTCGACATATTGTTTGTTTGCCCTTCACAGGGCTCTGTAGAACACGTTTATTATTTAAATGCATTTAAATTATCAGGTGTGTGTACTAGGTATAATACTACCTTCATGCATTACTGATTAAAGGCGTTTACCGCCATTATTTAAAATAGGAGAGAGACTGGTAGCAGGATGGATACTCAGAAGAGATTGCTACTACAGTATGCTGCTAGAGGATGCTGCCACGGCTGCAGATTACTCTTGGCTGCCCAGATTTCTACCACATAAATAGCTACGAGAAGGAATATTAACAATGTCATACTATCCATGGGTAGAATTCTACTGGCTCTTCCTCTCCAAACAGGCTGCTTATTCCACAGTCTAATATTATTTAAAAAAAAATAATAAAATATTCACAATTAATACTTTGTGTTTCTGCAAAAGATTATACAACTATATTATTTTTACCCCAATCCAGATCACCGTCCACAGGTCTGGATGGCCTAACAAGAACCTCTGTATGTCTTTAAAAAAACATTAAAAATAACATTGTTAATCCACCAGTATATGAAGCCTATTATAAAAATTGAAAGTGTGTCATAAACTAAAACATTAAATGTATTTCGCAAAACTATCAAAATACATGTCACGCTAGTGTGTCAGAAAACACCTTTTGGAAACCAACGGTCTAAGGTTATACAGGGCCGGCCTTAGGTTATATGGCGCCCTGTAAGAGGCCAAAACTTGACGAATGTTAACATGACCTAGTGTCACACGACGATACATATGTATCGCGATACGCGTATGCGACACATGTATCCAGAAATAAAAATAGAGAATACAGTATCCACCTGTGGGTGTTGATCATTTGTTTGTCAATTGAGTTTTACAAAAAGTCGTTGTGTCTATGATCTAGACGTTTATATTCTTAAAATAACATGCTAGCACCGAAATAGTAGCCCAGCTTTAAAAATAGTGCGGTGGAACCGCTTGCACTGCCCTAAATCCGGCACTGTAAGGTTGTTATGAAACGCAAAGGAGGGTATGGTCTATTCGAACCTTCGTTATCTGCAATGTGACTTGAAAAATAAGTCGTCGGCAGATGATTTATTGAATGCAACAGCTATGCACGCTATGCGTTCAACTTATTTTTTCGAAAGGTTATCGTGAACGGCGCTTCAAACAAGCCACGAGTGCAAAAAAAAGGAGTTCTTAGGAACAGAACGCAACACTTGTATTTTCTCCAGCAAATAATTTTCAAGCACAAGAATGAATATCTACTTTCATCATAGGCGTGTGGTGCTACCAAAATGAATTGGTAGGCTTGAAGTTTATTATTTGGGGGGGGGGGGGGGGGGGTTCTGGGATCTGTAAACCGATATGATTTAGATCAATATGTTTCAGCAAGTCAGATTCGATATGCAAAATTGTTAAAATTGGAAAAGCGAACTTGTCCCATTGTAACTCGCAGTTAGTTTCGTAAGCATCTCACTGCCAAAAAGGTCCGTTTACAAACGAACAAAAGGACTAAAAAGAGAAAAAAAAATCATTGCCTGTGATTGGTCAACAAAATTTCTTTTATTTTTATGCTGCTACTAGTGGGCATAAAATTTTGGATAAGTTTAGCCTACCCAAGCCTTATACAACACACGCCTATGTAATAGTGTAGAGCACCTCTTAAGAGACTCTCTCCTCTCTTAGTTTGAGGCAGATACCGCCTTATGCTGAGAGTGTAAGTGATTAAGGCCCAATTCCAAATGGTGCGGGGGGTCATTCCCTTTGGTAATTCATGTGAACGCAATTGCCGAAAAGAGAAGGAATGATAACAGGCGAGACGAATGCAACTTGTCAGGTTAAGAATTTAATGCACAGAGAGTTACGACTGTGGCATTGCTTAGCCACAGACCATTGAATGAGTTATTGCATATTTCGATACCAGAGAGTGGACCTCGCATCAATCGAGACACGGACCTTTACACTTAGGGCCTGTGTGCACCTACACAACAGCACCTATACCCCAGGGACCGTGCCTTGATTGGTATCCATCCGCCAATACCGGAAGCAGGATGTGACTTATGCTTTGGGGTCTTAGATGTCAACAAAAGGGGCGGAAATGCGGCACTTGGGATTCGAGAGACCCCAAGGCTATGGAAATAAATAAAAATGAAAAACAGGGTGTTACACCTATGACTTTCATTACAAATCTATTAGAAGTTTTCGTTCGTCCACTTTCAAAATATAGTTATATGATAAACTTACTGACAATGTGTAGATCGACACATTTTATTATCGTCATCTTCAACTATTACAACCTGTCGAATCCACTCCATAATTTCTTCTGAGGCCATGTTTGCATAAAGGTTTGGATGATCTTTATTTACACCAAAGCCCAAAATAAAATGACGATTTTCTTCATAGCACTTATGAATTACTGGTCCTCCTCCTCTAACCTGTAATAAATATTTTAACATTGTATGCTATTACAGATGCTGTAAATGTTTATGCGAAAAACTTCAGTCTTTGCCTTACCCTAACAATTCCATTATCGGCCAATGAGTCCACACGAAGCCATAATTGTGGATTTGGAATATTGTCCATAGATCTCAAAACAACATTAGCTGTTGTTAAGTCAGTAGGTAGAGCATGTTCAGAATTATTCAATAATGATAAACAGTTAGTGCTTGTAAATAAAGAGTGGGACTATTTCTATGTTTTCTCCATCTTTTTATATAGATTTCTGTTATCTAGAATCAAGGAATCCACATGAATATTTTTTCACTATTCTGCGAGCAAAGCGAGCAAAAGTTTCATTTTGCAATGAACACTTGCGAGCGTAGCGAGCCACAAAAATAACAGCATTTTTTATACGACGTACTATAACAGTGGCTCAAACACACTGCTTTTAAAATATAAATTAAATATTGAACAAGAAAACGGTTTATGCTGGTCATGGGTTCAATCCATTGCAGTGTGAATTTCTTTTCAAATATTTCAGAAGGTGGCGGTGGACAAACAAACAAATTACAAAGTTAAATAAAAGCGAGTAATAATAAAAATAAGAAATTTGGATTACGGCTTTTCTAGTATCTGTGGGCGTCCACGCTTAATAATCAAACTGATTATTATGTTTTAGCGATAGGATACTTCCAGAATAGAAAAACAATAAAAAATATATAAAATAAAGTATTTTGATACAAAATTGCAATCAAACCCCACCACCACAAAAAAAGCATATTGCACCTCGGCTGTAACAGTGATCCAACTAAAAAAAAAACACTTTTTTTTGGGGGGGGGGGGGGGGAAGAGTGGCATACTGCCGGCATACTGGCATACTTATTTGGCTCCATTAAAAAAATGCAACTTTAAACTAATTTTTCCCAAAAAAGTGTTTTTTTGAGTTGTGCCACACTTCTGGCAGAGGTGCGATATGGCAAGTTGCACACCAAACTACCACCCTGGGGCCACATCTGCCAACAGGATGCCAAACCTTTGAACGACTGAATTTAGAATGGTTTTGCCATTATCTACCACAACAAGGATGCATTCCTCTCAACACATCACTTGCTTTTCTGTAACTTTTTCTAGTGAAAACATAGAAATAACCGTGAATATTTATGCACATTTACTGCTGCACTGATAAACACAAACAAATAAAAATTTAAAAATGGTATTCATACCTCTCTCGCCTCTAAATCCCCATGCAGCAATTTTGCCAGATTTAAACACTGGATCGTAATTCTCCGGTGGCATGCAAACCGGATCCACATTTTTAAAGACCTTGTTCTTTAGATTTACTGTTAAGATGGCCAATCGAAAATCAGCTCTGCTTAGAATGTCAATAACACATTTATATTTTTTGGAGATCTTTATTTTTGAAGAATCGCCAGGATAAACAACCAAACTATTCGGTAGCTCTTCCTTCTGAAAACTATAGTGTATGAAATGAAAAATGAAAAAATCAGGTCTAAAAACAAAATGAAAATTGTAAGTTTCAAATGTTGCCTTATACCCTGAGAAAGATATATCAGCCACTAACATGTGTTTTACAGAAATAACAGTCCCACGACCGATAAATGTAAATCCATGGTCATCTATTCTTCCAATATTTAACTAGTATATAAATAAGTAATTTCAAAATATTGTAATAAGTAAGACCTATAGTTAAGAGCTTCTTACAACCGTAATCACAGAAAGTGGCGGATTCCGGGGGGGGGGGGGAGTCAGGGGGCGCGCGCCCTCTAATAAAGAGAGTGGGAAAAAGAGCCAGAAAGAGAGTGAAAGAAAAAAAACGAGAGAAAGAAAGAACGAGAGAGCAAGCTAGAGAGAGCGAGAGAAAGCTAGAGAGAGCGAGAGCGAGTTAGAAAGAGAGAGAGAGCGAGGTAGAGAGAGCGAGAGCGAGTTAGAAAGAGAGAGAGAGCGAGGTAGAGAGAGCGAGAGCGAGTTAGAAAGAGAGAGAGCGAGCTAGAGAAAGCAAGAGCGAGCTAGAAAGAGAGAGAGCGAGCTAGAGAGAGCGAGAGCGAGCTAGAGAGAGAGAGCAAGCTAGAGAGAAAGAGAGCGAGCTAGAGAGAGAGAGCGAGCTAGAGATAAAGAGAGAGAGAGCTAGAAAGAGATAGAACGAGCTAGAGAGCGAGCTAGAAAGAGATAGAACGAGCTAGAGCGCGAGCTAGAAAGAAAGCGAGAGTGAGAGAGAAGGAAAGAGATAGAACGAGCTAGAGCGCGAGCTAGAAAGAAAGCGAGAGTGAGAGAGAAGGAAAGAGAAAGCAAGCAAGCAAGAGCGAGCGAGAAAGAGAGAATGAGAGAGCGAGAAAGAGAGCGTGAGAGAGCGAGAAAGAGAGCGTGAGAGAGCGAGAAAGAGAGTGAGAGAGAGAAAGAGGGAGAGAAAGAGCTAGAGCTAAAAAGAGCGAAAAAGAGTGAGCTAGAGAGCGAGAGAGATAGAGAGAGAGAGAGAGGGAGAGAGAGAGAGCGAGAGTAATGATGGCCCTGACGTGATGCATGACATCCTAAAACAAACATCGGTGGTATAAGAAGACTAAGAAGTATTTTTGGAAACAGACTAATCGCAGGTCACTAGGTGACCTACACTTTTACATTCTGGGGGCTATCCCCCAGACCCCCTGCAACAAGCTTAGATTAAGAATGCAAGTAGATAATTTAATTTGCCCCTGTAGCATTAGATGGCGCCCCTAGCCCTTCCATAGAAATGTACTGACATTTAAATACGTTGCTATTTCTAGGTACTCTCTTCGCTTATATGTTATTTGTAAATTTGGGTCACCTTATATTTTATTTGTAATTACATTCTTTTAAAATAATCTTGTCAAGGAGTGATGATTGCCATTCAAATAAAACCTCTTTACAACCACTTAAAACGAGTGGCTGACACAGTAACATAGCTGGAAGGGGGCGGTCCGCCCCGAGCAGACTTTTTTGGGGTCGGCACCAACGAAAAGAAAATTTTTTTTCCTGTCGGAATAGTAGGAGGAACTTTATAAAACTCTTTTAAGATGGCCCAATTAGAAATTATGAAATTTTTGTCGCTCGCTGCGCTTGCGGAATGTATTCTGCAATCCAGCATTATGTTTTTAATTCCAAGTACTGGTTTATTTAAAATTTCATAATTAATATAAAATTATATAAACCATTTCAATCACTTTATATAGATAATATCGTTTGTCCTCTCCTACACCAGAATCTTTGTTGCATGACCACTGATGTGTATCGTGTTGTGTTTTTCTTGAGGTAGGGGCGGCAAACTCAAGGGCAGATCAGGACGACACAAACTCTAGCTACTCCCACGGGAGCCGCTGACCACCAACCCACCTTGAAAGAATCCGAGCTACGCTACTGTGTACGTTCTTCATTTTCAGCAACACATACACCTACGTCACTATTCGGTACTGCCATACATGCTGCATTAGTAACATGAAAATAATCTGCTATGTACGTACACACTTTGATTATACCCATAACACAAAATTAAAACTACATTCTTAAAAAAAACATACATTCCATGTATAGTCCGGAACCGACACTTCATCGCGTTTAAAATACGTGTTGACTTCACAAGCTGTAAATAAAATAATATACATAACATTAACAAACAATACTAAACATTGATGAAATAATGTCAGTTTATAACCCTGCTGAATCACTTCAATATTTTATAATTTTATTGAAAAAGTCCATTCGACTTATTATTCTGCCTTTCAGAAGCAATCATCATTCATCATCATTTCCCGCGCCTTTTCCCGCAGTATGCAGGGTCAGCCTTATGGGTTCTATCTTTCCACTCCTTTCGATTTTGTGCTCAACTCCCAGAGACCCCACACGCCCCCATATCGCGTTTTACCACTACATTCCAAGCTTGTTTGGGCCTTCCTCTACCTCTTTTAACCTCCAGGTCCACCCCATCACCTGTTTAAGCAGCTCATCCTTCCCACTCCTAGTTACACGCCCAAATCATCTCAACCTATTTTCCAAGCATCGTTTCTACTATGCTTGCTACCCCTACACTCCCTCTGATAAAGTCATTTCTGATCTTAGCCTTTCTTGTTACTCCACACATAAACTTTAGCATTTGCATTTCAGCCACCTGCAGTCTATCCTCTTGCTTCTTCTTGGCTGCCCAACATTCCGACCCATACAACATAGCTGGTCTAACCACTGTCCTATAGAACTTGCCCTTTAGTTTTATTGGCATTCTCCTGTCACAAAAAAGTTGAAAACCTTGTATCCTCTTTGGCCAGGGCTTAATTTTGGCCTCATTTTTGTATAAAAGGAATTATACTTTTTATATATTTGTGTTCAATTTTTAAAAGAAGATTTTGTCTCATCAAAGTTGTAATAAATATACTGTTACTATGCACTAAGTTCTGGTCATTTTTTTATTTTCACTCCAAACGAAAAAGTTAACATGCTATGAAGGAGCCTGAAGGTTAGCAGAAAGTCAAAGACCAACAAAAAAAAAGTTGTGAAAGTCTTTTTTAGCACTTATGAGGACGAAGTAAAAGTTTATATTGTCCTAGTCCTCCCTGATCAGGTAGAATAGGTGGCATATAGCCAAATGCCTTCAGAGCGAGCCACAAACTCGCCCTGTAACTCTCAGAAAGCAGATTCCACCCAAGCAGGAAGAAGAGTCCATCACAAAAGCACTCATTGAATACTTAAAATACCATAAATTTCTAAAAGTTCTTATTGAAATCGTCACACGCATTGCCAAAATGGTGTTTAAATTAAAAAGAAGCCATTGACAGAAATAAAAATAAATATTATAGACTGAAGTGCTCCTAAACCAGGCCCGGATTAACACTGTTGGAGGCCCTATGCCAAGTAGAAAATGATTATGAATTTTACATATACAGTACATCAATTTCAAACACTGCATCCTGGTTATTGACATTGCTTATGCTTAATAACTGTTCTGGTACTTTAAGAAATGATGTTATTTTCTGGACGTTCTGTAGTACAGAACGTTCTTTGTTGCTTTTTTCTTCTTATAGCTTTCTTTTGAGAGAGCACCACTAATGCCGCAGTCACACTAGGCTGGTTTCCCAGCCGCTGGTTGCTGCTGGCTGGTTGTAGCGCTCTAGCAGCATAGTCTGAACTGCTACCAGCAGCTGCTTTTCCCAGCATGCTAGTGATTTTAACAGCGGCTGGTGAAGTTGGACATGTCCAACTTTAGCAGCTACAAGCTGGTCATGTGACTCCCTTTCTGCTGCTGCCATCTAGTGTGAACTTTTTGTTGCTAGTAGTTTCACTAGTGGTAGTTGAAACTCCACTGCTTGGGTTGGTTGTTGTTAGAGTTTGTGTTTTTGCAAGACGGTGATTGGATGACTTGCACTGCTATTACCAGCAGTGACTGGACAAGTGTGAACCCAAAGCAGCTGCTGCTTGCTGTTGCTGCTAATAGCCAGCAGCAACCAGCCTAGTGTGACTGCCGCTTAAGATATTTCCGCTCCATTATTCAGGCTACTGGTACCGTTTGCAGATATGTAGTATTCTCGGTACGCTAAAACGCAAAGGTTGCGTTAATTTATAGACCTAAGCACGGACTGTCGGACTCCACGAAATACCAGGCTACCAGCGCCCCTTGCGGCGCATATTCGGTACAATAAATGAACAGACAGGGATTCGATTAGGAAATTTCTGCTTTAGTTGGAAATAAATTTCACAAAAAAACATAAAAATATTGAAATATATTATTATCACAAAATAAATCTGACAAGTCAAAGTGGTTTATTTCCGGGGCAGGCGGGGCCCCTAAACCTCGGGGAACAACTATGCCTGGCACAGTGGACACATGCCTTAATACGAGCCTGCCCGAAACAACATTGTTGCTGTAAAAAATACTAATAACTAATGCCAGAGTCATTATACAATGGGTCTATTATACATTACCCAATTTGTTTGTCCTCCCAAAACTGAACATTTTAAATGGCCACATATTCTTAATTTTCTCAAAAAAACGCTCTTCCAATGTTATATTCTGAAGAAAAAAAAATTCATTTCACAAAAATAAATATGAGAAAATATATACAACATACCTGATGTATGGCATAATTCAACCGTACCTGCTGTAAACTGAATTTAACTTGATTTAGTAGTGATTGTAAAAACAAAAAAAGAAAGATACATTTTTTCAGCATGAAGCCTGCGTATAAGTAAACAGTACAATTTGGGATCAATTGAAAAATGTTGTCGTTTGGCAATAGCCAAAAAAAAAATGTAAATATGTAGTAAACCTGAAAGTAGAGTACAAAAGATTACGCCATAATTTACGTCACATACAATATTTCACAGCACGTAAAAACCTACTTAATTCATTGGACATCTGTTAAATATGAAGCTGTTTTTCTTACTGTATGTCGTATTGTAATTCAAATTCACAATTTCCAAAAGACAGTCCAAATGACGTCCAAATACAAATTAACCAATGACAGAGAACGTTTATTTTTTTACTATGTTCTTCATTAATGCTGTCTGCACCTTATTGGTAGGAGAGGAAAGGCAAAGTCTAGCATAAAAGTCCCAGGAGGCATATTTTAACAAAATGAGATCTTTTAGTGTTTAATTTAAACAGAAACAAATAAATTAAACGATTATTAATTTTATTTTTACTAAAAATAGATTAGACTAGTAATAAGTGTAAATAATTTACCTTAAGTACCATTATTCTTTCTTTTTTTGTCTGGCAATTCTGCACCCTATTATTTTTATTTTGTCTCACACTGTATGGTTGGAATAGGTAAGCTTGTTGGTAGGCGGATGGATGGTACAGAATCTAACTGGAGCGCACATTTTAAGCCTCGTTTAACGTGCAGGGGCGGGCACAAATTTCATGCCTCGCCTAGGGTGTATGAAAACCAAGGTATACAGAGTATAAGATGGTTGGCTCATAACTAAGAAAGAAACCCCGCCCCAATCAATTGCTAGGGAGAGGTCGCCATATTGCTACATCCCCAGCAATCTCTATTTCTTATTTTTTATGCTGACAGATGTGTTTTTATGTGTTTATTTTTCATGTGTTAGTTGTCTTGTATGTTAACAAAATAATAAAAAATAATTAATATATATGTATAAATATTGGGTTGGTATTAAAATAATTGCGGTTTTTTTGGGGGGGGATTCGTTCAGTTTAAGTGGTCAAGAACTGTTGGATGACTAACTCCTAACTTTTGTGAAAGCTCTCGAATTTTTGTGCGTGGTTCTGATTCAACTAACGCCTTCCTTTGGTCATTATCAACTAAAGAAGAACAACTGCGACATTCTTCATCTTCAAATCTCTCGTGAACCCAGCATGAAACTTTCGGAAACACCATTGCACCGTACGCTCTTTGGCAGTACCCACACCAAAAGCATAGTTCAGTTTTTGGGCAGTTTCAGCTGTTTTACCACCCGTTTTGTAGTCATACAAAAAAGTTGCTTGTATTTGTTTCTTGTTTATTTTCAATTCAGTAGCCTAAATTGAATTTGAAATACAGACCGCAAAATGCACTTGCAAATTATCTTAACACAAACGCAATGTAATTACACTAATTATATTAAAACACAATTGAGTTTCAATTGCAGTAAACAAAAACCGCAATTATTTTCCTACCAACCACATAAATTTATAATGTATATGTATAATTAATATAATGAATATAATACATACATGCATGTATATATACCTTTATATACCATATATACCTTTTTCCGTTAGTAGAATCTGCTCTTTTATGGTAATACGAGCGAGTTTGCACTCGTATTGATAGTGAGTGGCTAGGTCACTAATTCTACTGGCCCGGGAAGACTAGACCAATATAACGTCTATTTTATGTCCTCACTAGTCTCTGGCAAAAGACTTCACAGTCTTGAGGATCTTTAGTCTCTGTATCTCTCGGACTTTCGTCCGTAAATCTGCCCTAAGAATCGTGTAAAATATACTTACTCATGCGTTGCAGGTTTGCACCTGTTGGCACCTCGAAGTATCCAAGAAAGGTGAAGACCTGCAAATGATGAAGTTCACAACCGCGGAATTTAAGTTCCAATAAATAAAACACCACTGGTTTAGTTAAAGTAGAAATCGTTTATTTCGTAGATAAAAGTGTCAAACACAAACGAAATAGAACTGGAATTAATTGCACAACACATAAAAATAATAGTAACTTTTGAAAGTAATAAAATCTATGAACCTAGCCAAAATTGGGCATAGGTTCGTTCTTGTTAAAAATCTCTCTCGAGTACACAAAGTTGACTCTTTATATACCCTGAGAATCCACAAGTCGGATTCTCAGGGCACAAACTTATTATTGGTTACTTTAATATTTTGGCCCAAATAGACCAATCAAAAGATTGATCTATTTGGCCAAAATCATGATTCATCCCCTGTTATCACACATAGGTGATAACAGGAGAAACGAAAACAAAATCGAATTAAAAAACATTAATCCACTCATGTGGAAGTAAAAATATGAGGGGGAACGAAAAGGTTAGATCATAATCTAAAACGGTTGGGGGTCACTACAGCTACCAAGGCTCACAAGCGCTACTAAGGGGAGAACCGCTACTTGGGTCACTACAGCTACCAACAAAATATATAGACCTTTTGTTCATCAAAAGGGTCACTACGGGACTGGCTCACTACAGCTAACTGGGTCACTACAGCTACCAGGCTCACAACAGCTACTAGGGTCACTACAGCTACCAAAAAAATATATATAGACCTTTTTTTCATCAAAAGGGTCACTACAGCTACCAAGGGTCACTACAGCTATCGAAAAATATAGGCCTTTTTATTTATCAATACGTTTAGTTTAGATTACATTCGGTTCAGTTAGGTTTCATTATGTTCGATTAGGTTTCATTATTTTCGATTAGGTTTCATTAAGCTCGGTAAGGTTCGGTTAGGTTTGGTTAGGATCGGTAAGGTTCGGTTAGGATCGGCAAGGTTCGGTTAGGTTTGGTTAGGATCGGTTAGGTTTGGTTAGGATCGGTTAGGTTCAGTTAGGTTTGGTTAGGATCGGTTAGGTTAGGTTTGGTTAAGATCGTTAAGGTTCGGTAAGGTTTCATTATGTAAGGTTCGGTAAGGTTTCATTATGTAAGGTTCGGTAAGGTTTCATTATGTAAGGTTCGGTTAGGTTAGGGGGAAAGGGTTATTTTTTTAGCTGTAGTGACGAGAAAGTGATAAAAAAAAGGTCTATATTTTGTCCCCCTATTTTTTGGTAGCTGTAGTGACCCTTTTGAAGAACAAAAGGTCTATATATTTTTTTGGTAGCTGTAGTGACCCAAGTAGCGGTTCTCCCCTTAGTAGCGCTTGTGAGCCTTGGTAGCTGTAGTGACCCCCAACCGTCACTACAGCTACCAAAAAATAGGGGGACAAAATATAGACCTTTTTTATCACTTTCTCGTCACTACAGCTAAAAAATAACCCTTTCCCCTAACCTAACCGAACCTTACATGATGAAACCTTACCGAACCATAACGATCTTAACCAAACCTAACCGATCCTAACCAAACCTAACCGATCCTAACCAAACCTAACCGATCCTAACCAAACCTAACCGATCCTAACCAAACCTAACCGATCCTAACTAAACCTAACCGATCCTAACGAAACCTAACCGATCCTAACGAAACCTAACTGAACCTTACCGATTCCTAACCAAAATTAACCGATCCTAACTGAACCTAACCGATCCTAACGAAACCTAACTGAACCTTACCGATCCTAACTAAACCTAACCGAACCTTACCGAGCTTAATGAAACCTAATCGAAAATAATGAAACCTAATCGAACATAATGAAACCTAACTGAACCGAATGTAATCTAAACTAAACGTATTGATAAATAAAAAGGCCTATATTTTTTGGTAGCTGTAGTGACCCTCGGTAGCTGTAGTGACCCTTTTGATGAAAAAAAGGTCTATATTTTCTTTTTGGTAGCTGTAGTGACCCAGTTAGCTGTAGTGAGCCAGTTCCTCTAAAACATATGATATCTGGGTCACTCGATACCAAAAGTACCGAGTGGCCCAGAAGCCCAACAAAATACAGGGTGACGTAAAACCCCCAAAAAAAAACGATAGTGTTCTGAAATAGAACGAAGCGAAAATAAGCGGCGGGCCCAAACATCTCAATATATATAATATGTATATAATATGTATACATATTGAGACGTTTGGGGCCCACCGCTTATTTCGCTTTTTAGCGTTTGCACTTTTTGAGGGTTAACGTCACCCTGTATTCTGTTTAGCTTCTGGGCCGCTCGGTACTTTTGGTACCAATACATATGGTACCATACATATATATATACATATATATATACATATATATATACATATATATTGAAACGATACGTCCAGGAGCGATCCTGGCTCGTTTAGTTATTTTTGGATCGTTTGTTTATTTTTAGAGTGGCCTGGAACTTTGTCAACCCTCTGTACTCACGTACAGAGGATTGACCCAGTTCCATCAGCTGATGACGATGCCAATATCCTGTCTTGGGTCTTGGGTCCCTTTTTCCTCCCAGTCCCACCCCTTAATACAAAGAGATCGACTTGATAAGCCTCAGCATTGGGTCTATGGGGTGAAAACTTTCTTTTGTAATTTTGTTTTGATTACGATGAATCACTTGTCTATATTTTAGTGACCACTGGTCAAAATGTTGATTGGCCAGTTTGGTTTTTAAGTTTGATTTTGCCCAATCAGAGAATACTGAGAAAGTGTTCTCAGTATCCTCTTTTTGGGTATAAATAACCATGTATTTTTGTGTAAAGGGGACTTGAAGAAGCAGTCTCGAAAGCAATTATTTGGACACAGACATTATGCCCAAATTTGCCTAGAGATAATGAGATATAAATAAACTGGAAATTATAGTTAAAAAGTTGTTGAAGTTATTTTTATCTTTTAAAAACAAAACGAAGGACTTCAACATTTTGTCATCTAGCACTGTCAGCCCAGGTGTAAACCTGGCTCTCCAGTACTAGATGAGACTTCTGAAGACAGCACGATCAACCAGCTTTTTACGGGCGAAAGCCCGGGGAGTAGCAGACAACAAAAGATCCTTAAAACTGTAAAGGTTCTTGAAAGAGGAACTTGTGAGGAAACGTATGGGACTAATTTGTTCCCTTCCTCCCGAACCATAATAGAATTAGTGGCCTAGCCAACCACTTTCCGATCGCCCGAAAGAGCGCTACGATACTTTTTGATAATTCTATTAGACCCCTGAATGTGGTTCGTTACAAATTTGGTGGAGGCGCCAGGTAGTTGAATACCTTGTTACTCCATAAGCTACAAAGATCGTGTTGAAAAGCACGCGGCATAGAGAAAACATCGACGTCAGAAATGACCAGTCTACAGAAACTACTCAAGGACTTGAGGGATCTCGAGAGACTGAGGGAGGAAAGACGTCGAAAGAAGAAGACTGCCGCGTTGAAGAAGATCGTGAAGAGGCAACGTACTCAACTGGAGGAGGCCAAGGACGACGCTAATGTACTTCCACCGACTCCTGTTGCTGTCAAGCCTGAGGTACAGTCCAACGATGGAAGCAAGACGCCAGAACACGCCGCCATTGCCGACATCATTGGGAAACTGTCTAAAGAGAAACAGGATGAGTTGGTTCGTCAGATTATGGGCGACGAACGGAGCAGAGCGGGCTCAATCAACACTGAATTGGAATCGATTGAACCCGGGCGAAAGCTCGGTCCGGATGAAACTACCAAATGGACACCGGACCTGGGACCTACGCCATACTCTGAGAGAAATTCGTTACATCCTCTGCAGGGATTCTCGAAGTACGACGGTGATGACAACATCCTCCTCTACATAGAAGAATTTGAAGACATCGCTACGGCGCACGACTGGAACTCCCTGCAGAGATGCAGGCACTTCGCAGGGCTCTTGAGGAAGCGTGCAATCAAATGGCTCGCACACTTCCGCTCTGCTTATGAGGGAAAAGAGATTACGTGGACGGCCATGAAGGAGGGAATCATTGCTGAATTCCTCCTGCCTGACCAGAAGGTCCGCATGAGTCGAGAATTGGTGGAAAGGCGTCAGCAAGACCATGAAACTTTCAGGGTCTATGCTGAAAAATACGCCGAGATGTATCGAAGAATTCATCCACATGACGATGAATCGTTGCTGATAGCTACGCTCCGAAAGAGTCTGCTACCAGCACTAAGAAAACATTTGTATGGAGCACCAAAAGATCATTACCATGAGTTTGTGCGCTTCAGTACTCAAACTGAAGGGGAACTGGTGGATGAGAGAAAGTTGGTTTACAAAACATCGGCTGGGACTACAACCAGAGCGGGCGTAAGCCAGCCGAATCAAGGAAGTCAACCAAAACAGCAGAGTCAACCTAGAACTTCAAGCGGACAAGACAAGATGTCGAACCCGCCTGAAAAGGCTTACCAGGAATCGAAACAGACAAATGAGCATCAAAACAAGCAGAGGGCTCCTTGGCGAAATCAATACCAAGGGCCGCTCACCTGTTACCGATGTGGGGAGGCGGGCCACATTGCACGTGCTTGCCCAAACCCCGGAAAACCAAGGACTGAACAAAGGAACGTTCCAACGGTAACATCGACCACTGTAAGCAGGATCGACGAACCATTGGCAACGACGGCAACGAAGTTTTCAAATACTGTTGAGGTTTATGAAACTCACGTCCTGCCGAATGGTATGAGAATGGTGCCGGTCGATATCAATGGAGTGACACACTATTTTCATGAGGAAAATCTAACAGAAGAGGCTTTAAACTGCTAAGGGCGCCACTCAGCCCCAAAGTAGTGACGCCCGAAGTAGTTGTGAATAAGGAAGAAGAAAACGATGTCATTTTGGAGAGACTTCAAGAGGTTCAGGCTGCTGATCAACAAGAGGAAATTTCTGAGCAACCAAGGGTTATGTGCATCAAGGTCCGACAGGGAGGAAACAAGGCGGAGTCCAAAGGTCTGTGTCAATGGAAACGACAGCTAGAGACGTCCGAAAAATCCACAGCCCTGTGCCAAGATGATCGACATACGGCGGAAGCAACGATACAAAGGAGTTGGGGCACAGCAGAACAAGAAGAATCAACAAGGCTGACATCTGGGAGAGTTGCAGTTGGAATCCGAAGTCAAACCATCCAAGGGGAAGGTCAACTAAAGAAACCACTGCAAAGTGGGAAAGCCAAGATGGATTTCGAGGTTAAACCCATGGTGAAGAAAATACAGGTTGAAGCGAAATTTGGAGTAACTTCACCTGAAAAGGGTAACTTTGTGAGTGAAGGGTTTCAGACTATTTCTGGGAAAGGTCAGCAAACAGTGCCACTGCAAAGTGAGTTTACTATGGCATCCAAAAGGGATATCGTACCAAAGCTCGGTAATGATCAGGTGATGGCGAAATTTGGAGTACCCATCCCTGTGGAAAATGATCAGGTGATGGCGAAATTTGGAGTACCCATCCCTGTGGAAAAAGATCAGGTGATGGCGAAATTTGGAGTACCCATCCCTGTGGAAAATGATCAGGTGATGGCGAAATTTGGAGTACCCATCCCTGTGGAAAATGATCAGGTGATGGCGAAATTTGGAGTACCCATCCCTGTGGAAAATGATCAGGTGATGGCGAAATTTGGAGTACCCATCCCTGTGGAAAATGATCAGGTGATGGCGAAATTTGGAGTACCCATCCCTGTGGAGCAGGTGGCGGTGAAATCTGGAGTAACCACCCCTGTGAAAATTGGAAATGAGATGACGGTGAAATTTGGAGTAACCGCCATTGAGAAAAAAGAGTTTCAAGAAGAAACTGTGGATCTTCGAAGGAGAGGATTAATCTCAGTCAGGATTGACCGAAATAATCCTCATGAAGATAAGAGTAAAGAAGGCCTAGCTGAAATCACTGTCGACAAACAATCCAGTGAAATTTCAGAAGGAACTTCAGTGAAAAAGGAAAGAGAGAAAACACATGGGATGGCCAAAAATGTCTCTACGAAAGAGACATCTACAGCTTCCCGTGTGCAAACACGTGTAGGACCTGCAATAGATGATAGAAAGCATCATTCAGGAGTGGGGAAAAAGAAATCCAGCGCTAAAACCATCTTAAAAGATGAATTAACGTCTGAATTGGATGTAGAAACGGCAAAAATTCAAATTTGCCGCTATACGGAGCGCCGCCTAGTGAGGAAAAAAGAGGAGAGAGAATTTTCTAAGGAGAAAAGCTCCTCCCACTTCCGGCCGGAAATTGAAAGTGAGAGCCCCACAGGATCACGTGAGAAGACGACCGCCATTTTTGATGCCACTTCGAATCTTCATTCTGCAAAGAATAGTCGCGGTTTGAATTTTGTCAAAGAAAAAAAAGTGTCAGCGTTTAATTTGGATAAATTTGAAAAGAGGATGGCTGAACCTAATGGCAGTGGAAAGTCTGGAAGTGAGGAGATGTTTGAAGTGGAGCAGTTTTTGGAAGCCGGTGAAATGACACCGGAGTGGTTGAGGCTGCTTTTTGGAGAAGAGGATGACGACAACGCCATCGCTGCAGGGGTTTCCTCCGGCAGCAATGCCGCGCCTTCGATGCCTTCTACGGAAAAAGCCTCAGGATCTGCTCAAACGAAAAAACGGAAACAACCCGAGGGTGAGCCAACTAATTTCGTTCCTCTTGTTCATTCTCCTCCGGAGCGACGCCGAAATGTCAATCCGGAGCCAGATACTGTATATGATGGGCCAGCAAGGGATCCTAAGTTGCAGTTCCCAAGACCCCCTGAGGAGATGGATACTCCTCCAGGTAGCCTCTTGGATGGATGTTTGCCTGCAGAAATGGGAGGATCCAGAAGAAGCGGCCGAACGAAAGGAGAGAAAAATGCAGATAAACTGGCCATGAAAGAATGGATCGATGGCCAGAATCGGGAACTGGCAGCTCGAGGACGATCTCCGATAAGAGTTCCGGAGGTGGGAGAGGCTTTGCCGAAAAAGAAATCGTCAAGGGAGGTCTCTCCGTCCAACAGCTGGGTCACCGTGGACCAGCCAATCGTCCGTGGGTATGTTCACCGGCCTAATAAACCTCTTAACTTACCCACAGCAATGGAGAAGGTCTCCATTTCCTCAAAAGTCGTGGTGCCTACGGGAGACACTCGCCCGCCTGCGGCGAGCAATCCCGCTAGGGCCCAGCGAGATAAATTCGTCAGTGAGAGGCCTACGGATCCCAGACGCCAGCCAGATGTCGTCAGGAGCCGACCTCATGAGGAAACAAGAAGGGAAACGAGATACGAGCAGCCAAGGATCGAGACATCCAGAAGCCATTCAGGTCGTCATCCTCACATCCCGGGACAACCCCGGAAAGGACAAGGCGCCACAGAGAGGAGGAGGCAGCGACGAGATGCGATCTTCGAGGGAGAACGTGGTCATCCCAGCAAAGTAACGTCTGGACCAGCCACGGGAGCGATCCCGAAGGTCTCACCACCGCCGCCCCCGCAACAATGGCCGAAAGGAACACTGGACATGTCCGATGGGAAGTTGTCCAACCGGCAACAGTTTCGGCTGTTGCGTAACGGTTTGGTATCTTTTAGTCGTCGTTGGGGCAGAAATTCATTCCGATATTTAGGTTTCTTCCATAGCAACGATGGGATCAAGGAAGACAGAATCCGTCCGCGATTGGACAGGCCATGGACAGCGGTGATCATCCAGGTGTTGGATCACTGGCCCGTCGTTGTCCTTCACAACAACGCCGAGCCAGGGACCCTTCAGCTAGTATATCCACAACCATGGGATAAATCAACGTGCAGCATTCTGGAGGTGGTTATCTCGTCGATGGTGGCCACCTTGATTCCGAGCAGCAGAGGACATAGGAACGTCGTCCACAACCGATTGACCGAGCAGGATGGAAACGCTCACCTGGCTACACAGCAGCTTGACTTTATGGAGTCCATCGTTTTGGGAGCAATCCCACGGTCTCAAGTCGTCCCGCTGCGTATGCTGGAAGACCTGAACATCTTGACAACGGAGGCAGAACCAGGAGCCAGGGACCAACAGGGCCATCTGGAACCGGATCATTAGAAACGACCAGGAACGACAACGGATTGACGTGGACCAGTTCCGACCCACGCCGAAGAAACCGGAGGAACGGGATGCAGCGAGGAAGCGTATCATTTCATTTATTGATAAATATTTTTAATTTTCGTTTTCTTGAGGGTTAAAAAGGGTTTTTAACTTGGGTATTTTAGTCAAAATTGTGGTCAAAAAAGGGTTAATTTAATAAACAAAATTATTTCTCTTTTAAGCGTTTTTTTTATTATTTAGTCAGATCTGCCTTAAAGATTAAAGAGGGGGGTTTTTCTTTTAAAATTGTTGTCTCTGTGGGCAGAGATGTGATAGCTAGGTCAAGCTTGGGAAAGGGGGGGTTGTGATTCCTTTTTAAATGTTTATTTTAAAGAAATTTTTATTTAACTCCTTGTTTTTATTTTGGGGAAGTTTTCGTTATTTTATGAAGAGTACTGAGATTAATTACAAATTTTGGGTGGAATATTCTAGTCGAATAAATTAAAATAGTAATTGAGTAAAACGGAAATTTGAGGGTTGGGGGTTTGTCATCCTGTTGTGATCAAATCGAATAATGAAAACCTGTGATTTTTATTGTGATATTTTATTTTCAAATTCGAAAATTTTTTATCGTTTTTTTTTGTATGCAAATTGTGATACAGTATTTTGTTTTTGGGTTTTGTAGACAACCTTTTTGCGGTGGCTTATCAAGGTCCCCTAAGTTATTTGACGTAAGTTCAGGGTGAACTTCCATCTTAGTTGGGGGGGTGAAACGATACGTCCAGGAGCGATCCTGGCTCGTTTAGTTATTTTTGGATCGTTTGTTTATTTTTAGAGTGGCCTGGAACTTTGTCAACCCTCTGTACTCACGTACAGAGGATTGACCCAGTTCCATCAGCTGATGACGATGCCAATATCCTGTCTTGGGTCTTGGGTCCCTTTTTCCTCCCAGTCCCACCCCTTAATACAAAGAGATCGACTTGATAAGCCTCAGCATTGGGTCTATGGGGTGAAAACTTTCTTTTGTAATTTTGTTTTGATTACGATGAATCACTTGTCTATATTTTAGTGACCACTGGTCAAAATGTTGATTGGCCAGTTTGGTTTTTAAGTTTGATTTTGCCCAATCAGAGAATACTGAGAAAGTGTTCTCAGTATCCTCTTTTTGGGTATAAATAACCATGTATTTTTGTGTAAAGGGGACTTGAAGAAGCAGTCTCGAAAGCAATTATTTGGACACAGACATTATGCCCAAATTTGCCTAGAGATAATGAGATATAAATAAACTGGAAATTATAGTTAAAAAGTTGTTGAAGTTATTTTTATCTTTTAAAAACAAAACGAAGGACTTCAACATTTTGTCATCTAGCACTGTCAGCCCAGGTGTAAACCTGGCTCTCCAGTACTAGATGAGACTTCTGAAGACAGCACGATCAACCAGCTTTTTACGGGCGAAAGCCCGGGGAGTAGCAGACAACAAAAGATCCTTAAAACTGTAAAGGTTCTTGAAAGAGGAACTTGTGAGGAAACGTATGGGACTAATTTGTTCCCTTCCTCCCGAACCATAATAGAATTAGTGGCCTAGCCAACCACTTTCCGATCGCCCGAAAGAGCGCTACGATACTTTTTGATAATTCTATTAGACCCCTGAATGTGGTTCGTTACAATATATACATATATATATACATATATATACATATATATATACATATATATACATATATATATACATATATATATACATATATATACATATATATATACATATATATACATATATATATATATATATATATATATATATATATATATATATATATATACAGACATACAAGCTACAGACATACAGACAAAGCAAATTATATATATATATATATATATATGTATATATATATATATGTATATATATATATATGCATACATGCTACAGACATACAGACAAAGCAAATTATATTGTTAGGTATTATTTCAAGGGGACCCAAAGGGCAAATTGATATCCTGGACAGTCAGTATAAACCGGCAAATCCACTGAGACACGGTCTCTTGGGCGCGGGTGCACCGCGCAGGTGTAAAAGCCCATGAAAAAGAAAAGTTCTATTCGACACCCATCGGAGGTCTGCCGCAATCTAATAAGTGGTGGAGAATATATGGTGGTATTGAAACAATGAGCTTTGCCTATAATTATGAAGCTTCCAATTTCATGGTTGAGTGTGGCTAACAGATAGCACCATTGCTAATTAGAACAAATTTCCTTTCCTGTTTTAATTGTGAAATTTACCCTGTCATTTCTTACAATATGTTATGCGGTATGATCATCAATTTAATGCTATAATTAGTCTGTTTTGTTCAATTATACTTCTATTATTTTATATTTTACAATTTTTAATACATTTGCTGTTTTGTATTTTAATATTATTTATTATTATTTGTAATGTTCACCATTCGGGTTTATTGATTTTTACTTCTTTATTTGCATCATATCAGGTGTTAGTTTTACTTTTATTCAGTTGCTTTATTTAAATTCAATGCGCACAATCATATTCAAAGGTTAAGTGAATAATATAAACACTACTAGTTTCAAATAGGTCAATTGAGTTTAATGTTATGTGTTGAATTTTACAGTCCTGAATAAATTCCACCTAACATGAAAAAAATATATCATTTGGTACACCCTGCAAGTGAATAAAAGCAAGTTTCTGCTTTTCACTTTCAATAATGCATCTAGTAACATCCTACGAAGAAATTCGAAACAGGATGTTAAAATGAAAAACGAAATGAATGAATAAATTACATATTCAAATGTGTAACTGTAAATTTAAAACCAAAACAACATCTGAAATAGTTCAATTTATTAATAAAGTTATCACATTTTGAAGTTAAAATCTGAAATAAATTTATTATTTATTCTCTGGAGTCAGTTCATTATACTGTAATCGCAAACGTAATCATCAGCTTGAATAAAAGTCAATTTACACAACTAGTATCGTGTGTTTTCTTGCAGCCACCTCAAGAAGGCGTCCACCTGCATCACTGCCCCTTTCCAGTGATGTAAAAACCACAGATGACATTTTACAGGTGAAGCAGTGACGATTTTTTAAAGTTTGAAAAATATTTTGACCCTTTAATATAAATTACAACAAAAAAACATGTGCATTAAACATATGCAAATTAAAACCTGTAGATTACATAGGATATAATACAATGCATAAACGTATAAACTTTCAATTGGTCACTTTTTTTTAAAAAAGGTATAGGTGGAGAGAACTCATTTTTTATATAGTAACTAGTAGGGTAACCCATCATAAATGACGGGAGCAAAATTCACAGGCAATTGTGCCCAGACATTAGAATTAAATTTTCCTCCGCCCTTTTATGACGTCAGTTAACAAAAAAACACATGTGTCAATGTGTTAGCTTCAATGTGATTTAATTGCGGTTTTTAAAATTTATTTTTAGGTATTTTTACGAGCATTTTAATGGATGTTTTTTTTTTTTTTTGCTTATGAGACAGCGTACTCAATGGAGTTTAACATAAAAGTTAGAAATTCGCGATCTTGAAATAGTTTTTAAAAATAGAACCGCACTTACCAATTTTTTGTCATTCTATCCCTCGATCAGCATATATTTAAGACGTACATTGCATTTTGAAAACTTAATATTGGACAACTTTAAATATGAAAAATAAAAGAAATACATTTTGCCATGTACTCTCATACCTGGGAAGAATCACGTACAGCTGCTGCTAACTCTATTCAAGTTCCCAACTATAGATTGAATCCACTGTTGAATTTCGTTTGAAGCAATGTTAGAATATTTAGAATAATCCTGACTTGTATCTATTCCCAACAAGAAATAGTTCTGTAACTCATTGCATTTGTGAAATGCTGGTCCACCTCGAGGAAACTAACAAAAAATACTTGTTAACTCAATGAAATTGAGGATGGAATAGATTCCATAACTTTTGAAAAATAAATAATCAGTTGTCTTACCATGCTTATAACATTTCTATTGTCATCTACTGCTTGTAACTGATTTGAACGTAATACATAAAGAGTAACATCTGCAAGAATAGGAAATAAGAAAAGCATTCTTAAAAAGTGTGACAATTTTGTTACTAAAGAACATTGCTTCAAATTACATATTCTGCCGTGCTAATGCTTCTTCCACACAGGAACGTTTATGATCGTTGCAATGTATTGCACCTTCAATTGCGTGGAATTGCAAAATCATCTTGCCCACAAAGTTGTCGAAATTCATTCATTAAAAGCCGGCATTTCATGGCCTTTTGCGTATGTTAGTATGTAAGGCCTGCTTCACATGGCCCACTTTGTGACAACACATTATTTTATTTTCATCTCTCAGGATGGCGCCACTACAGTGGCTAATATGTTTTATAGAAGGTCTCTTCCCCCAAAATGGGATATAGACATTTGCCCTAAAACCATTTGCCTTATTTCCGTTTAGGGCAAGTGTCTATATCCCATTTTGGGGAAGAGACCTCCTACAGAACATAATAGCCACTGCAGTGGCGCCATCCAGAGAGTGCAAGTAGATTTACACTTGCCCTAAAGGGACATTTGCCCTAAAACCATTTGCCCTAAAGGGACATTTGCCAAATGGGTTAGGGCAAATGATTCCACGCCACCAAAAAAACACGGCTTTGGACAAATTTATATTTTCAAGCGAACGTTTTTTTCTGGAGAAACAGCATGCATGAATTCAAAGTGTTTCAGATACTAGAATAGTTGTTGATAAATTGATAACGCTCAAAGTTTTTTTATGATAATATCTTTCAAAGTATAAACTTCTTATTATGACATTTTGGAAAAGGCGAAAATAGTTATTTGTGCAATGTCAATGAAAAACCCCCAAAGGGGTCATTTTCAAACTGCTAGAAAATGTTTATTTTTTTTTTTTTTGTTAAATATTGCCATGAAAAAACTTTTAGCATAATCTGTTAACGATCTAGTTTTGAAAACAATTTGAATTTTTTCATAACGTTTTTTTAAACGTTCGCTTGACGTTTTGCAGCTAATCTATATAACAAGACAATTAAACAAAACATGTTTTTGTAATACTCGCTTTTATATAAAAAAAAGGTCTAAAAAGTAAGAAAAAACAAGCTCAAAGACCTTCTTGTCTTGTTGGTGAAGTGGCTAGGGTCTCAGACTCTCAGCCCATAGTTATGTTGGTGAACTTAGTCACGGGTTCAAATATTTCAGAAGGACAAACAAATAAACAAATTATGCAGTTAACTAAAAGCGAGTAATAATAAAAAAGTCTATGGAACTTAAGGCACATTCACACTAGCCTGATTTACAATCCGCTGGTTGTTGCTGGCAACCAACAGCAAGCAGCTGCTGCTTTGGGTTCACACTTGCACAGTCACTGCTGGTATTAACAGCACAAGTCATCCAATCATCGTCTTGCACTTGCAATAACACAAAATCTAACAACAATCAACCCAAGCAGTGGAGTTTCAAATACCCTCTAGTGCCACTACTAGTGGCAAAGGGTTCACACTAGATGGTAGCACACTGGTAGCAGCAGGAAGGGAGTCACATGACCAGCTGGTAGCTGCTAAAGTTGGACATGTTCAACTTCACCAGCCACTGTTAAAATCACTAGCCTGCTGGAGAAAGCAGCTGCTGGTAGCAGTTCACACTATGCTGCTAGAGGGCTACAAGCAACCAGCAGCTTATAAACCAGCCTAGTGTGATTGCAGCATTAGCCACTGCAGTGGCGCTGTCTGAGAAGAAAAAGTAAAGCAAAATGATACCTATAAAGCCACCCTTAATAGAAGAATACACATGCTCTCAGTTGAGATACTGACTTTTCATTATTCACACATAAACATCGAATAGATTATCAATTTATCATACTTGCAAACAGGCAAATAAAGACAGTAAGATACGTCAGTCGGTTGCCCCGCTCCTTTTATGAGGACCGGCAACTTCTAATTGGTTTGTTATGTGATTTAACGTCACACACATGCCCCGCCCTTTTCAATTTCCAATTGGTTGATATTTGGTCTGACGCTCATAAAAGGGCGGGGCAAACGACTGTATCTTACTGTCTTTACATGCCTGTTACTTGCAATCATCAATATCAAAATAATGGCCGTAGCGATGGCAACGGGTAGAACCGAACCGTTTCTACTCGATTCGGAACCGGTTTAATTGGTTCTGCTATTTTTTGGAAACCAGGTTCTGATCATGCAGTTCGTCGATCTTGACAAACTAATTCAAACCGGTACCCTATATGCATTAGCAGAATTGTGTTGCATATTATGCGCGGATGCACAATATTGCACAGATCTGCACAGCAAATTAGTCTAATGCGAAGCTGCTAATGTGTTTCAACCTTAGCATGAACCATAGGAGCTGCTAAAAGACAATGGAACCAAAATGATTCAGCAGTTTATCCCAGGAATGTCATGTTTCACAATGAGTTTTTTTGCCCAAATTCACGTGACAAGTACCTCTTGTCATGTTGATCTCAAGGTTTATTACAGGCGCTCCGTCTAACCCTATTCATGGTCTCAACCGGTTCATCAAAAATGACGAACTGATCAGAACCAGTTCGAACCAGTTTCCAATTTGCATTAGCAGATTTACACAGCACATTAGTAACACGTGGCAAAGGGTAGAACAGAACCGTATCTACTCGGTTTGGAGCCGGTACGAAACTAGTTCTTATCAGTTCGATCTATACTGACGAACCGGTTCTATCAGTCCAGTAATTAGCGAACCGGTTCTATCAGTTCCAAACCGTTGCCATCTCTAAATGGAGGTGACATTTGCAACTTCCATGTGTTATTCGTACCTTCATGTGCAATTCCCCAATTGGCCAATCTGGCAGATTTTCCCGAAGGATCGTAATTGGCAGGAGGCATGCAAATTGGTCGCACGTGGTCACTCACAGTTATTTCGCCATCCAAAGTTAAAATACTTAATCCAAATAAATATCTGTCCTCGTTGTAAATAATTTTTTTAGTGTACAAAGGTGTCATATTTTCAGTAAATGTGGGATCACCAAAATGAACTACAAAAAGCACAAGTTCTGCGGTGGTGCTTTAAAAAAAATAAAGATTACATTACTATTAATTACAATATAGTTACAATTAGTGTACCATTAAATTGTAATTTAATTTTAACTAAATGCCTTGCTAGAGCTCAATGAGAAAAAAAAACTTGAAAAAAATATTTCAAAAACATAAATTCCACAAAATGGAAACTCTGAAAATCTACAGGCAAGTGCGTTCAGCAAGATGCAGTCGTTTGCCCCGCCCTTTTATGAGCGTCAGACCAAATATTAACCAATTAGAAACTGAAAAGGGTGGGGCATGTCACATCAGACCAAGTAACAAACCAATTAGAAATTTATGACGCTCATAAAAGGGCGGGGCAAACGACTATCTTACTGTCCAATTAGAAATTGAAAAGGGCGGGCATGTGACATCAGACCAAATAACAAACCAATTAGAAGTTGCCATTCCTCATAAAAGGGCAGACCAAACGACTGCATCTTGTTGAGCACACTTGCCTGTGAAAATCTTGCTCTTGTCTGCACATGGTCACCTTTGACCATTGCAGTGTTGCATTTCCCTAGATTCCCTATTTTATTTCAGAGCTTTTTTTCGGAGGACTCAGATTTTCCACTCTGAAACGACAGTTTTCAGAAGAAAAAACTTCCAAAAAACTATCATTTCTGAGTGTTTCATTAAGCTATAGTAGCAATATGCCTTGACAGAATATAATTTATACATTAAAACTGCCTTAAGAAATTTATTATTTTCATATTCTTCTCAATGATTATTTTCTTTTGAACAATGACAGTTCGCTTGAACTGTTTTAAGAACTGTTTTAAAAGTAAATTCTGATTTAATAATGTTAGTTTACAGTTAACAAGCATACATACCTCTCTACAAGACCAAATGGCACTAACACATGCTGCAAACTAATTAGTGTTCCATAACCAATGTGACCCTTTTTACCAAAAGAACTATGATCTCTTTGAATGCTCACCTGACAATAAACACATGCAATTAAAAACATGCATTTAGTAAATCACAAATATATCAACAACGAGAAATAATTATAGGCGCGTTTTTCTACACTTGTGGTCGAACCAGTCTTGACCACTATGGTAGGCAGTGCATGTCATAATAGCCAAATTCTCGATATCCATAATTCAATTATTGATATCTCAAATCCATTTCTAAATAAATTCTAAAAAGTTCAAACATGTGACAAAAGCATTCTCTGCTACCCCAATACATGTACTGTTTATGTCTTGGACTTTTTTGCCTCTCACAAAGGCAGTTTTACACCGGAAATAACATTGCTGAAAACACGTGTTATTAGCAACGTTTTTAACAAATATTGAAAATCAGCCTTTATTTATAAAATGTTATTAACCTTCGTAATCATAACATTGTCAAAAGTCTCCAAAAAAGATGTTAATAACATTTCGCTATTAACTTCTTTGATAATAACATTTAATTTCAGCATTTGTTATTTTTCCCATTAACATGTCAATAATATTGATGCTAACTTTGTTAACGGCAGATATTTTGCGACCGCTCAGGAAGCAGTCCTGATCAAAAAGTGTTGATAACAAAATGTTACTAGCAAGGTATTTTTGTTGTCGACACTGTTAATAACATGTAAAACTATCTATAAACGCACAAAAAACATGTTTGATCGGGCCAAACATTTTTTTACGACATGGTACGACATGGCGCGATTCCGCATAACACTGTTTCATGTCGTGTAAACATTTATATTCATTTAGGTGTGTTTTGTTTTCAACTTAGGACAATGTACGAATGCTGCGACGTCGTAAGGCAAATTGTTGTACGGCAAGTTGTTGCCAGACAACGCATCTACTGTAACCACAGCTTTAATTAATAACTTATTAACTCATAAACTCTTGATAGGACGTTTCAGTTTGACTTAACAACAGGGCTGGATTTCGTTAACATACGAACCACCTAAACCCTGGCCTAACACATCAGCCTATCAGGTGGTGTGCTAGAACAGGAATTAGGTCTTTTATCGCACCTCTTTTTGGTACCAAATTTGACGAAAGTCGGATACCCTTAGAAGAATCTAGAACTTAATTAAATACAAGGATTTTACATGTTTTTTTCCCCTTCTTATTAAAGAGGACACCACTATATAGTGATTACTTAGGGGTTCTGGAAGGCCTCAATTTGGCCCTGCTGAACAATCGTTAACAATACGGCACAAGGTGTAAGGATTTCGTTAAAATGCTTAAAAATTGCAAGAATCATGTACATAATGTATACTCATACAATCCATGGATAGAATTCTGCTGGTTCTTCTCCACCAATTAAGGTGCTGATTCCACATTCTAATAATGAAAAGAAAAACTTTCAAAACAGTCTTCAAACTTGTTAGACAAAATATATTAATTTATTTACCCCAATCCGGATTTTGTACATCAATTGGCTTGGATGGCCTAACAAGAGCTACAGGACGACTTCATAAATAAGAAAAGTATAACGTATTTTTTTTAAAAAATAAACTTTCCTTTTAAAGTAAAAGCAATACTTGAATTCAGAAACAATATCAGATCTTAAAGCATTATTCACACCATGCAATAACGAAGCAGCAATAGGAAATTAAAGAAAGGCAATGCAATGCAATGCGGCATGTTCACATTTGACAAGAAAGTTTTTGTCAAACAATAGCCAAAACAATTTTTAAAATTTAAAATACGTCAGTAATATAATTTAAAAAATTAAACATTAGCTGACTTCCTATAAATGAACTTTATCAGACAGATGCGCCACCAAACAACAAACATTGGCAACAAAAAACCCAAAGTCTACTGCTCTACTCGAATTCTGATGTGTCGTCACCAGCTCACATTACTTTTATTTGAATGTACCATGGATTTAATATTTGAATTATTCCACATGGAAGGTTGTAATGAGTTGAAAATGAATAGAGAATACGTATGTTTCATTAAAGAATTCGGGAAATGTGAAGTGACAACCTTTGCCACAAAAATTGAGGGGAAACTTTCGTTTTTGGAAATTTTCATCGTTTGGTGGCTCAGGAAAAGTCACTTCATTTTGTAACATGGCTGGCCCTCGACCAGCCTGGTCTACTCTTTGACTGTCTCTCAGTTGGGTGGCTGGTCCTGGACCAGCCGGTTCAGTTTGGGTTGTGCGAAGCTCCACACTCTCCGAGCTCGGGCTTTGTGACCTGCCAGGTGATCCAGGTCTACTTGTTGACCTGGAAGCATGGCCCTTGGTCATGCCGCCACTTCTGATTGGAGTCGAACTCCCTGGCATTGTCCTGTTGTTGGGTTCTGTGTAGATGGGACTCTTAGTTCCCACAATTTAAAGAAACAGTGATGACTCTACATCTCCCAGAGGTGTCATCGAACAAGAAACAGACTTCTCTTTTAACGTTCAAACTGATTTATTTTATAGCGAATGTGATGCATTGTAAGCGATATAAAATAACATAAGTGACTGATTTGACTTCAAAACGATTCTAAGTCCAAACTGGAACTTTGATTTCACAACACACTCTAGCATAGCTCGAACAGTCAGTACAAAAATCAGTGAAAATCAGCCTCGAGCTTGCCTTGTGCAAGTTCTTTTATTCTTTTGGCCCTTAGGGAGTGGCCACTGCAGGCTAGGGCTCACCCATCCGTCCGATGACCAATGGTGAGTCCTGATTCTCAAATATCTCCTTATTTGGCATCAAATTCTAAGAAGAATTTGCATAATTCCAGAGAAACTATTCTGGAATTAATGGCCATTTTCAATCGTGAGAAACTTCAAAATTTCTCTTTAGAAGTTTCTATTTTTAGAAACTGTTTTCTTGAACTGTCAAAATTCGTGAGAACTCTGACTGAATTCTCAACGAATTTGATATCTTTTCAAACTGGTCAGTTTTGGACACCACAAGGTGCCATCCTGCAAAAGGAGTTTAGAAGTGAGCGGCCTCACTCAAACATGTGCAGCTGGCACATGTGTGTGTGGTGTTACAATATTCAAGTTTTTTTTATGGTTTTAATGACTTAATTTAAATTTTAAAAATCGTTTTAACAATCGTTGGGTAAGTCTTGACAATATTTTTAAAAAATATTTCTGGAGGTAATGGTCTCTTTAAAGTTAAAATATTCATGGCTCACATTGCTGAGCTTTTCAAGTGCAAAAACCGTTTTGACTATTCACAATACCTTACTTGTTCTTTCAGCTTAGTCAGGACTTTGTCATGACACAAACTGGTTGGACAAGCTTCTCAGCATAATTAAGGCGAAAGCAGGGGCATACCTGGAGACCCGCAGCCCCCACAGTTATGGGAGTGCAGGAGGTTTGGAGGGCGCATTTTAGAGATGCAAATGGGGTGTAATGTTTTAAGCAGCACTAGCAGTGGGGGTTGCAACCAAACCTAGCTATGCCACTGGGCAAATGCTTGTAACAGCTTCTGCTTCAAGCAATGTTGAAGGCAAACTAAATGGACTAGCAAAGTAATGTCACATGACAGTCCTCATTCTAATGGTAAAATTCCCTCCGTTAGCATCGCGATAATTACTGCTTTAAGAGTAAAAAAAAAAACTTAAAAACTTAAAAACTTAAACTTACAAACAATGAATAGATCGACACAGGTTGTTATTCCCACTTTCAATCACAACACCTACAATCTTTTTTATCCATTGCATAATTACTGCTGAGGCAACATTAAAATAAACATTAGGGGAATGTTCATGAGAAAGAAACCCCAACAAGAAATATCGATTTTCTTCGTAGCATTTATGAAATACTGGTCCTCCTCCATTAATCTGAAAGTAAATTTTTTAGCATTGCATTTTGAAGTTTTTATTTTTGGCAAATCATTATAAGCTACAGGCTAAATCCAAATGTGAAGAAACAAGTTTTAAAAAGCTTCGTATTGGTAATTGTAGAGCCAGCTACGAGAAGCATCACAGGACTGAGAATCATTTTTACTGGGCACATGCACAGTCAGGTTCGATTAGGACGGCACTGCTAACACATAAATCTTTTTTAGACAGATGATTCAAAGTCCTTTAATGCTAGTCCAGCTATGTTAGATTCGAAGGTAATTTTTAATTGATGCGTCCATTTCCAAAACGTTGTAAATGCCAACATGCAACATAATATGCTGAGAAACTGTCACTATACTGACATTAGTGGCATTTACAACCTCATTATAGTCACTAATGGCGCATTCACACTAGGCTGGTTGCTGTTTGTAGCCTGCTAGCAGCATAGTCGAAACTGCTACCAGCAGCTGTTTTCTCCAGCAGGCTAGTGATTTTAACAGTGGCTGGTGAAGTTGAATATGTCCACCTTTGGCAGCTACCAGCTGGTCATGTGACTCCATTCCTGCTGCTACCAGTGTGCTAACAGCTAGTGTGAACCCTTTGTCGCTAGTAGTGGCACTAGTGGATAGTTGAAACTCCACGAGTCCACTGCTTGGGTTGGTAACCGTTAGACGGCGATTAGATGAATTGTACTACTAATACCAGCAGTGACCGGACAAGTGTGAACCCAAAGCAGCTGCTGCTTGCTGTTGCTGCTAATAGCCAGCAGCAACCAGTGGCTTGTAAACCAGCCAAGTGTGAATGCGCCTTAAAGTGACTGGCGATGTTGCCACTCGAATTGCTATTAGCTGTTATGTACAACATTATAACTTGCACAAGAAGTCTACTTCAGTTTTTTTACTGCTAGGAACAGCTCTTTCATGACAAACAAATTCACCCGCAAAAAGCAAGGCGTTTACAACCCATTTTCGATTAAAACATGTTTTACCCTTCTGTGGCATTTACAACATTATGGTAACGTACACTTCCGATTGGAAAAACGGCTCCTTTTAAAAAAAAATCTGTAATTTTGGGTGGTGAGTGTAACCTATACAGTACATGTATATACCAAAGATGAGGCACCTCAGCATAATATTCATGACATATTTATGAAATAATGTACACAATTGTTTCATAGTAAAGGACACTTTTAAATCGCCAAAAAAATCTATTTAAATAACTGGAATGACATAAAAAAATACAAAATTATTTTATTGCATACGAAAAAGAAACCTTTCAGCCAAAGATTGTAGAAAGTGCAGATATTTAATAATTGCATCATCTCTTAAACTTGGTTTTCATTGGGGTCAAAATTAGTAACTATTTGGAAATTTTAACAGGCGAAAAATGGAATAAAGGTGGCCCCCTCTTATATGATGTCATTTTCTCAAATATGTATACGACTGTCTAGCAATAACCACATGCAGTATATTAGAATGCTTGTTAGTAAAGTAGTAAAGTATGGTAGGAGTAGTAGTGCAGTATCCGTAGCTACTGTCTAGTGTGAATGAAGCTTTATTGTTGACTTAGCAGACTATAATCTGTTTTTTTTTGTAACTTCCGTTATCTTCACATAGTACCTACAACAGTACCTTCAACAGCACCCTCCCTAAATTGTGAAGGTGTCGGGATTTTCTCAAAACTGTGATGCCCCAGAAGCTAAACTGGAAGGCCCCGAGAAGCTTCTTGAAACTGTGTAACCCTGGAGCCCCCAAAACTAAGAAGTCCCCTTAAGCATATAGAAAGTGTGAAGCTCTCGGAAACTTCTCGAAATTGTCAGGCCTCGACAATTTCCAAAAACATCCTGCTTAAACATGTTTGGTGCTAATTATGAAAAAGAAATGTTGCTATTTTTTTCGGCTCACTTTGCTCGCCACTAGAAAAAAAAATCCTGGGAGCAAAGCGCCGATGGAGGATTTTGTAGCCAGCACGTGCCCGATTTATTCCGTCAGTCCCTTTTCCATCATGAATGGGTAGATTAACATTGCTCATTCGTTTCAACTAATTGTTTTTTTTTTTGGCAATTTTAAAAGTGTAAACAAGTAGTATACGTTTTTGCCATTAAGACAATTTGGCAATATTTGCAATATGTTGATTCCATATGCGCCTCACCTTTGTTACGTTTAATCTTAAAAATTAAGACAGTAACTGACTTACCTTAACAATTCCATTTTCATACACTGAGTATGCATGCAGGATCATTTCTGTATTTGTAGATCTTAAAATAACGTCAGCTGTTCTCAGTCAGAACCACATGCAGCCAATAATGATTAATAATAAATAGTGAACTATCATATTATTTGATTAGATCGAAACACGTTATATTAACAGATTTAAAATTATAGGTTATTGGTTAAATTATTTATATGAGGCAAGTGTTTTCTGAAAGCTGTATTAAAGTCACACAAATACAGCAAATAACAGAAAAAAAAGAACAAACTGATAGAGAACAATGGGTGGCAAAATATTTATAAAGTTGAACATTACTCATGAGTAAGTTACTCAACAAAAAGCAGAGTAATTAATTAGTCTGAAGAAATAAGAATTTTAGCCAATTTTCATATGAATAAAGTTGCCATTAAGTAAATGGAGTACTTACTCTCATACTCTGGCAAGGTCTTCATTATGCCTAGTTTCCATTGGGGTGAAAATTTGAACTTTTTGAAAATTTCAACACGTGACCTATGCCTATGACAGTAAATGGGTGGGGGCCACGTCCACCAAAGTGGAAACAAGGCCGCAAGGCCTACAGATAACATATAATCAGACACATTTTAACAATGACCAAGATGTTATTTTTATGTTTTCAAATCAAAGGATGCGATAGTTATCCATTTTTAGGTTTAACAACCACCCCAACGTTTAAAATTATCATCTCCCAGAAAATGCTGAGTAATCCATTCCACCTTTTGCTTATTACCCATGTATAAAACCCCGCCTAAACAATTTTAAGTATCCTCTAGCGGAACCTCACAAAATGTGGAGAAATTACTCAACTTACAGAGAACTTACTCATTTTTATTTATTCCAAAAATGAGGCAACTGCTCACAGTTTGAGCAAATCCTCATAACATGAAAACGTTCTCTCAAGTTGAGCACCTACTCATCCAGTAGGTCTACTTAGTTTTACACATACCACCCATTGTCCCGGCAACTAAAACATTACTGTGCGAGCAGCTTATTTAAACAATTTAACCAGTAACCTTACCTTTGTGTCAAGCATGCTCAGTAGAGGTGCGAAAAAATTATAAATTATATAATGAAACAAGGGATTCAAGGAACCCTATAGACCTCCATTGCTTTAATATATGCTTTCATATATCAAATAACCAACTTTTTTTCATTGTGCGCATGTGTACGCACATGTACACACTTGTGCGCATGTGTACGCACATGTACACACTTGTGCGCATGTGTACGCACATGTACACACTTGTGCGCATGTGTACGCACATGTACACACTTGTGCGCATGTGTACGCACATGTACACACTTGTGCGCATGTGTACGCACATGTACACACGTGTGCGCATGTGTACGCACATGTACACACGTGTGCGCATGTGTACGCACATGTACACACGTGTGCGCATGTGTACGCACATGTACACACGTGTGCGCATGTGTATATAGATAATCACACATGTATGTACTCATGTACATGACATGGTTACATGTGATGCGCATGCGTCATTCATTTGTAATAATATGGGTTTAGAATGAATATACGTGACATGTATTCTAATATACAAAAATAATAACAGAACATAGAAAGGAACACCCCTCCTAAATAATAGAAAAGTCCCCCCTTTCGAATGCTACAACTGGAAAGAGAAAGAATCTCGATTTTTTGAAAAAAAAATTACGTTTTTAAAAAATCGACATTTTATATATCGAATCGCTCTAAAATTCCAATTTTTTTCCAGTTTCATCGTCAGAATGTTTACATCATTTTAGGTCTGATGACATTTTATTGTAGGTGGCCCCGTTTTCGAGTTGTTCGACCCACTACAAATTATGACCAAAAACTCAAAATTTGTTTCTAAAAAATTCATAAAAAAATAACCCCTGGGTAAAATTTTCTAATTTTTTGTCAGGAGCTTCATATTGACCCACGGAATCAAATAAAAAATACTGCATGTCTTTATCTCATTCCGTTCTTGAGTTGTTCGAGGAACTAAATCGGGTTCCGGACACACACACACACACACACACACACACAGACACACAGACATCCTTTTTTCCCCCTTTTCTTGCATGATCCTATATACCTCCATTGCTCTTTAGAGCAATGGAGGTCAAAAAAGAACTATCTAAGGAATAAGTCATTTGGATGAAAGCCAGTTTACATTCAGAGAGAATATGTGTTTTGGAGATGAATTCATACTGGAGAGGAACCCTGGGCATCGTCCACCAACCGAAGCAGCCCGAGTGTTCCTATTTTTGGGGTTTGACAACGCATTACACATGCTGCAATTTGCCTTTTGTTCCTCAGCCAAAACCATTCTTGGCTACTTGACAAAGTACATGTAAATATTCACATAGGCGTTTAAAGCAAGCTTAGCTTAACCTGACCTTTTGTATCATATGGTATCGGGTTTGTCTCAATATAGCTACCTGGGTCATTACAGCTACCAAAATAATATTAGACATTTTTTATTTATATGGTCACTACAGCTATCTGGGTCACTAAATTAGATTAGGTTCGATTTGGTTAGGTTAGGTTTTATTCGGTTCGGTTCGGTTCAGGTTTCGTTAGGTTAGATTAGGGGAAAGGCTTATTTTTTTTTTGGTAGCTGTAGTGGTTATGGTTCACTACAGCTACAAAGGCTCAGAATAGCTAGCAGAGGAAGACATCTACTTGGGTCACTACAGCTACCGAAAAATATAGACCTTTTTTCCTCAATAGGGTCAATATAGCGACCAAAAAAATATCCCTTTCCCCCTAGCCTAACCGAACCTTACCTAATGAAACCTAACCTAACCGAACCTTAGTAGTTGTAGTGACCGTATTGATAAACAAGGGATTCAAAGAACCCTATAGACCTCCATTGCTTTAATATACCAAATAACCAACTTTTTTCATTGTTACATGTGTGTGCATGAGTATGCACATGAACACACGTGTGTGCATGAGTATGCACATGAACACACGTGTGTGCATGAGTATGCACATGAACACACGTGCGTGCATGAGTACGCACATGAACACACGTGCGTGCATGAGTACGCACATGAACACACGTGCTCGCATAAGTACGCACGTGCATACATGTGTATGCACCTTTACACACGTACACACTTGCCCACACATGTACGCACATGTACGCACTTGTATGCCCATGTATGCACTTCTATGCACGTGTACGGACTTGTGTGCACGTGTGCGCACGTTTATGCATGTGTACGCACTTGTGCGTGCATGTGTACGCACTTGTGCGCGCATGTGTACACACATGTATGCACTTGTGCGCATGTGTACGCACATGTACGCACTTGTGCGCATGTGTACGCACATGTACGCACTTGTGTGCATGTGTTTGCACATGTACGCACGTGTGCGCATGTGTACACACATGTATGCACTTGTGCGCATGTGTACGCACTTGTGCGCATGTGTATGCACGTGTACGCATGTGTACGCACGTGTACGCACTTGTGCGCATGTGTACGCACTTGTGCGCATGTGTACGCACGTGTGCGCACTTGTGCGCATGTGTACGCACGTGTACGCACTTGTGCGCACGTGTACGCACTTGTGCGCATGTGTACGCACATGTACGCACTTGTGCGCATGTGTACGCACATGTACACACTTGTGCGCATGTGACGCACATGTACACACTTGTGCGCATGTGTACGCACATGTACACACTTGTGCGCATGTGTACGCACATGTACACACTTGTGCGCATGTGTACGCACATGTACACACGTGCATGCATGTGTATGTTGATAAACACATGTATGTACTCACGTACATGACATAATTACATGTGATGCGCATGCGTCATTCATTTGTAATAATATGGTTTAAAATGAATATACGTCACCTATATTCTAATACACAAAAATAATAAAGGAACATAGAAAGGACTAACCCCTCTTTGAATGCTACAACTGAAAAGAGGAAGAATCTCGATTTTTTTAAAAAAAAAATACTTTTTTAAAAAATCGAAATTTGATATATTAAATCGCTCTAAAATTTCAATTTGTTTCCAGTTTCATTGGCAGAATGTGTGCATCATTTTAGGTCTGATGACATTTTATTATAGGTACCCCGTTTTCGAGTTGTTCGACCCACAAAAAATTATGACCAAAAACTCAAAATTTGTTCCTAAAAAATTCATAAAAGAATAACCCCCGGGTAAAATTTTCTAATTTTTTTGTCAGGAGCATCATATTGACCCACAGAATCAAATAAAAAATCAGATCAGAATCAGATAAATGTCTTTATCTCATTCCATTCTTGAGTTGTTCGACCCACTAAATCGTGGTTCCGGACACACAGACATACAGACATCCTTTTTTGTCCCTTTTCTTGCATGATCCTATGAATGATCCTCATGATCCTCAAAAAAGGTCTATATATTTTTTTGGGACTGGCTCACTACAGCTACTTGGGTCATTAAGTTTAGTTTAGGTTAAATTCGGTTTGGTTAGGTTTCATTGGTTCGGTTCGGTTTGTTTAGGTTCGGTTCGGTTCGGTTTCATTAGGTTAAGTTAGATTAAGTTAGGGGGAAAGGGTCACTATAGTGACCCAAGTAGCTGTTCTTCGCCTGGTAGCTGTTCTGAGCTTTAGTAGCTGTACTGAACCACAACCTATACTATCATATACATGAAGTTGAAAAGTAGCAGAAAATACAAAGTAGAAGCACACAAAAGCACAAGACTTAAAAAAAAATGTATTTATACCTTTTTCACCATCGTTTCCTCCAGCAGCAATTTTGCCAGATTTCCATCCTGGATTGTAATCTTCAGGTGGCATGCAAATTGGTCGCACCAATTTAAAAGCACTGTTCTTAAGATTTACAATCAAAATCGCAAACCCATAATCATCGTTGATAATTACTCTAATGACACAAGAGTATGGTTCAGATTTATGAACAATATTAGGGTCACCAGGGTAGACAACCAATTCGTCCTTTCGACTGATAAAACCTCTGTTGTAGAAAAGAAAAAAAAATTAAATTAGAAACTAGATTTTAGAGAAATTATAGACAAATGTGAAACCAATTTGAATATATTTTTCGGCTTACCCCCTTCGAAGCGATTCATGTACAGCAACGATGTGTTTTAATGAAATTACTGTCCCATAGTATATGTATTCGGTATTCTTATCCCTATCCAGTTTTGCAATATTCATCTAATTAATAAAATTTATTTAAAGAGACCATTACCTCCAAAAATGTCTTGACAAAATATTGTCAAGAATTATTCAACGATTACCAAAACGATTTTTAAAATTTAAAGTGAGTCATTAATATAATTTAAAAAAATTAAAAATCAGTTGAATTCATATAAATGAACTTTATCAGATAGATGCGCCACCAAACAACAGGCGTTGGCAACAAAACCCTCCAAAGTCTACTCCTCTACTCGAATTCGGATGTGTTGTCACCTCCGCACATAACTTTCATTTCAAAGTAATATGGATTAAAAATTTGAACTATTCCACATAGAAGGTTGTATTCAGTTGAATATGAATAGGGAATACATGTATTTCATTAAGGAATTATGAAAAATGTGAAGTGACATCATTTGCCACAAAAAGGGGGGGGGAGACTTTCGTTTTTGGAAATTTTAAATGCCGCCGTTTGGTGATTAATAAACATCACTTCATTTTTAATTTTTTTATGGTTTTATTGACATTTTAAAATTTAAAAATCGGTTTAGCAATCGTTGGGTAATACCTTGTACACACATGAGTTAAATGAATTCAAATTAAATGTGTTTAGATGAATAATACGGAATCCAGTTAAGGACATGAACCAAATAAAAATTGATTTTATTATTAATATTTTAAATTGAAATAGTAAAATTATATAGCAATTATATAGTAAATTATATAGTAAAATTATATTTAAGTATTAACTCAATATTTTCAGATTAATTAACTGACTAAATTGAATTCGACATATTGTTTGTTTGCCCTTCACAAGGGGCTCTCTGTAGAACACGTTTATTATTTAAACGCATTTAAGTTATCAGGTGTGTACTAGGTATAAGTCTTGACAATATTTTGAAAAAAAACATTTCGGAGGTAATGGTCTCTTTAAAGTATTGCGATCATGCAGTATCTGTAAAAAGATTAGCCAATATGCTTAGTATATCTACACTATGAAAGTGTTAATTTGCACTGATGTAGGCCTAAATGAGTCTGGGAATCCTGCGGTTATGCCGAGCAAAATCATTGGCCTTGTTAATCATTGTATACAGTTTCAATTATACTTTAGGTGTAAAGCATGTCTCCGAACCAATACGACAGCTTAATTTGCCATGAGCGACGCTGTTTAAGGACACGTGGGCTTTAAGAAAACTGCGTATTTCTACAATGAGACTAGGAATCGGAAACAATGAGTGTCTGCATCAAGGTTCCTATATGGGCGTCAGTTAGGCCCTACTGTATTTTTTATTACCAACAACTCAATACAAACAATGTCTATACAGAAGGGAAGCAACAGACGAAGTACCGCACCAGAAGGATTATTGTGTATAAAGGAAAAATCAAACTTCGCAACAACTCAAGTCTGTGGAAATTAATTCGCTTATAGCAAGTGGTGGGTATACTTGGAGATTACATTAACAAGCAATCTGTCTTGGAAGCACCATGTTGATAATGTATCTAGCAAGGCAATGCAAATTATGCTTCGTTTTTGTCAACGATCATTGGGTACTTGCCCTGAGAAAGTTAAAATTGTTGCATATACAATGCACTGATTCGACCTCATCTGGAGTATTGCTGCAGTGGGTGGAATCCCCACTCTGTAGCGTTAACTCATGCAGTGGAAATGGTGCAGCATAGGGCAGCGAGATTTGTCTGCGGCAAATATATAAGTTTACTGATAGTGTATAACACCCTGTATTTCGTATTATCGTCATTAGACTCATTACCATAGCCTAGACTCGTACCCCAAGTGCCGTATTTCCGTCCCTTCTATCGCTCTTTAAGACCCCAAAGCATCAAGTCACATCCTGTTGTGGTGACAACCACATATACCCTTCAAACCACCATTGAGCCTACGTGCCGTTCAATGATGACAGGCAATTAGAAAACGGGACAAACAGAGGTTGGCTCCGCCCTTTTTATGACGAACGCAACTTCTAATTGGTTGGTTATGTAGTCTGACGTCACATGCTCCGCCCTTTTCAACGTTGAACGACACAACACACCAATTAGAAGTTTGCGGTCGTCATAAAAAGGGCGGAGCCAACTTCTGTTTGTCCCGATTTCTAATTGCCTGTTCAATGATGATCAGCTCCCATCTATCTCATAATAATAATTTGGTTGAACCGACCGTACGACCATAACCTTATAACTAACACTGTGATTGGCTAATGCGGGAATATGTCATGCTATTTATTGATTGGTTTATATATTAACAAGACTCAACCAGACCCCCGGTTCCCTTGCCTAGATCGATATTCATTCTTTATTTTCAGTAACTGATTATAGTCAAACATAAGTGTAACCGAACCGGTTCAAGGTTTTAGACGTTATTGTCAAGTTCTGTTTCCTGATTGTTGGTTTATATGCCAAACACTCAATACTCAACGGGCTTATTCTAGTAGGGAAATAAATCGCAGTGTTGTTGTTCGTTCATACATGTAATGCATCTGATACTACTAGCTATAGTTCTTAGTAATGAATATGTCAAAATTAATAATACACTCCATGGATAATCTGGAGTCATCCTTCCTTCAGCCATTAAACTATTGATTCCACATACTGTAAAATAAATAAAACAAATACACATCACTAAACAACACTGTACAGTCCAATAATATAAATATACACTCTCTGTAATTAGAGCTGGGCAATATCGAAATACATGTATTGGGGAGTACGTATATCCAATACAATTGTATTTTGTATTTTGCATTAGGAATACTCTGGTTCATTGCATTTTGTATGTTGTATTGGAAATACACATTTTACAGGCAATTAGAAAACGGAACAAACAGAGGTTGGCTCCGCTTTTTTTATGACGAACGCAACTTCTAATTGGTTGGTTATGTAGTCTGACGTCACATGCTCCGCCTTTTCAACGACGAACCACACAACAAACCATTTAGAAGTTGCCGGTGGTTATAAAAAAGGCGGAGCCAACTTCTATTTGTCCTGATTTCTAATTGCCTGTCTAGTGCCACTACTAGCGACAAAGGGTTCACACTAGCTGGTGGCACACTGGTAGCAGCAGGAACCAGGAAGGGAGTCATATGACCTGCTAAAGTTCAACATGTTCAACTTCAACAGCCATGGTAAAAATCACTAGCGTGTTGGAGAAAGCAGTTGCTGGTAGCAGTTCACGCTATGCTGCTAAAGGGCTACAACCAGCCAGCGGCTCGTAAATCAGTCTAGTGTGAATGTGCCATATCTCTATCACTCTCTTTCTATCATTATCCCCCCCCTCTCTCTCTCTCTCTCTCTCTCTCTCTCTCTCTCTCTTTCTCTCTCTCTTTCTCTCTCTCTCTCTCTCTCTCTCTCTTTCTCTCTCTCTCTCTCTTTCTCTCTCTCTTTCTCTCTCTCTCTCTCTCTCTCTCTTTCTCTCTCTCTCTCTCTCTCTCTCTCTCTCTCTCGTACTCTAAAGTTGTCTAATAATGTTACCTCTAATGAGGGTTAAAGGCCCTCCTGCCGTTAGGCTATAGGCCTGGGTTACACAGAGATACACAATGACTCAAGTTATATATCAACTATCTGTTCATGAATTATGAAGGTTACACAACGTCACATGGTGATGTAATCGTCTAAGGCGCGATATCGTCAGTGGCCACCTGTGTCCACTGCTTGTAACCACATTTGCCAGCCTCCCACGTGCTGCCACCCTCCACGTAAGTGCACACTCATATAGGATGTGGGGTAGCGTGTCCGGCCCCGCCCACACTTGCATGCGTCATCGCCACATAGATGGAATTGGAAGAGGTAAGCCTGAAATGGGCCATGTCCCATCAGCAGTTGGAGCAGCTTTCCTGTAAGGAGACGAGTGCCACGCTTGACCTCTGGGGTGAAAGCATATAACTGCCACCCCTGGATTGCATCATCCCACATCCGCTGCCACCGGAGAACTATTGCCACCTGTTGTTTCTGCCGCAGTGTTGCCATGGGCAGTTGATGGGGGGTGATAACCTCTTTCATAGTGCCCCGCTTAGCTGCCCCGTCTGCCAGTTTGTTGAACATGTGCCCGGCGTGGGCCTTAATCTATATAAGAGATACGCTCCGTCTCGATTGCTGCCACCTACTAAGCACTCCGCCCGCATAATGTGCATCGGTGAGGGTGCTGCTTCCATCGGCTACTGCCTGAAGAGCTGACATGGAGTCGGAGCAGATAGCCACTGATGTCCAGGTGTGTGTCCCTTTCCGCACTGTCAATGGCCTGGCGGATGGCCCAGGGCTCCGCTTGGAACACCGTGCAGCCATCGGGCAGGCGCTCCTCGCATGTGTCGGAGACATTTGTTTACCGGACGGTCACGTATGCAGCGCCAACTCTGCCATTCATCTTGGACCCATCTGTATACAGGCACAGGTCCATCCGATCCACCAGAGGTTCGCTCCAGATTTGTATTTCGAAAAAGTGTCAGTTACCTGGGTGATCTGTCACCATCTCCGGCATCGGGGTGTCCAGCTGTTCAGACAGGAGGTTCCTCTTTCTCCACAAGTTGCACATTTCCACTGCCAGGGCTGCCAAAGGCAGGCACCCGGATGCCACCTGCAGAGATCTGCTGGCGGTCGTCCTGTACAGCCTGCAGATTGCCAACAGAAATGGTCTTTGCATGGCATCGAGGTGCCCGATGATCCTCCGATCCACTCCCCTTTCTCCCCACACCTCTGCTCCGTAGAGGATTAGGGGACGACTGCATGCTCGTAGATGATCTTCAGCGTGCTTGGGGCAATCCCCCATTCCTTCCCGGCTATTATGAATAGTCGGGCTCTAATTGCCGCCACCTTGTTCATTACGTACCGGATGTGCTCTAGCCACTTGAACTGCGAGTCCACCACAATCCCAAAGTAGCGCATGGTACCATTAGTAGAGATATGCATCCCGTCGGCCCTAATGACAGGGGGCCTGATGACTGCTGTTTCAGGGTGGAAGACTGCTTCCGTCTTCTGCGCTGCAAACTCCAACTTCATTGCTGCAGCCCATGTAGAGCACACAGTCCAAAGGTGTTGCCACTTTTCCTCCAGGGTTTTGACTGATCTTCCGCATATTACACCTAGTACGTCATCAGCAAATGCTTGGACCCGGTCCTCTGCTGATGCCCATTCTGTTATGGCTGCCAAGAAGGATTCCATGAGGACGAGCCACAGGACCGGCCCCAGACATGAGCCATGCGGGCAGCCCTTGTTTGTGTCTCTGGTGGAGCCACCGCTAGTCACTTGCCGCCCTACCAAGAAGGCTGCCACCAACTTACGGAGATTTTCCGGGAAATGCATACGATGCAGCTGACAGACGATACCAGGGTGCCAGGTGTTGTTGAAGGTGTTGCTGATGTCAAGTGCAACTGCCAAGCTATGCTCCCGTCTGTGCTTAGCCTGCTGCACCCAAGAGACGTAGTCGGCAACGGCTTGTGCCGCTCGCTTCCCATGTCGAAAGCCGTACTGGGATGGCGAGAGGTGGCCTTGCTTTTCTAGAAACCAGCTTATCCTTCCCGTGCACAGCTTGTCGAGGACCTTACCGAGTCGGGAGCAAACATATTGGTCGAAAACCCCATCACCTTGCTTAGGGACCCAGGCGACACTGCCCCTCTTCCAGGTTTTTGGGAATACTCCCTGATCAAAACAGGCATTGAGGATCCTGAGCCATTTTGGTCCCTGCTCATCGAGCAGGTGATGGAGGCCCATGACTGGAAAGCCATCCTCTCCTGGAGCCTTGGATATCCCAAAACTTGTAACAGCCTCTGTTAACTCCGTCATTGTGAATTGGGGGTCATCTGGCTGTCTCCTGGTTTGGTTCGCTTCGGTACGCTGGGTGTGTTGTGAGGCTGTGTCCATCATCTGGTCGTCAGAGGGAAAGTATTTATCGAGAAGTGCCTCGGTGGTTTCTTGACTGTCTGCTGTCCATGTTCCGTCTGGCCGCTGTACTGATTTTCCGACTTTGTTGCATCGACCCTGGCTTGTTAGCACCCGGTAGGGGATGCCAAACGGATCTGCCTTGGGGTGCTGCTCACAGAAGTTGCGCCAACTTTCTTGCTTATTGAGTACCTTCTTTTTGAAGGCTTGCCTCCCTTGCCTATATTCCTCTCGTAGGACCTCTCGGCGCTCCTGAGCTTGCTCACGTTGGTATTTTTTGCAAGCTCATCTGAGATTTGCTCGCTCATGGCAGAGTTCATCATCCCACCAGTGACACTTGCAGATTGTCCTTGCCCTGGTTGGTGGCATCGCTTGTTGGCAGGCCCGTATGCAGAAATCTTGGAGTCGGACTGCCATCTCCTCCGCATTGTAGGGCCACTGCTCAAAATCCTCTAGCCCTGTTGTGAGCACCCTTCGAAATAGAGGCCAGTCGGCTTTTCGCCAGTTGAAGCAGTGCTGTGGTTCTTCCATCCCGGCAGTGAATGTGACCTCACAGTGGATACTTCGGTGGTCGCTCAGATTCTCGCTGTCCGAGATGCTCCAGGTGAAGTCTGCCACTCCCGAGAGTAAGGTTAAGTCAATGTAACTAGTACCATTGGTTGAAGAGAAGGTTGGCCCCCAGGTTTCATCGTTGGCTACTTCATAGCCATGCCGTAGGATGAAGTCCACACACGACCTCCCCGTTGGTCTGAGGTGGGCGAGCCCCAGAGATGGTCCTTGGCATTGAAGTCGCCCATTATTATCTTTGGCCCCGGGTACTTTTGATGGATGGTTTCTAGGGCTGAAAGGGTGGCTTCAAGGTTCGCCTGCGGTGTACAGTACACATTTACCAGTGCCCACCGCGTCCTTCCGGTCCCAATTAGAATGCAGTCCAGAGGGTCTGAACAGTCCTCCGTGGAAATTACCGCCATTTTAAAGCCGGGGCTTATCACAGTTAAGACCTTCCATAGTTGCTCGCCAGTGACCACTAGCCAGTCCGTGAGGATGCCTGCCAGGTTCCGTCCTGGCTCCTGCAGGCACAGGATGTCGAACTTCTCTTCGCATGCTGTTGTGTGCACCATCGCTCCTGCTGCAATTCCTCTGCCTAGGTTGAGTTGGAGAATCCGGATGTTGGTTGGATACTCCGCATCTCCCATGACTAGACTCCTGAGCGGTGATAATTGGATGGCCTCACTGGCCTCCATAATCAGTCCTGGATTTCATTTTATCCACTTCAGCCAGGAATCCGTGACTGCATGGCATCTAAGGGCCAACTTCTCTCTTCGACAGTTGATGCAATCAAGATTAGCCCCCTTGCAGTTTTGTGCTATGTGGTTGCCCCCACATCGAAAGCAGACCGTGGTGCCCTTGTCTTTGCTGCAGTCGCGTGCGAGGTGTCCATAACCGCTGCACTGGTAACATCGGGTGACGTCCGCAAATTCCTCAGCTCTATGTGTTGTCCAGCCTACGTTGATGAATCCAGCTGCCATGCACTTCTTGTAGAGTCCAGGGGGCATCGCGATGACGATGTTCGTTTTGCGTTTGTCTTTCCATGGCCTACGAGCCACTATACGGAGAGACGTTTCCAGCTCCTTTGTTCCACCGACCATTGTCGCCACGTTGTCGTTGTTGCTAGCAATTAGGGACAGAATCTCCTTGTCTTGCAATTGAGCATCGACGCCGATAACCGCCAGCTTGGAGTGTCTTTTGGCTAAGGACCTTGTGGTGAACTCTGGGTCCCCGTCTAGTAGTCCGAGCAGCTTATTGCGTTGGCAGTCTGTATGACTCAATGATGAGCCCTCCGTCTTTGCTCACGAATCGACTTGAAGCTGCCACCGACATCTTTGAGAGAAATCTTTTGAAGCTGAGCCCCGATTGCTCGTGGGGTAGCGCCCGGACCCAGGTGCCTTCACAATGACAGCCTAGGATGCTCCCGGGGCCGTCTTCTGTTTGTTGAGGACACTGTATGTAAGGTCCTCAGGTTGTTGTTGTTGAGGTTGGGATTTGCGGCGTCGCCTCGTCACCGTTGTCTAATCCTCAGCTTGGTTGCCGCATACCACGGATGCATATGTTGTAGGACTTGCTTGCTGTTGATCGCCATCTGTGTCCGATTCCATCTGGGGTCTGTGATGGTTGGGTACTCGTGGTCGTTCCGTCGGGTTGGGTGGCTTGTGAGTGTGTGGCTTTGCGCATGGGCAAGCTCTAGAGACAGCTTTTGGTTGCTGTCATTGAGAACAACACACGCCTTGAAGAGTTCTTCGAGGTGTTTATTGACAGTTTCCTGGTGTTCTCGATGAAAAGTGAGCTTGTTGCCAGCTTTGACCAAAGTCGCTCCTCGTAGAGCGTCTATATGTTTGAACACCAGCTGCAAAATGTTGCTAGCTGGCAGGTTGAAATAATCAGGTGCCTCCAGTGCATCCGCAATCTCGACTGTCTCAGTGGCCTCTCCATCTATGTTTATTTCGCCGTCTGTGCCCGTAGATGTTGGGCCTCCTGTTCGCTTCGACGCCGCCCGAGTCTGCCGCCTAGTTGTACTGTGTTCGGTATCCTTGTCAGTATTCGCCAGGTCGTCTTTCTCTCCTCCTTGCAGTTCCAGAAGTATTGAAGAACGAAGGTCGGCTTGCAGTTCCCTTAGAGTGTCCTCCCGCAGGTGTCGTTTTTTAGAGGCCTCTATTCCCGCCTCTTCTCCCGCCTCCTTCACTAGCTGCATTGTCTCGACCACCACTTTGTCGTGCTGTAAAGTCCAACGCTTGGAAAACTATGCCCTCAGAGATTTGGGGATCCCGGTGAGGTCAGGGTCTAGTCGCCTGGCTGCCATACTCCCAAACAGTGACTGAAGGTGGGGTAGTGCGTGGTGCATAAGGTGGACTGGGGTGGGTTTATGTTTAGATGTACACGGTGTTTGGGAGTGCACCCCAGGTTCTTAGAGGTTGTGCGAGGGAGGTGTGCTAGGATGCACCCTGAATGGGAATGCACCCTAAGTGTGTTGTGGAGTGTGTAGGAGAGATGTGGTAGAATGCACCTTGGATAGGAAAGCCTCCTAAGTGAGGTGAGGTTTGGTTTATGAGGTGAATGGATGAGATATTATAAGTGTTAAGATGTACCTAGTGCTAGGATGCATCTAGCATGAGGATGCACTCAAGAAGGGGGTTGGGTCAGGGTGCGTGAGAAGGTGGGTTTACAGTTGGTAGATGTTGTGATGAAAAGTGTGAAATTATGAAAGGAGAATAGATTTGTAGAAAAGTGTCAGGATGCACCTAGTATGAGAAGGTGGTGTGTGAGGAGGTGGGTTTACAGTTGGTAGATGTCGTGATAAAACGTGTGAAATTATGAAAGGTGAATAGATTTGTAGAAAAGTGTCAGGATGCACCTAGTAGAGAAAGTTAAATAGAATGAAGAAAGAAGAAATATTAAAAGAACCTCATGGAGAGGAAGAGTACCTGGAGTACCAGGTAAGATAAAGGTTATAAGGGAGGGGGAAGGGGTGTCCAACCTGTATTACTGGGTGCGCATAACCCTTACTAATACCACCACCAGATCCCTCACTCACGCCTTTAGGTTAATCACTTTAAAAGGGTTGTCCGTCACATAAACACCATTAGTTTCTTGTGATAGTCCAGATATATTTGATAAGAAAGTTAAAACGTCAATTAAATGTCAAAATCAAAACAAACAAAAACATAAGAAAATATGCGAATAGAATAATACACACAGATGAAAACAACACGGAGAGTCACAAAAACACGTCCTTATCCTCTGACATTATCTCTCTCTCTCTCTCCCTCTCTAATAATGTTACCTGGCATCTTATCCTTTCTTTTAAAAGAGAACTTTGGCATTGCCTTCCATATCTTTTTAAACTTTCCAAATAAACGCTCATCCAGAGTTGAATTCTAAAAACAAAATGCACATTGCAACAACAAAATAATTAATTAAAGAATAAACTAAATATACATCTATTGTACCTGTTGTAAGCTGAGACTAGCAACACTCAATAATGATAGAAGGCACATAAAAGAAATATACATTTTTATGTAATACATTGTAATACATACTTTATAAAATCTCAAACAAAAAAAATTGAAACTTAATTTTTAACAAAATTAACGTGTCACACCCTTTGAAATTGGGTCTCTTATAATAATAAAGGCAACGAGCATCACAATAAAATATTGTATTAACTTCGAATGATTACCATATATATAGTAATCATTATAGTTTATGTCAGAACTTCCTTCGAGAACACATGATTTTATCACCTGTTCCACACACACAATGCAACCCCATTGTACCCTCTTACTCAGGGTTCCCATTCAAGAGTAGTCTTTGAATAAGGTGTTGAATATTGTGTTTGTTACCATGTGTAAAGTGTTGAAAGTGAAAATGTGTAATAAGCTTATGTCGCACCTAAGCTGGAAAAGCGCAACTCAAAAAAAAACACTTTTGGGTGGAAATGAGTTTAAAGTTGCATTTTTTGTTTTCTATCTCAATCTATTGTAGGGGAGCCAAATGGCCCAAATAAACGGATATCGCGAATAGTTAAAACGGTTTTCTGCACTTGAAAAGCTCAGCAAAGCAAGCCATGAATCTTCTCTTAACTTTAAACTCATTTTTCCAAAAAAAAGTTTTTTTTTAGAAGTTGCCGTTCCTCATAAAAAGGGCGGAGCTAACTTCTGTTTGTCCCGTTTTCTAACTGCCTGTTTATCGTACAGCCTCGTTTTCAGGGCAATAGTTCTTTCGTGAGAGTAGCTGTCATGAAAGATTGCGATAGTTCACTCTCACGATAGCAACAGACTACATGTCTTCTAGTAACGTGATTGTTCTGGCATGAAAGTGTGACGTCTACTTCACAGATATATATCATTGAGTCAACAACAGTGTTGCCTATCTCCTTCCATCAGAAGCCAAATTTCCCTACAAAGTGGATATTTTTCCATACAAGCAATCACTCAACAACTATTACTATTGCGACAGTACTATCAACTATCTAGTCAAACGAGATAGTGGGATAGTGCTATCGCAACAGTGTGATAGTGACTATCATGTGGTTTTCACGATGATAGTTCTCCCGATAGTTGCTCTCATGACAGCAATTATCGTGAAAACTATCATCGTGAAATATACACAATATATGAACATGAATAATGAAACATACCCACATAAACAACCAGAATACTTTAGTCTACGTACACTACCGACTACGGCCTCATTTCTAGCTTGCTTACTGTTAGCTAGTCAGTGGCGTAGCTAGAGTTTGTGCCCTGGGTGGTCCTTGAGTTTGCCGCCCCTCCCTAACGAAAAACACAACACGATACACATCAGTGGCACAACCATGATTCTCGTCAGGGAGGGGCCAAACGATATTATCAATAGCCAGTGATTGAAATGGTTTATATATAATTATGGATTGCAGAATACATTCTGCGAGCACAGCGAGCGACAAAAATTTCATAATTCCTCCTTGGGCCATCTTAAAAGAGTTTTATAAAGCTCTTCCTACTATCCCCCACAGGAAAAAAACTTTTCTTTTCGTTGGTGCCGCCCCCAAAAAAGTGCCGCCCCGGGGCGAACCACCCCCCCCCCCAGCTATGCTACTGTAGGTAGTTAATTTCCACAATTTTCCTTATCCTTTACACACAAAACGCCATCTGGTACTGCACTACCTCTGTTCCTCCTATTCAAGGATATTTTTCAAAAGGTTAGGTAAATCAGCCATTTACGTTTTTCTCATAAATGTGACGTCATGATCATAGATAAGGCCCATTGATCTATACGAGCTGGCACATCTGGTATTTTGTAACGATGTGAGCATTGCTGCCTCTTGATGGAAAAAAAACTGAATGAAGTGACTTTTATTAGTGACCAAACAACGCCATTTTAAATTTCAAGAAACGAAAGTCCCCCCCCCCCTCAATTTATTGGCAAATTTTGTCATTTCACATTTCCATAATTTTTCCATAATTTCTTAATCAAATACATGTATTCCCTAGTGGTATTCAGCTCAATGCAACTTTCACATCAACTCGAGAGCCACGTGGCAGGTGGGGATAATTCCAATATTAAATCCACGGACCATAGCACTTTGAAATGAATAAAAAATACATGTATTTGAATAGGGAGTTAAAAGTAATGTGAGGTGACAACACAGGCAAAAGGCTTAAATATCGATATATCGATATTTTGTCGAGTAGAGGAGTATACTTTTTATTGCTTTAGTTCCAATTCACGTTGAAATTGCAAGTTTATACCAAATACCGATTCATTTTGAAGTTTTTTTTAATTAAGAAGGTACTTTTAAAAAAATAATCATCATTTTTACAATCATCATAAAGTCATCATAAAGTAAATCATTAAGTAGAAATTTCTAGAGATAATGGTCTCTTTAACAAGTTTATCTTTATATTTTTATATTAATTTGTGTTATTGCATTTAATCATTTGCCAGAATCTTCATCACCATTTCAGCAACACTCAATAACCGTTGTGAACGCCGGCCTTCCTCCTCGACGACTAAGTTAAAGTTAGGACAGAGTAATTTCAAAAGATTAAAATTATCGTGATTGATCATGGAGTTCTTATTCCCGGAAACACATGGTTTTCCTTGGTTCCAGAGACACAAACAGCCAAGTAGGAAGCCCGATTTTGTACCCACCATCAATGGTTGGACGGGTTGGTAGATGTCTACGGACACCACACCTGCCTCTGCCATCACGGGTTATACATCCTTTCGAGATATTGGATGTCACAAGACCAACTAATCTTCAGAACTAGAAGAGTATAAAAGGGCAAGTTCAACCTGTGACATCTCTTTTGACATTCTCTTGTTTTATGATTCTGATCTTTGAACATCTTAGCTTGAAGGCTGTCTTGGTCACTCATATTTTAGATGATACTCTTGGCATCTTCTTCGCACTAAGAGGCGAGCTGATCACGGCCAACATGTTACACATGTTGGTATTTCTTCCCAGATGTATTTTTAGACTATGGAATTAACTTCCTGTCGGGAAGAGTGGATTGGTAACTGTCAAAAAAAATACATGGAATTATTCCAATCAGACCATCGGCTGTAAAATACATTTCAGTTGTTGTTTTGGTTGTTCCAAACAACTTAGTATACTATAATGTGAGCTTTTGATGTCGACTATTTTTTTGACCAACTTGTGACGACCCAGTTTTGCTCTTTCTTTAATTAGAAAAAGCAATCCTAAAATCATGATGTCGTCTGCTAGGCTGCTATAGTAGGCAGCCCGGCAGACGACATGAACTCCAGATAGGGAGACTGTCAACCCCCAGGTGGAGCAGCCTGGGGGTACTTAATGGAAAGGCAGCCATTAAGGAGGGACAGTGTGTGAGACCCTGATGTGCAAGGTGCATGTGTTCTTCTGTGCTCTGTTTTTAACAGGTGGCCAAGATGGCCACCATTTCATCTATCCTTTGTGTTCATCTGGATCATCTTTGGTTTGCTCTCTGCTGGATAATTTAACCAGCAGATATTGCTATAATTATTAGTGAGTGTTTTTATTTAATAATTTATCTGTGAATAAATTATCTCTACTATTTTCACTCACCACACTGTGTCCACGTGTCATATTTATTCTGGGGAAGTATCTGGGGAAGGGTGAGATACGCCGGTGAGGATACGCCGGCTCCACACCGTCCTATCACCGTCTTGTTTGGCACCGGGTTCCACAGTGGGATCCATCAGGGGTCCACCGTGGGTTCGTCGTGTCGGCGGGAAATCACCGTCGACGTGCGGCGTATGAGACTCCGGCCCATCGACACCCATGGACCATGTGAAGCAGGAGAGGCAGCCCACATTACGATCCCGGCCCCTAATGGAGTCTGGATCCGGTAAGTCGGGGAAGATTTGCCAGGGTTGTTGTGGTGGACCCAAGTCGGGTTGTTACATTGTAGATGTTTCGTGTAACTAGTTCTTTTATGCATTGCGCAGTGCCCGCACGGAGAATATTCGAGTTACGGAGTGAGTCGGATGGCGATGGATTGCGATCTTCCTCCTGCATGGGGGTGAAATCTGTGCAGAAGGATGGTGGCCATCCTACTCTCCGTCGACGCTGATATACATCTCCTCCTGTTGATATTTACCAGCAGTGGAAGATGTTGTAGCTGCATCAGGATCGGTATGCGCCCTTTACCTTATAGTGTCTCCGGCCTCTGTAGAGAAGTTATTAGTTTCCAAACATGAAGACAACGAGGCCGGTCGGGCTGACTCTGATGCTTCAGTTCCTGTGTTGACTGATGCACATGCGATAGGTTAGACGAGGCGCAAGGCTGAACGGGCCATATCGCGGGCCCGCTGATGCTGTCGCTTCGAGGCTGATCCCTTGCTCAGGGCCTCCTCCGGTTTAGCGCTGCCTGGGGGAAGAGGAGGGAGGGACAGACAGGAGTTGTTTACCCCCCTGGGCTATGGTTTTGGCGGGATCGGGAGTTACAGGGTGTCACAACACAATCAAGTGTTTACTCGAAAAATTACCCCTACCCATCACAAACGACAACATGAATTCGAGGTGGTGGTTACTTATTAGAAAATTACATTGGAGTACTGAGTCATCTTGAAAAGGGTTAAGTTTGACTAGGGGCAACTTCTTAACTAAATAAAGACAAAACTATATCAAGTGATAAACTGAAGGAGCATAACTATGACAAATGTTAATTTGAATTAGCATAAAGCAAATAGAAATATTAAATTGAATTGCTAGTAGTATAAAGCAAAAATTAATGTAAATTGAATTAGCATAAAACAAGATAATAATGTTAAATTGGATTAGTATAAAACAGAAAGCAATTATAAAATTAATTAGCAGAAAACGAAAAGAAAGTTGAAATAATATTAGCACAATACAAAATTAAAATTAAAATTTTAATTAGCATATTACAAAAAAAAAGCAATATTAAATTGGTTAACCATACAAAATCACTTCATAGAATAGAAAATGTTAATTGCCAAACTTTAATTAAACTGAATTAGCACAAAACTTGTAACAAATGTTAAGCTGAAATTATACTAATATAAAGGCTGTTGTAGACATTGCGAGTTTTTCCTCGCGAATCGCAATAGCGAGTATCCCTCGCGAGTCAGGCACGAGGCGATCCAAAATGTGTTTCGCGAATCTACGTGAATCACGTTCTACGTCGATGAGTCTGATTGCCTCGGCCTGGTTCATTTTTGGTCTTCACGCCGCGAGTTTTGACCGCGAAACTTCTTTGATGCAGCGTGTTTACCGACTAGTGCGCGGATGGGGAGTGAGGCAGCCAAGCGAGTCAAATGGGGGGAGACTCAGGGCGAGATTTGATTCGCGAAACTGCCTCGCGAGGCAAACTCGCAATGTCTACAACCGCCTTTAAACTATACAAGAGCTATGAGTCTAAGGCCTCTGTCAGACGAAGCCACAAATAAAGGCGCCACTCACCATGAAGCGCGTTATGGTCGACCTAGAGCGACATCGGTTGCCACTCTCATGTGGTGTCACTGTAACAACTAAATTATTTCGCTGTCTACTACAAGTCGCGAGTCAAGTAGCTAAACAACATATGTGGCGCCTTAGTCTGCTAAAAACGATCACTTTATGGGGCTACTTCGTTATGGGGGGGGGGGGGGAAGTGGCTGACGCGACTTGCTGCACAAGAACCACCATTGAAAACAATGGCCTGCTGGTCGGTGCGGGCCACTATTATGGCCACTATTATGTTCATGTGAATACACCTATGTGGTCAGTGGTCTGCCAAAAACGAATTGCGAGGCCAATAAAAGTGATTGTTTTTAAGCTGATCACTGATTAGATAGTAGGGGCTTATTGGTTCACTAGATGTAGAGGTTACAAGCCTTAACCATCGATTCACTACAATATGCCCTGCAATAAACTGTGATTGCCAATGTGATAATACTCTTGCCGTTGTTGCACAACTTGCAGACAAACCACACGTGCACACTGATCTGCAGGAAACGATTCAGGTCGTTTTTTGTTCCTCCAAGATTTTAGGCAATATTTATCATTTTAAAATGGCGACAAAAAAGAAAACACAGCAGTGGGGAAAACTATAATACAAAATAACGAGCTTAAAACTAATTCATATAAAATATTAAGCAACGTCTTGATGTGATTTAGAAACTAGAAGAGTAAATTAATCATTTGACAGTACTATCATTATATATATATATTAAGTCAGGCCTGTGTGTGTGGGTACCTATCTGTCTGTGATAACGTTGTACAAACCTTGAAACACGTCGGAATTTACATAAATTTGAATAAATGAACTTTTTTTTCTCAAGGTCAACTATATGTTGCACCCTTCCCATCCAAGAATCCCATGATATTAAATTGGAGAGAGGAAAAGGTTGGAAAGTGTAGAGGGGGAGATAAAAGTGGGAGGGGGTGACGGAAATTGAAATGAAAGGAGTAAAAAAAGAAAAAACCGACGCGCATGCGCACACCAGAGAAAATGAAACGCTCATTTTCTCTTTCAAATATAAAAAGGGGAGGGGATAATAGTAGCAAAATTAAACTACAGTTTATCACAGGCAATTGTGCCCAGTATTAGAATTGCTCCGCCCTTTTATGAACGTCATCAATTTTCAATTGGTCCGCCCTTAAAAGGGCGGAGGAAGAAAAATTCTAATGCGTGTGTGTGTAGTAACAAAACCATTGAAGCACATCGGAATTTATATAAATTTGAATAAATGAACCGTTTTTTTTTTTCTCGAGGTCAACTATATGTTGAACTCTTCCTTTGAAAAGTGTAGAAGGGGGGGGAGAGAGAGAAAAGTGGAAGGAGGTTAGGGGAAGAGGTTGGAAAGTGTAGAAGCGGGAGAGACAGAGAAAAGTGGGAGGGGGTGACTGAAATTGAAATGAAAGGAGTAAAAAAAGAAAAAAACGACGCGCATGCGCACAATTGCCTGTGAATTTTGTTCCCGTCATTTATGACGGGTTACCCCACCGGTATTAATATATTAATAAACATTTTATGGCAGTTTCAAACTGACCATTTATCACAACTTTTACAAAAAAATGAAAATGTGTCATTTAAGTAGCCTACTGTGCCGAGGCGGTATTTCTCGTATTAATATTGTTGGTGGTTTGAATTTTATGTACTCACCCTGTATTGTAGAGATCAGCTGAGATGCTGATCTCTACAATACAACGTGAGTACATAACATACTCTTTCTTTCTCTTTCCTTTTGCACCTGCGTTGAAGATTTGTTGCAACTTCAGACCCGGGAACTTTAAATCTGCAGAAGAGTTGCATGCATGCCTGCGTCCGTTATAAAAGGGGGCGGGGCCAAGCATGAGTATAAAAGGCCGCGTCATTCAAATTCCTGGGTTCTTCTCTTGTACTTCTTCAGATAGCAGAGACGCTCCAAAGAAGTCGTCTGCCTTGGAACCGCCTACCCTTTTGAAATATTCAAAGTGTTCGTTTTCAGTTTTTTTCGTTTTTATAATCGTTATCAATCGATCCTCATCAATCCTTCCTCCGAGAGAGACAAACTCAAAATATTTTGTTTGGTTGATGAATAAATCTTTATATTTATTCATCATTTGGTTCTCTTGTACTCGATTTATTTCTGAAAACATTAAAGTTATCTCCGGTATCTTGCCCGCTCTTAAGCCTCGTTTTCACGGCGATAGTTCTATCGTGAGAGTAGCTGTCATGAAAGTTGTGATAGTTCACTCTCACGATAGCAACTGTCTACACGCCTTGAAGTAACGGTGATAGTTCTGTCACATGGCAGTGCGACGTCTACTTCACATATATCCTTGAGTCAACAACAGTGTTGCCTCTCTCTCTCTCTCCCTCCAGAAGCCAAATTTCCCTACAAAGTGGATATTTCCCTACAAGCGGTCACACAACTATTACTATCGCGAGAGTACTATCAACTATCTAGTCAAACAAGATAGTGTGATAGTGCTATCGCGACAGTGTGATAGTGACTATCATGTGGTTTTCACGATGATAGTTCTCGCGATAGTTGCTGCTGTCATGACAGCAACTATCGTGACAACTATCATCATGAAAACGGGGCTTTATTGGTGACTTTTCTGTGCCCCATATAGAAAACCCCGTTTCGTCACACTACTTTAAGTGATTTATATCCTCTTCTAGTTCTAAATCACTTTAAGAGGCTAGATACATCGTTTAGTTCAAAATTTCTCCGAATGTAGGCGCTGCGATCGTTGTTGATTGAAAAACGGTTTTTTAACGTTTTTTCTCCCGGTTCGAAGTCACATAATAATTGATAGAAAAATAATTTCGCGTGCTAACCTTATAAAAAGAAAACAGTGTGAAGCCAGTAGATTAATGCACGTAATAATTATTTTGTTATTGTTCTGAGTTGTTTTTAACGGGAGTTCTTCAAATTTTTGGGTGACGGTTTTTTGCTCCTATGGGACTTAACATGGAGTTAAAAAAAACATAAGATTTTAAATGTTATTTAAAAATAGAAAGCCCTTTTAAAATTTAGAAAAAGGAATAATCCTGAAGGCAATAAACACATGTAAGTATGTGCTAATTTTTCTGATTGCTCTAAATCATTTTTAATGAGAGTTCTCTTAACGTTTGTTGGATGGTGTTTTAGTCCTATGGGACTTAACATGGAGTTTAAAAACGTACGATTTTAAATGTTATTAAAAAATAGAAGGACCTTTTCAAAATTTATAAAAAGGAAACATCGTGAAGCCAATATATGAATGTATGTGCTAATTATTTTGTTATTGTTCTAAATCAGTTTTAACGAGAGTTCTTCAAATGTTTGGGTGACGGTTTTTGATCCTATGGGATTTAACATGGGGTTGAAAAAACGAACGACTTTGAACCTTGTTTAAAAATAGAAGGACCTTTTCAAAAATTATATAAATCGAGCAGGTGAAGAACAATACTTTTTATTGCATTTTGCGCTTTACTGTATTTGAATTGAGCGATTGTGAGGCGATTTCTTTCAATTTTAGTAACACTATAAGAACACTCATTTGTCTCGTTGTCGTCTGCTCAAAACAACAAGATGGACGTGGATCTAGGCTCTTAAGCTTTATTAACTTCACTCATTTTAAAGAACTCAATGTCTTACTTTAAATCACAGCTAAATATATGCAAGTGAATCTTGCTTTTATTGTTCGAAAAGCTAGAAAAGTTTATGTGCTTGAAAGAAAAATAACTACAGGAATGATGATCTCGTGAATTTCACGAGTTTTCATCTAGTAATACTGTAATTGCATGCATTGTAAAGAAAGTTAGAAAATTATGTTTGGAAGTGCATTGGAATGCCACAGATAAACCTGTGTGTTTGCTAATCGGTGAACGGCATTGTGTATTAATTTTTTTTGCATTTTATTATAAGTGAAGGGCACCTCAAAACGTTTTTTAGGGTAGAGGCGAGCATATACTAGGCGAACCGAGCCTGTAATGTAACATTTCAATTAATGTATGCTACAATTTATGTCACGAAATTCAGTGTCGTAACTAGCTTTTCATGTGCCCTGTGCAGTATTATTTTTGGGCCCATCAATGTCTTTTAAATATGTAATGCAATGGGCTGCCTGGGCCCACTCGACGCACTCGTTTCACCAATAGCTGTACCACATAGCAGGGTACTGTGGCAAAATTTAAACAGTTCCATAGTTCCATTGCAGGGCCCCCTTCGTCCTGGGCCCTATGCCTGTGCACCTGAATAGTTATGGCACTGCCCGCGATCACGCCGCGAACATCCTCCAAACCGTAGGACGTGACAATCACCCCACGAGCAAACGAGGTAGTGATCTGGCCATTTCATTTCTCGCAAGCGGCTTTTCTATCTCGTTTCTATCATGAACGACATTCCAACTGGTACTGCGAATCCTTTTGTATTCGTTGCGAAAACAGACTGGTGGCGGCTCAGACAGAGCGACGTTCAAACCGCTCGTATGAACTTGTTACTCCACATGTTACATTACAGGCACGGTTCGCCTAGTGTATATGCGACTTAACAAGACACAACAAAAACCGGCAATGATAGCAGGTGATTCGTTTGCACATTAAAATAGTCACTCTTGAGTTTTACCGCCCAAACATACTACTTCCAGATAATGAATGACACAAAAGAAGTTAGATACAATGATCATTGGCTCTACGCAGGTTTCCAACTCCTACCTTGCTTTCAATCCACGTTTCAGCCTCTGTTGATGCAATGTTAGTGTAGAAACAAGAATCTATCGTATTTTTGGCCATTCCCAACATAAAATAAGAATTATCCTCTTCGCACTTGTGAAATGCTGGTCCACCGCCATCAACCTAAAAAAGTAGGAAGTATGTTAAGGCTTAATGGGCACTTCACTCAGAGTACCATATACAAGTATGCTTGTGGGCACTTCATTAACTAAACTCAAATATGAAATACAAAACTTATAATATACATTATTATACTGTAAACAGCATAGCTCAATAACTCCTACTGTTGACAAGCTTATACGTGTATTTTGGAAAACGTTTAACTTAGAAAGTTCCAATTTCAATCTTATGTTAAGAGGCTACATCACAAAGACCCAATGTTAAAGAAAAAATGTTAATTTTTAAAATAAACAATTGCAGCAATATGTTTATTTCTTATATTTAAAGTTGTCAAATATTTATTTAGTTTTCAAAGTGCAATGTGCACCTTAAATATATGCTGATCGAGTGATAGAATGACAAAAAATTGACAAGTGCGGTTCTATTTTTAAAAACTATTTCAAAATCGCGAATTTCTAACTATTATGTTAAAATTCATTGAGTACGCCCAAATAATAAAAAAAATCCATTAAAATGCTTGTAAAAATACGTAAAAATAATTTTAAAAAACCGCAAATAAACCACAGTGAAACCAACACATTGGCGTACGTGCTGTTTTTTTTAATTATTTTTAAGTATTTTTACTAGCATTTTAATGGATTAAAAAACATCCATTAATGGATTTTAATCGATGTTTTTTTGTTTATACGCGTAATGAAGATTAACATAAGCTGGAAATTCGCGATTTGGAAATACTTTTTAAAAATATAACCGCACTAACCATTTTTTTGCCATTCTATCACTCGATCCGCATATATTTAAGGTGCACATTGCACTTTGAAAACGTAATATTGGACAACTTTAAATATGAAAAATAAACATATTGCCGCAACTGCGTATTTTAAAAATTAATATTTTTTCTTTAAAATTGGGTCTATGGGCTCAATAGAAAAGCGATGCTAGCGCTCTTTGCGGAGATTTTTCGAAGAAATTTTGTGATGCAGCCTCTTAAGGTGGCTGAATATAGATATTTTTAATCTTGAGAGCGCGTTTTGGGGTTGCAAAAATGGCGCAATGTTTGAAGCAGCAGGGGGTGGCGGGGGTGCAACCAAACCTAGCTACGCCACTAACCATTGAGCACATTGCCTGAAAATGCTAGTCAATCTACAAATTTAATACCAAGAATAATGAATTTGGAAAAGTAGCGAATTTCCATATTGACTGGTCAATATGGAAGTTCACTACTTTTCCCAATTCGATTGGCTAACAGCTAACTTTTGAGTGGCACATATCCAAGTGGCTCATTTGACAAAAGCCAGTTTTCCAGATGTGCCAGTTCGCCGCTGATTATTACCTTAGAAATTTAACATCTTAGAATCCATAGTTTCTCCAAGTAGTTCGCGAGTTCTTAAGTGAACCGCGCAATAGGTAGTTTTTTTCTTCAGAAAACAGTCATGAAACCATTGCAAGCCCCCTTCACTGCCTCAATGTATGATGACACAATGCATCATAAGAGCTTCCCCCTCTAGCCCAGCTTAAAAATGACCCATAAAGAAAGTCATATTGTATATGTCCCATACAAGAAACAATCAAAATACATTGTGAAATAGAAACTAGTTTCCATACCCTGCATATTCCATTACTTCGTAGAGGCCTTGCTCTTAACTGATTCACTTTACGATGTCCAGACTCACCCAAACTCTTTACAAAACTCACATCTGCAACCACTTTGCCCGAATGTTGACCAACATGTTCTATATTTTGATAAAATTGATAGTTAAATATAGAGACCTACATAAAGCCCATGGGCCAGTGGACTTTTGCAAAAGCCCAGCTCAGCCGATGGCCAGCCCGTGGACTGTGCCCAGTATAAAGTCTCATGGGATGGATGGGCAGGGCTCCACATTTTTACACAATGTAGGTCTCTCGTTAGATATGTATTTCAGTTGTTCATTTTTTTTGGTAACAATCTGTTTTTAAATTAAATAAGTAGCTTAATGAAGTGATGTAGTCTACAAAAAATATTTGGGAGATTCAAATTCCCCCTTAGTCAAGTGACCAGTGACTGTACCTCAATGGTGTCACTAAACTCTAAAACAGTGGTCGCCAAACCGTCGATCGCGAGCTACTGGTAGCTCGCGGGGAAATTTTAGGTAGATCGCGGTCGCGGTCACGCTTGGGTTGGCTAACCTGAGCAGTAACGTCTTTACCATAAGGGCACACGGGGCCCGTGCCCAGGGCCCCCGACCTCACGGGGGCCCCGAAAGACCGATATATTCGCTTACACGAAAAAAAGGAGCTCAAATTTTTTTCTATTTTTAGGTAGATACCTAATAATACCATAATAAATATAAAATCATAACAGAAAAATGTTTTTTCTTGTCATTCACTTTCTTTTACTATCCAATGGGGCCCCCAATTCTTGTGTGCCCATGGGCCCCGACATGCCCTAAGACGGCCCTGAACCTGAGCACCCTAGTGCATCTCAGATTAGCGAGAGTGAGGTTATGTCTGTCATGTTTTTGAAATGTATGTATGTATGTTTGTAGGCAATAAATTTTCAATGTGTGATTTATAAAAAAAAACTTATTTTTTTCCTGGTTTCTTTTGGTAGCTCACAGTAATGCCGCAGTCACACTAGGCTGGTTTCCCAGCCGCTGGTTGCTGCTTGCTGGTTGTAGCGCTCTAGCAACATAGTCTGAACTGCAACTAGCAGCTGCTTTCTCCTGCGGGCTAGTGATTTTAACAGCAGCTGGTGAAGTTGGACATGTCCAACTTTAGCAGCTACCAGCTGGTCATGTGACTCCCTTCCTGCTGCTGCCATCTAGTGTGAACTTTTTATTGCTAGTAGTGGCACTAGTGGTAGTTGAAACTCCACTGCTTGGGTTGGTTGTTGTTAGAGTTTGTGTTTTGTCAAGACGGTGATTGGATGACTTGCACTGCTAATACCTGCAGTGACTGGACAAGTGTGAACCCAAAGCAGCTGCTGCTTGCTGTTGCTGCTAATAGCCAGCAGCAACCAGCGGCTTGTAAACCAGCCTAGTGTGACTGCCGCTTAAGATTTAGGAGCAGTACGGTTGCTCATTGGCTTCAAAGTTTGGCGACCACTACTCAAAAACAAATCAAGTTTTAGCTAAAAGAATAAAATAATTCGGAGAAATCATTTTTATATAAAAATGTTTAAAAAAAATCAATGATGGGACATTCGAATCCCGCGAATCTTGAAAAATATTCGAGATTCGAATCCCGCGAATCTTGAAAAATATTCGAGATTCGATAACTCGAATCTTCACGCTTTTTTCGTCTTTCGAATCTTTCGAATCCTAATCTAAAAAAAAAACTGTTAAAAACTTTGATAAAATTAGTTTTAACTCCATTGACGTCAAATAGAAGCGCTCACTAACAAAAAACCGGCGATTGTTGCAATTCCGGTGTGACCCGAATCACCAATATCATCACCTTGTGGCGACCCAGAGTGCCACACTGTGTTTTTATTATTAATAATTTAATGTTTAATATTATTTCATTTATTTGTATCTTCTTAATGAATAATATAGAATTCTTAAATGAAGGATTCGAGAACCTTTTAGGATTCGGATTCGAGAAAATTTAGGATTCGTCCCACCTCTAAAAAATCTATCTTGAAAACATTCCATTATGATACACGTATGATATCTTCTTTATCTCGAGCACGTCTCACACAGAGCAGGATCGGTCAAATGATGACGATTACGATGATGAATGATGAAAGATGCGTCTGTTTTACAACTTGCTGCCCTGCCTGACTTCAACTCCGCAATGACGGAAAAATGTATAAAAGACAAACAACAACAACCATGGTTCGACCGGGATTTCAACCCCTTAACTGACATTCGAACCCCTCAACCGAGATTCAAACCCGGGACCCATAGCAGAACAAGCGGAGACTATCTCCACTCAGGCACCGGGGCGTCGAGCGATACGCAATTTTACAAGTAGATAAACATGACACAAAAAAAAAAACTACTTGATAAAAAAAATATTTACAAACCTTGATGGATACTTCCCCAAGACGAAATTCTTGCACTTTTTCCAGAAGGTTCATAATTTCGAGGAGGCATGCAGAGAGGACGTATGTGGTTGTCCACGGTTATTTTTTCAAACAAAGTCAGCACCGTTAATCCAAGGGGAATATTATGGTGCACTTCTGTGATAGGGTAATTTATTCGAAGCATTCTGTTTTGAATGAATGTCGGATCTTCAAGATCAACAACGAAACTTTTAGAATCTTCATTTATGCTAATTGAAAAAGAAAACAAATACATTGCAATCTATTATTCCACGCCCAAAATCTATTATTAAATTATTTCCATAAAGTCCTTGTGCAATTTCGAAATTTAATAACTTCATTTCTACATATATATATAAGACTAGCAGCATGTCTGTCATAAGACGCGGTATTTTCAAAATTCTCAAGAAGAGGGAAGAGGATGAAAGACGGTGGAGAAGGGAAGAGAAGGGAAAACAGGAGATAGGGGAGAGAGAGGGGAAAATAGCGGGGGGGGGGAAAGGGGAAAATAGCTGTAAAAGAGGGAGAGGAGAGACAGAGGTAGAGAGGCTGAGGGAAGAGAAAGCAGGAGAGGGGGAGAGCATGAGATCATCCAGGAGCGTAGCTGGGGACCCACAACCCCGACAACTGCGGCAGGGCGTAGAAGGTTGGAGGGCGCATTTGGGGGGGGGGGGGGTACAATGTTTTAAGCAGCAGGAATGCGGAGGGGGCACGACCAAAATTAGCTACGCTACTGGGGGCATCGTGGCTTCTGGGGGGTTATGGACATCACAGACTCTGGGGGCATCATGAGTTCCAAGGGCATTGTCGGCTCTATGTGCATCATATACACTTTACGGACATTTCGGGTTTTTGGTCATTGTTTACTCTGGGGGAAGGCTGTACCGATCATACTTTTTTTTACCGAGCCAATACCAAACGAATGACACAAAAAAATTTGGCATGCCGATCGATTTAATACCGATTTTTGCTGTTGGAGCTTGTTTCACAGCCGATTTCTGGTACAGAAAGTGTAGGCTGTACACACAGTCATATGAGCTGGGGAGGGTAATTGCCCCACCCCACCCCTCTCTCCAAAGCTGCTCAGACCAAGTCAGATCTAAGCAAAACAGGACCTAATTGTTGAGCGCGTTAATGTTCAGAAATCGGTTAACATTTGTTCGCCGATCCGATTTTTGCCGATTAGCAGTAAATCGGCAAAAATCGGTTCGGGGAAAATCGGCTCAGTACAGCCTTACTCTGGGGCATTGTGTGGACTCTTATGCTCTGGATGCATCTACGGCTCTTGTGGTATCTCGGGCTCTGGGGCATCATGAGTTCTGGGGTCATTGTGGGCTCTAGGAGTTTTGAAATGCAATATGTCAGAAGAAAAAATGTAATGCCCAAAACTGTAATTTCAAAAACAATGCATTTTCATGGGAAAATGTAGTGCCCAAAACTGTAATGTCAAAAACCATGCATGTCAAATGCATTGTATTTTATTTACTGTACAGTACTTGATTAGATTAGACATTACTTTAAAACAATATATAAAACGCAACTGAAATTGATTTTTATTCAAGACTTAACATATTTAATTTAATTAGAAATTAGAAATGTTAAGATTCGATCAAAAAATAGAGGTTAAAGGTGGACGTACACGGTCCAACTTATTGGAATCAACAGTGTTGAAACCAACAAATTGGAGTGTGTATAGCCGAATAAAACTGTTGGTTGAAGCATCCGACATAGCCAACAAAAGTCGGAGCTTCTTTACTTCAATCCAGCACAACAGTGTTGGAAAGCTTATAGCCAATCGGAAGCAAATACAAATTAGAATATCTAAAGTTTTTTGTTGATATTTTGTACTGCTGCTCGAGGACAAATGCATAGTTAGATGTACATTGTACATATCTATGCCCATGTATGTGGGACAAGTAGAACACCTTGATTCGTTGGTTTTAACACTGTTGATTCCAATAAATCGGACCATGTGTATCCACATTAACACGTTTCTAAAGTTCTGCCTGAGTTATAGCACTGATCACATCACGTTTAAAATTTTGTTGAGTAAACTAGGATTATAACCCTAGTTTACTCAAAATTCTAAGCGTGATGTAATTCAGTTCCCAAAGGAAAAATAAATCCAATGGGGATAAATCTGGAGAGCCAGATGGCCAAGGTGTTTGGGTCCACCTCTTTCGATCTTCAAAAGACCTCGTTTAAACATTTTCGAACACCCCAGGCAAAATGGCAAGCTACCCCCCCCCCCCCCAATCTTGCTGAAAAACTGTGCTGTCGATAAGCATTGATCGCGGTTAAGTTCAGAAATAAGGTAATTCTGCAGCATATTCAGTGAAGTGAAAGTGTACAAGGGCTTTATGGACGTAATGTATTATAATAATTTACCTATTACCTACCCTTCAACAATGCAAAATGCCGACACAACTTGTGTGACCGTAATAACAGCTCCATAACACAAATGATCAAATTTAACTTTATCTTCTGACATTTTTATACTTGTCTGAAAAAAAAAATAAATACATTCACATTCAGTTTATCTGACAAAAATCTAGTATAAAAATAAATTCTAATTTCCGAGAAGTATTCAAAGAAGGGATACGGCAATGCATATCAGTACCCCAGAGGTAAACTATGTTAAGTCACATTTTTAAAAAAAAACCCTGATTTTTTACATTTTACGAATCAGCGACTGAAGAAGCACCAAATTGAACAAACACCATACTGAATAACCACCACCCAAAATATGGCGTTTGCTTAATTTGGCACTTATTCCAATTGGCATTAAGAGGCTACATCGTAAAATTACTTCGAAAAATCTTCGCAAAGAGCGCTAGCATCGTTTTTCTATGGAGCCCATAGACCCGATGTGAAAGAAGAAACGTTAATTTTTAAAATACACAATCGCGACAGTATGTTTATTTTTCATATTTAAAGTTGTCCAATTTTGATGGTTCAAAGTGCAATGTGCACCTTAAATATATGCTGATCGAGTGATAGAATGGCAAAAAATTGGTAAGTGCAGTTCTATTTTTAAAAACTATTTTTAAACATCCATTAAAAAGCTCGTCAAAATACGTTAAACAATTTTTAAAAAGCACACTTAAACCACAGTGAAGCGAACACATTGGCGCACGTGCTGATAAAAAAAATCAGCACGTGCGCCAATGTGTTCGCTTCACTGTGTGAAGCGAATATTTAATTATTTTTACATATTTTTATGAACATTTTAATGGATGTTTTTTTTTTTCTTATTTGGGCGTACTCAATGGAGTTTAACATAAGAGTTGGAAATTCGCAATTTTGAAATATAACCGCACTTACCAATTTTTTGTCATTCTATTACTCGGCCAAAAAACTTAATACTGGACAACTTTAAATACTAAAAATAAACATATTGCCGCGATGGCGTATTTTAAAAATTAACGTTTTTTTCTTTAACATTGGATCTTTGGGCTCAATAGAAAAACGATGCTAGCGCTCTTTGCGGAGATTTTTTGAAGTACATTTGTGATATAGCCTCTTAACACTGATACTTCAAGTGCAATCAGTTCCATCTTTTTTTTTATACACATCGTATTCTTAAACAAAAAAGAATAATTTTGAAAAATAAAATCTTACAATCCATGGGTAGAATTCAGTTTCAGTTTCATGATCTCCGTGTACATATAGGCTGCTTACCCCACATTCTGTTAATAAAATAATAAAAAAACATAATTTGTATCATTGCTCATATGAACCACAATTGATTTTTTTCAATTGAGAAAATGGTTACAGGCTAGAGATTTTCATTCCCACGCAAAGATAGCAATACGTTATGTCATTATTAAGAAAACTATAGCCTTTAACCGATCATTTTGATTAGAAAAAAAAAGCAAAATGAACATTATGCTTGCACCAATATGTAATATTAATAGGGCTCTGATTTTTATGCATTATGCAAATTTTTATGCAAATGTTTTTTAATCTGTGGCTCAAGTGCCAATTGTAACACAATCATCATCATTAGAGCAACTGTAATTATGCTTTTTTTCTGATCATAAAGGCTCGTTAGGGAGGTTAGATGTCTGGCTACTATCAGTTGTACACTTGAATTCTAGCCTCTAACCAGTGTTTTGGGACTGTTACTTCCCAATTGACTCTTGAGCCACAGATAGAGAAACACTTGCTTGGTATTGCATAAAAATCCGAGCCTTAAATATTATACTGTCTTACAATACTACACTAGTTTAGTTGAAGATATTTTTTGTCATAAAAGCTTCTCAACAAAAGTGAAAGTTCTAGCTGACAGTTTAAGTTGTAGCTGACAAGACTAGTGATGTAATCATCACATGATTGGCATCAACCAATAAGAATGTAAAAACTAAATGGCATGCAAATAATTCTCTTACGAAGGCCACATGACATAAATCTTAACATAAATTCTGGTGCTTAGAACCAATGAGCCACATGTCCAATAAGCGCCTCTATTGGCTGTAGGCTAAAAGATGGCCTCCTAAGAAGTTAGCAGACGAAACCTTAACACAGAACTCTATGGAAAAGTCGCGGCACTGGTAAGTTTTTTGCCATTTTTTCACAAATTACTCGCCCAATTTTCGTGAATTCTTGAAAAAACAAAGACAAAAGTACGTAGTTTCACATCCTTGCATTAGTTCTTTTTTATTTAACATTGTTTTGTTGTTTTTGATGTTTGTTCTGAACGTTGTTAGTAAACCGAAACTTTTAACATGGAAGCCAAGGAAGATTTCAATAAGTCTGTAAGTTATTTTGCTTATTTCTTGTAAATTACTTGCACAATTTATCGTGAAATTTTAAAGAAATAAAGATAAATAGGTAGTTTTATAATTAATCATTGTTTAGTTAAATGCTCTTCCTGTTTGTTTGTTTTTCATGTGTTATTCAAAAAATTCACTTCAACTATTCAGTGTAGGGTTCAGAATAAAACATTGAAAACAAACAAACAACGAGGGACTTAAAAAACCAATGCCTGATTGTGAAACTACGTACTTTTTTGTTTATTTCTTTAAAATTTCACGATAATTATGCAAGAAATAAGCAAAAGAACTTACAGACATATCAAAACCTCCATTGGCTTCCATGTTAAAAGTTTAGGTTTAACAGCAACATTTAGAACAAAACATCAAAAACAACAAAACAATGTGAAATATTAAAAAAACTAATGCAAGGATGTGAAACTACGTACTTTTGTCTTTATTTTTTCATAAATTTACGAAAATTGGGCGTGTAATTTGCGAGAAAACAGTGCAGCGACTTTTCAATAGAGTTCTATGTTCAGAGTGTCTTCATCAAAAGTGGCGGGGCAAACGAATGTATCTTACTGTCTTTACTTGCCTGTTTAATTTACAGGGAGGTACAAAACACCCTCAACTGCGAATCACTAGAGGTGGACTTGAAGGCAATTGAACGTACAGGCAATTAGAAATCGGGACATACAGAAGTTGGCTCCGCCCTTTTTATGACGACTGGCAACTTTTAATTGGTTTATTGTGTGGTTCGACGTTGAAAAGGGCGGAGCATGTGACGTCAGACTACATAACCAACCAATTAGAAGTTGCCGGTCGTCATAAAAAGGGCGGAGCCAACTTCTGTATGTCCCGATTTCTAATTGCCTTTATTGAACGTTGGGGTGTTTCATGGCAATTTCAGTTGACACCGGTTCAACATATTTAAGTCATGCGCTATAGAATGCGTCACTTTCGTCAAACGCATGCGTCATACCAGTGCACTAAACGCAAGCAAATGCGCACGAGTGTCGACATAGCTTATGCCCTACTAGGCAGGCTTGACACCTAATGATATTAGGGTTCTCACATCACACTATAATTCAAAATAAACAAATGTGGAGCCTGTGTAGGAGGACATAATCGACACTTAAGTAGTCCCGTATAATAAGCCCCAATGTTACAATAATAATATGTATGAATGAGATTTTGCTTATAGATTACCCCAATGTGACGGATCCATATTGGCAGGAGTTGGTTTGGATGAAATAACAAATGGTTTATCTGCATTCCTTAATGAAGAAGAAAAAAAAAACAAATTTATGAACAGTGAACGGTTTTTAACTTTATATTAATAATTGTTACACCTTACGAGGCTATCGACATAAAGAAAATCAGTACCGGGTATGATGCAATAATTTTTATAGATGGTTAACATGGTGTGTTCAGTTTTCGTTTAGTTTTTCTTTTCGCATACAGTTGTGTTTGAAACGTACGTAATTTAAAAGTGCAATAAAGCACTCAAATATTGCATGAATGTGACTGATACCTTTGCAAAACTTAAGTTATGATTCCTTCTATTTTTAAAGAAAGTTTAAAAATAGCCTACATGCTAATTTCCATATGGTGAATGGTACCTTTCTAATCGCCTCCGGGAATCAGCACGTAGGTTATTTTCAGAATTATTTTCAAAATAGAAAGAACAGTAACCGGGTTTTGCAAAAAGTATCCATGGATTCACAGAATATTTGAGTGCTTCTTACACTTTAAATTACGTTTCAAAAATAACTGCGTGTGAAAAGAGAAAATGTAAACGAAAACGAAACACACACACCACCATGTTAAGAGGCTACATCACAAAATTATTTCGAAAAATCTCCACAAAGAGCGCTAGCATCGTTTTTCTCTATTGAGCCCATAGACCCGAAAAAATGTTAATTTTTAAAATACACAATCGCGGCAATATGTTTATTTTTCCTATTTAAAGTTGTCCAATATTAAGTTTTCAAAGTGCAATGTGCACCTTAAATATATGTTGATTGAGTTATAGAATGGCAAAAAAATGTTAATTGCCGTTCTATGTTTAAAAACTATTTCAAAATCGTGAATTTCTAACTTAAGAGTTAGAAATTCACGATTTTGAGATAGTTTTTAAAAATAGAACGGCAATTAACATTCACATCACTTCATTGAGTACGCGCTCGTAAGCAAAAAACAGTCATTAAAATGCTCGTAAAAATACCTAAAAATAATTTTAAAAAACCACAATTAAACCACAGTGAAGCCAAGACATTGACGCACGTGCTGATTTTTTTTCTCGTTTTTTTTAAATTACTTTTACGAATTTTTAAGAGCATTTTAATGGATGTTTTTTGCTTACGAGCGCGTACTCAATGGAGTTTAAGATAACAGTTAGAAATTCGCAATTTTGAAATAGTTTTTAAAAATAGAACCGCACTTAACAATTTTTTGCCATTCTATAACTCGATCAGCATATATTTTAGATGCACATTGCACTTTAAAGTTGTCCAATATCAAGTTGTCAAATCTGAAAAATCAACATATTGCCACGACTGTGTATATTAAAAACTAACGTTTCTTCTTTAACATATTGGGTCTATAGGCTCAATAGAAAAACGATGCCAGCGCTCTGTGCGGAGATTTTAAAAAGTAATTTTGCGATGCAGCCTCTTAATGACACCCTCAAGTAGGTTAATAGTCGAAGGCCATCAACACACAGGCGACAACAAGAAGTCGAAGGTCGCTTGGTATGTCATCGTAATGTATTTTCTATGAAAAGACGCCAACATTGGTACACAGGCGACTTTTAACTGTGTACCAAGGTTGGCGTCTTTCCTTTGAAAATTCATTCTGACAAACGACAGTCTAGCGACCTTTGAATTCATTTTGTCGCTAGTGTGTGTTCCAACTATAAAGCGGCAGTCACACTAGGCTGGTTTACAAGCCGCTGGTTGCTGCTGGCTATTAGCAGCAACAGCAAGCAGCAGCTGCTTTGGGTTGACACTTGTCCAGTCACTGCTGGTATTAGCAGTGCAAGTCATCCAATCACAGTCTTGCAAAAACACAAACTCTAACAACAACCAACCCAAGCAGTGCAGTTTCAACTACCACTAGTGCCACTACTAGCAACAAAAAGTTCACACTAGATGGCAGCAGCAGGAAGGGAGTCACATGACCAGCTGGTAGCTGCTAAAGTTGGACATGTCCAACTTCACCAGCCGCTGTTAAAATAACTAGCCCGCTGGAAAAAGCAGCTGCTAGAGCGCTACAACCAGCCAGCAGCAACCAGCCTAGTGTGACTGCGCCATAAAGCCTCATTTTCATGGCGATAGTTCTATCGTGAGAGTAGCTGTCATGAAAGTTATGATAGTTCACACTCACGATAGCAACTGTCTACACGTCTTGAAGTAACGTGATAGTTCTGCCACGACAGTGTGACGTCTACTTCATAGATATCATTGAGTCAACAACAGTGTTGTCTCACTCTCTCCCTCCCGAAGCCAAATTTCCCTACAAGCTGTCACACAACAACTATTACTATCGCGAAAGTACTATCAACTATCTAGTAAAACGAGATAGTGTGATAGTGCTATCGCGACAGTGCGATAGTGACTATTATGGGGTTTTCACGATGATAGTTCTCTTGCGATAGTTGCTCTCATGACAGCAACTATCATCGAGAAAACAGGGCTTAAGCCCATGGCATCGACCAATAATGCCACAGTAAATCTGTATGAAAATGCAATAGAAAGTCTACACATAGAACACACCATAAATGACATTAAAAGCATAAAAGCAATAAAGTTCGTAAAGATCGCGATGTACTGTACTTACAAACACTGTTCTGATATGCAAAGGTTTTCTTCTCCTGCCTCTGTTGTGATCCAATCAATGACTTCAGGTTCGTTAATATTGGCATAATAGCAAGCGTTTTCATCAGTTAAAGCGATGCCCAACAAAAAATAACGATTTTCTTCATAACATTTGTGAAATGCTGGACCACCACCAGTTATCTAGATGTAAGATTAAAAAAAAATTCTGAAAAAAAAAATGGGTAAGCCTAACAGAAATATGTATTAGGTTTATCAATTTATAAATAAAATTGATATTATTTTCATTGTAGAAACATAGAAAATATTCTATCTTGCTACAATGGCATTTTGACAGCAGTTAAATATTAAAACTTACAGGTTTATGAGAAACTTTATTACAAGTTACAACTAGAAATTGTAACTGGGTATAAACACAGCTACATCTTCTGTCCAGCAGTAAACAATTTTTGGTTCTTTTATGATCGTCAGATCAAATATCAACCAATTAGAAATTGAAAAGGGCGGGCATGTTATGCCGGCCAACACAATTTTACTGCTGGGCAGAGATGCCTGTGGTATAAACTAACACTTAAAAAATCTCCCAGACAAACTCGGGACGGCAGAGTGAAGGCGGTAGTGGGAAGGTCACGGAACGTCCAACATATGCCGTCCAACACATACCGCTGCCATTGCATTGCCCCGCGTTGGTCTGGAGACCGTTAAACCTAACTTAATCCTATTTTATGAAGTCAAAAAGAATTATGCTTTTGCAATCAAAGAAAACGGGGTTTGACCTAGGCCAGTTGTAGGGTAAATCAGGAAAACTATAGCCTCTAACCAGTCTTTTTTATTGCATAAAGCATAACTGCCGAGCTTTTTTTTGCAAAACGTCATATGTCCTGTTCCCTAAATTTTTTTAGGAACCGGAAACTAAAAAAAACGGAATTCTACTATGGGATATGTTCTATTTTGGTATAAAAAAGTAATACAGATATCGATTCAGTTCTGAAAACACAGGCAAGTGTGCCCAGCAGTCAATTTTGTTGTTGGCCCCGCCCTTTTATGAGAGTCAGAACAAATATGAAAGGGCGGGGAATGTCACATCAGACCAAGTAACAAACCAATTACAAATTGATGACGCTCATAAAAGGGCGGGGCCAACAAAGTTTTACTGCTCGGCACACTTGCCTGTAATGAAAACTGCTTACAAAACTGCAATAAAATAGAGTAGGCGACAATATGGACATGTGACGTTTTGAAGAAAAAAGCTCCTCAATTCATTTTGAACTACGATCACTTTATCAATATTTATTTTGTTTTTCGCCCACCGAACGGTGCGCCTGCGTGGCTATTATATTATACAGCAGGACTCCCCCCTACCCGCGGTTTTGAGAAATTTTAAAAGGATAAGGATTTATTTAGGGGCGGATTTACCAATAGGCAGAGGAGGCAGCTGCCTAGGGCGGCAAATTGTAAAAATTTTTTTTTGGGAAATTCGTTTTGGATACAAAAAAAGTATTGTAAAACAATAAACTGCCTAATATAACTTGGTTGGCAAGAGTAATTGATGTAACAAGAGCCAGAATGACCACTTCTGACAAAACAGTTGACATTACCATTGTGAAAAGCATACAAAAGTAACTATTACTTTAAGGCCATGTGTTTTCAGTTGCTGCCTAGGGGCGGCAAAATGGTAAATCCGCCACTGGATTTATTTAGGAGAAACATTACAAAAAGCTTCAAAGAGCTTTAGAAACTAGAATAGTTGGTCATAACACTTAATATTTTTTTCACAATGCAGTGGCGTAGGTAAGTCATGGTTGCGCCCGCCCGCCACTTAAAACTTTGCGCCCCCTTAGCTACCTCTCCACATAGCCCCCATACTAGGTGGGGGTACTACTTTGATGAACGGCGGAACAGGTCTAAACAACAGTAGGAAAAGTCGGAAGGTTAGGAAAGGTTAGGTTAATTAAGCATGTTGCAGGGGGTCTGGGGTGCAGCCCCCCATTTTTTAAAGAATTATTAAAACAAATTTGTCCATTGTTCCGACCATTCTTCTGTTAATCTAATTAGGAAACAGTCGAACAATGGACTAATTTGATTTAATAATAATAAATCTTTAAAAACTGGAGGCTGCGCACCAACCACCCTGCCACGAGCTTAATTTAACTAAACCTAACCTTCCGACTGTTCCTACTATTTTTCCGACTATTCCTACCGTTGTTCCTCCGTGCCCATTGATCTCTATGAAGATTTACTGGTGCAACTATGTAGTTTTTAAAAGTAAATATCAAATGAAAATCGATTTATTCAATTATTTTTGAAAATACATAACTTTCATTTCGTTTTTTGCGCCCCCAAACTTCCTGCGCCCCCCCCCCCGCAATTGCGGGTCTTGCGGTTGCATACCTACGCCACTGTCACAATGATACCTTTAAAAATAAACTTTTTATGAAACACTTTGAAAAGGGAGAAAACAGTTTTTCATGAAATGTTAATGAAAAACCTAAAAACGGGTCATTTTCAAAGTTCAAGCTGCTATAAAATGTTTATTTTTTAAGACATTGGCCATGAAGAAACTTTTAGCATCATCTTTTACCATTTTAGTTTTCAAAACAATTTGAATTTTGATTCAAAAATGTTGTTTCTGAAAAACGTTCACTTGTCGCTTTTGTGTCTTAATTTTTCGAAAAAACAAAAGAAAACATCTATGGAGCATAGCATTAGCCACTGCAGTGGCGCCGTATGTGTGCGGAGACAAAAGCAAAATAAATATCTATAAAGCCACGTTAATTATTATTATTCAGAAACAAAGTATTACCATGCGTATTCCTTCAGTAGCTGTCACATCTGCAAACAACTTGAGGTTGTGTCCGATTTCAGGAGCCTCTCTTAAAATCACTTCAGCTGGAATATTGTTCAGAAATAACAAGAAATAATTTATAAGCATACATTGGTTAACGTTCATGTGTCCTAATGATGATTAACTTTTATGTTTAAAAATACAAATACAAAACTTTTTACTACAAAAAGTGATAAAAATTTGAAAACATACTAATTCGTCTTATTTCTAGTCAACACCTGAGTTCAAATCCTAAGGTGCAATCCGAAAACACATTTTTTCGAGGTAATTACCTCGAAAAAATGTGTTTTCGGATTAACTTTAAAAACTTTTAAATTCCTTCATATACTATTTTGGTGTGTGTGTCACATTTGCCCTATAGACACTTGCCCCAAAGACACTTGCCCCAAAAAGACATTTGCCATAATAATATTTGCCCTAAAAAGACGTTTACCCTAATTTGCCCTTGCATTACGCAGTGAGCTTTACGCAGCGAGCTTTACGCAGCGAGCTTTACGCAGCGAGCTTTACGCAGCGAGCTTTACGCAGCGAGCTTTACGCAGCGAGCTTTACGCAGCGAGCTTTACGCAGCGAGCAGTACGCAGCGAGCAGTACGCAGCGAGCAGTACGCAGCGAGCAGTACGCAGCGAGCAGTACGCAGCGAGCTCTACGCAGCGAGCTCTACGCAGCGAGCTCTACGCAGCGAGCTCTATGCAGCGAGCATTACACAGCAAGCTTTATGCAGTAAGCTTTAAGCAAAGCATACACAGAAAAACTAACAACTAAATCACAAACCTCTTGGTGTTAATGCCCACGATGAAATTTTGGCAGACTTTTTGTTTGGGTTGTAAATTGCCGGAGGCATGCAAATAGGTTTCATCTTTGTGTTTTTCAGAACTACAGTTAGCATGGCTAATCCAAAATGATTCTTCGGTGTTACGCCAACAACTTTATATAATCCTCCACTTCTAAATGTAGGATCTCCGTGGTACAAACCCAATACTTCATTTGCATTCCTTGGAACTTTTCCGCTACATGTTGGGAGAAAAAAAGCATATACAGTATAAGAACACACTTTATGATTACAGTACCAGTTTCAATTTTAATTTTAATGTTTGCCATATACCCAGGAAAAGAAGCAATTGCCATTAGCACATGTTTAACAGATATTAAAGTTCCGTAACCGAGCCAAGTGTCCTCTCTGAGCCTTTCTTCGCCCATAAGCACAATATTTACCTGAAAAGTAGACCTTTATTAAAATAACACGTTATGAAAAAAACGGATAAATTAAACATGTCACTATTCACCCAAACTCATCTTAAAGCCTAGAACAGATATGGAAACTTTTGTTTGTAAATTTTGTTTGCAAACTGTTACCAAACAAAACTTCATGTTTTTGCAGTGTTTTTTTTTATAAACAGTTTGCAAATTGTTTCCAAACAAAGTTTTGTATCCACACTTAATTTTTTCTTCAGAATGTCAATTAGTGAGGATGCTGCAGTAGCAGCCTGTGCTATTGTTACAGTAATGACATCAGTAAGAAACAAGAAGAAGATAAGAAAGATGGTGGTGGTTGAGAAAGTTTTTAGAGCAAAGAATATTTTACGGCTATTTTTATAATTTGCGGAACTGACGTTTCCACAAAGTTCGGCATAGAAAGAAGCAAGAGTTTTCTCTGTAGACCACATGATAACCAGTATAGCCACCTACCTATAACTGAACAGCGTATCAGATCTCTAGCAATCTCTAAACTAGACTATAGTGGATCACCACTCTCATGTTTGCAAACACGTCCAGATAGCCTATACATTTGTTTCTGAAACTTTGTTTGTTGTTTTCCATTCAGGATGGGAAACAGAAAACAGCAAATTTTGTTTGCAAACAGTTTAAAACTGTGTTTTCAAACAATTCAAGTTTGCAATTATAGTTAATTCCAAGTCTCAGTGGCATAGCTAGGCTTGGTTGCGCCCCCCCCCCCCCCCCCGCCAATTAAAACTTTGTGCCCCTTTTACCTCCCCCTCCACTTATAGATTTCTATTAGAATTAATTGCAAATGTTGCCGATGGGTCCGTGTCGTCGTACCCAGTGATCTCTGAAGAGGGGGTGCTATATTGGTGAACGCCGGAACGGATCGGAACAGTCAGAACGTCGACAGTAGGAACAACAGTAGGAACAGCCTTCCTAGGTTAGATTTAGTTAAATTAAGCTTGTTGCTGGAGGTCGGGAAGGGGGGGGGGAGACACAGCCCCAGTTTTTTAAAAAATTACTTTTTATCAAATTTATGTATTGTTCCTAACCCTTTCCGAGGCCCTCCTGTTGATCAAATTACGGAATTACGGCTTAATTTAACTAAACCTAACCTTCCGACTGTTCATACTATTTTTCCGACTTTTTCTACTGTCGTTCCGACAACATGTTCCGATCCGTTCCGCCGTTCATCAAAATAGCACCCTACTATGAAGATTTGCTGGTGCAATGTATGCAGTTTTTAAAAATGGTTTTTATTAAATGAAAGTCGATGTATTTTCGAAAATAATTAAATAAATTAAGCGAGTGATTCGAAATCACTCGGTTAATTTTTTCAATTATTTTTGAAAATACTTCGACATTCATTTCTTTTTTTTTGCGTCCCCAAAACTCCTGCGGCTTCCCCCCCCCCCCCCCCCCCCCCCGCAGTTGCGGGTCTTGCTGTGTTCCCTAGCTACGCCCCTGCCAAGTCTGGACTTCCCTTAAAGTTATAAACTAATAAAACCTGCATCCAGAAACTGGAATGCGAACATTTGCCCTAGACATACACACAGAACTTTCTCAAATAATTTGCGATTTTCTTGCAAACAAAGTTTCCTAGTGTGTACTGTGTGTAGGCTACTTATCCATACGTAGGCTAACACAAACAAAACAAAAAAGTAAATGATTCATACGTACAATCCATGGATAATTTTCAACTTTCTTTCCTTCACCTCTAAAGAATGTTTGGACTGAACAGTCTGTTAATAAAAAATAAATTCATTAAATATTCACAAACAGCTAGGGCCTCAACCATCGTAATTTTTGTTCAAATATACTTTTTTTCTTCTTCTAATTAAGTTGTTTTATTTATTGTTATGCATTTCTAAATTAATTAAAATATCTCCTTCCGACATTGAAAACAAAGACATGTTTTACCTACTTTCTTTGTAAATTCTAATAATTTAGCAAATAATAAAGTGGTACCGTATTACCAACACCTCATTGCTCTAACTCTTTCAGAATTATTTTTAAAAATAAAAAAAAACATGACTAATTTTTGAAAAAGTATCAATGGATTCACAGTATATTTGGTTGATTATATTGCGCTTTAAATTACATTTTAAAAATAACTGTGTGTGAAAAAAAAAAAAAAAAAAAGAATGTAAACGAAAACCAAACGCACACCACCATGTTAAACGGCTATACCAAATATTGCATCATTGAGGCTTTACGCACACACGTCCTTTTATGGACTATTTTTGATATGTTAATTAATTATTATATTATTATTATATATATAATATCCCAGGTCTGTGTGTGTGTGTGTGTGTGTAGTAACAAAACCATTGAAGCACATCGGAATTTATATAAATTTGAATAAATGAACCGTTTTTTTTTCTCAAGGTCAACGATATGTTGAACTCTTCCTTTGAAAAGTGTAGAAGGGGGAGAGAGAGAGAGAGAGAGAGAAAAGTGGGAGGAGGTTAGGGGAAGAGGTTGGAAAGTGTAGAAGGGGGAGAGAGAGAGAGAGAAAAGTGGGAGGGGGTTGGGGAAGAGGTTGGAAAGTGTAGAAAGGGGAGAGAGAGAGAGAAAAGTGGGAGGGGGTGACTGAAATTGAAATGAAAGGAGTAAAAAAAGGAAAAAACGACGCGCATGCGCACAATTGCCTGTGAATTTTGCTCCCGTCATTTATGACGGGTTACCCCACTAGTATTATAAGAAAAAGACAGAACTAAACTGTAAATAAAATGTTTTACCACATTTCTTTTGTTCGTTTACTGGCTCATCGTTATCAGTACTGTCGTGTTCTTTCTTTTTAAGCAATTTACTTAGTCCTCTTGTTAAACTAGATCGTTCCTCCAGTGTTACATTCTAAAATAACATGAACAACATGGAAGAAAAAAATTTTTTTAAGAAAAAAAGAAACAATAGCACGCAGGAAGAATAGTCGTATCAGTTGGACACTATTACGAAAGTTAATTAGTGTTGTCAATTAAGAGATATCTGCATATAGTGTAACACCCGGTAGTTTGTGATCCCCCAGAATGCTAGCCTGAGAGGTGCACGAATCATCTCTGTCCCTCCCTCCCTCTATACATTTACTTGATCTGGCGGATCTTTGGGACCACGGTCACTTGGACCTGCCACCTGGTTACACCTTGTAGGTGTATACACAGGTCCAAGCATATAAAAAGACCATGTTTCTCTTTGTCCGATGTCCATTTACTCGCTCAACTATTAGTACTACGCAGATCTTTATCCACGTGCAAGAATTATAATTCTTGTATGTCTTTATGTTTCTGCCGCAAGAATGAAGAACGTGTTTATAACCAGAAGCTACGTGGTCTTTTATGTTTGAAAACTAACCCTTCTCTGAACAGGTCGGAGACACCATAAGGCAAGAGGACTACTGAACCCCTTCGGAGCAACAGGTCACCGTCCTTCTGAGAGATTTCACCCCCTCTTAAGAGGATGTGGTGGCGCTGATCAAGCGCCAAATTGAACAAACGCCAAACTGAACAAGCGCCAAACTGAATAACTGCCAAAATGTGATAAACACATTGTTAGGTTAGGTTAGGTTTGGTTAGGTTAGGTTAGGATTGGTTAGGTTAGGTTAGGATTGGTTAGGTTAGGTTAGGATTGGTTAGGTTAGGTTAGGTTAGCGTGTTCTGTTTGTAAATCTGCACAGTCTGACGTCTATAAAAGCTCACAATATTTGGACCATCAGAATTTACAAAAAAAAACTGAATAACCGCCAAACTGAATAAACGTCAAATGGAACAAACGCCAAACTGAATAAGCGCCAAATGGAACAAACGCCAAAGTGAATAAGCGCCAAATGGAAGAAACGCCAAACTGAATAAAAGCCAAAAATTTGGCGGTTATTCAGTTTGGCGTTTGTTCCATTTGGCGCTTATTTAGTTTGGCGTTTGTTCAATTTGGCGCTTATTCAGTCGCCCCGAGGATGTCTACCATCCATCACCATCCGCCTATTATAGCGTCGCTCGAACCTTCTTCGTGTAGCTACCACGCGATAGAAGAAACGAACTACCAAAACAGGGCCGAAATCATCGCTTGCTCACAATAGTTATGAAAAATCATATACGTTAACTGTAAACTTGTAAAGGAGTTAGGAAATAGTTAAGGTTATAGGCTCGTACAATGATATTATAGTCACAAAACTGTATCCATTTCATTCACCATGGAATCGAGACTGATCAATCAGATGATTCAGATCCTTTGTTGATCCCATTGTGAATAGCTATGTTCACAGTAGTGTGATTTTGCTATAGCACATGCCTTAAATATGTTGAGTAGTGTCAAAACAGGGGCGTAGCTACGGAACCTTTGGGGGCGCAAAAAACGAAATGAATTGTGTATTTTCAATTATTTTTTGAAAATAAATCGACTTTCATTTCGTTTATTGTGCACAGAATTTTTTTTAGGGAGTGCTGTTTTGATGAACGGCGGAACGGTCCGAACAACGATACGAACAGTCGGAAAAATAGTAGGAACAGTCCGAAGGTTTGGTTTAGTAAAATTAAGTTGTTGCAGGGGGTCTGGGAGGCGCCGACCCCGACTTTTTTTTTTAAGAATTATTAAATCAAATGAGTCTATTGTTCCGACTGTTCCCTAATTTGTTCAATGGAAGGAAGGGTCGGAAAAATAAACAAATTTAATGTAATAACTATAAAAAAAATGGGGGCTGCGCCCCCCAACCACCCTGCAACAAGCTTCATTTTACTAAACCTAACCTTCCGACTGTTACTCATGATCCGCCCTTCATCAAAATAACACCCCCCCCTCCAGTATGAGGCTAAGTGGAGGGGAACTTAAAAGGGAGCGCAACAGTTTAAGCAGCCCGGGGGGAGGGCGCAAAGTTTTATGCGGCGGGGAGGGGGGCGCAACCAAGCCTAGCTACGCCACTGTGTCGAAAACAGTGACGCATGTAGTGTCGCTTGTGATTCCGAAGTAAGAAGATTTTTGTTCAATACTGCATTCAACTTTAAACGTTGAACGACTACTGACGCACAAGTGAGGACTGGTTGCGGCATGCGTTCATGACATGCGCCAAAAGGCATGCCCTCGAGTCTCGACGATCCTTGTGTCGAAAATGAAAAAGAAAGTGAAAACGCAAAGGAAGATGAAAGCGCACAAGTGTGGACACAGCTAATGGGATCATGAAATCAGATCCGTCGGTCCACCTAGCAAAACTCCTAGTACACTAATGTGACACAGTACATCTTTTGGAAACCACTGGTTTAGGATTTAAAGTGTTATAGGACAATTGCCTTTATTTTGCTTTTTTTTTCCAATAAAGTTAAAATTTATTTTAAAATTTAGCAGCACACCCTTTGGAAATCACTGGTAATTACAACAACATATCTACGAGAAATCAATAGAAATGATTTACATATGACGCATCCATTTGGTGTAATTGTCCATTACACGAAACGTATGATCTTTGCACTGGTTTGTCATTTTTTAATCTAAAAATAATATAGTTTTCTCTTGGACATAATCAATTCTGTTTTTTGTACTAATAATTATGCAGATATTTTCATTTTCTCATTTTGAATGGAGCGTCCTGAAGAAATCTGCCGCAGGGCGCTAAGGAGGCTAAGGCCGGCACTGGTTAGGTTAAGTTAGGTTATGTTAGTTTCGGTTAGATTAAATTTCATTAGGTTGGGGGGGGGGGGGGGAGGGAAAGGCTTATATTTTTTTTTTGGTAGCTGTAGTGACTAGGCTTGCCACCTGTGGTGTGGAGGACAGTCCTTCATTAGGAAAAACTGTCCTCCGGCCAGGACCATGCATCCTCCATGAACGTATTTAAGTTTTTATACAATTTATTGTGTGGAGGACGGTCCTGGTCGGAGGACATTTCCTCCGAATGGAGGACTGTCCTCCACAAAGAAGGAAAGGTGGCAAGCCTAGTAGTGACCCTATTGATGAAAAAAAGGTCTATACATTTTTTGGTAGCCGTAGTGACCCAGGTAGTTGTTCTCCCCCTGCATGGTAGCTGTAATGGGACCCAGGGTCATTACAGCTATCAAAAATATAGACCTTTTTTTATCAATACGTTTAGTTTAGGTTAGATTCGGTTCAGTTAGGTTTCATTAGGTTCGGTTAGGTTTCATTAGGTTAGGTTAGGTTTCATTAGGTTAGGTTAGGTTTCATTAGGTTAGGTTAGGTTTCATTAGGTTAGGTTAGGTTTCATTAGGTAAGGTTCGGTTCGGTAAGGTTTGGTTTCATTAGGTAATGTTCGGTTCGGTAAGGTTTGGTTTCATTAGGTAATGTTCGGTTCGGTAAGGTTTGGTTTCATTAGGTAATGTTCGGTTCGGTAAGGTTTGGTTTCATTAGGCAAGGTTTGGTTTCATTAGGCAAGGTTTGGTTTCATTAGGCAAGGTTCGGTTCGGTAAGGTTTGGTTTCATTAGGCAAGGTTCGGTAAGGTTTGGTTTCATTAGGCAAGGTTCGGTAAGGTTTGGTTTCATTAGGCAAGGTTCGGTAAGGTTTCATTAGGTAAGGTTCGGTAAGGTTTCATTAGGTAAGGTTCGGTAAGGTTTCATTAGGTAAGGTTCGGTAAGGTTTCATTAGGTAAGGTTCGGTTCGGGAGAAAGGGTTATATTTTTTTGGTAACTGTAGTGACGAGAAAGTGATGAAAAAAAGGTCTATATTTTGTTCCTATATTTTTTGGTAGCTGTTGTGACCCTGTTGATGAACAAAAGGTCTATATATTTTTTTGGTAGCTGCAGTGACCCAAGTAGCTGTTCTCCCCCTAGTAGCTCTTGTGAGCCTTGTTAGCTGTAGTGAACGACAACCGCATAAATGATTAAATATCTGCGTCATACGTACCTGTTGAAAACTAACACATACGTGATACAGCAACACTAATACAAATATATGGAAAAAATACATTTTGCACTTGCATACGAGTCGAGAACCGTCTGCGTCTGCCACAAGTTTGCCAAATGTAATACATTTATTTTGTACAGTATATAAAGGATTTATTAACAACGTAGTTAAAAATTAAGAAGAATATGGTTCACTAGGCGTACGCGTGCATGAATACGAAATGACTGACGTCACTCTTAACAACTATACTTTTCAAAGAAAAATTATGTTTAAACCCACCACCTTCTACCCACAATTCCAGTGGCGCAACCAAAAAAAAAACGCTGATCGAGTGATAGAATGACAAAAAAATTGGAAAGTGCGGTTCCATTTTTAAAAAAAAATTATTTCAAAATCGCGAATTTCTTATTTTTACGTTAAACCACGCGCTCGTAATCCAAAAAACATCCATTAAAATGCTTGTAAAAATACCTAAAAAGAATTTTAAAAAAACCACAATTAAGCTACAGAGAAGCCAACACATTGGCGCACGTGCTGATTTTTTTTCTGGTTTTTTAGAATTATTTTTACGTATTTTTACGAGCATTTTAATGGATTTTTTTCTTACTTGGGCGTACTCAATGGAGTTTAACATAAAAGTTAGAAATTCACGATTTTGAAAAAGTTGTTAAAAATGGAACCGCAATTACCAATTTTTTGTCATTCTATTACTCGATCAGCATATGTTTCGGGTGCACATTGCACTTTGAAAACTTAATATTCGACAACTTTAAATATAGAAAAAAAATAAACATATTGCCGCCACTGTGTATTTAAAAAATTAACATTTCTTCTTTAACATCGGGTCTATGGGCTCAATAGAAAAACGATGCTAGCACTCTTTGCGGAGATTTTTCGAAGTAATTTTGCAATGTAGCCTCTTAACAATAATTGTTATTCACAATTATTATAATAATCAACAACAATGTAATATTACACTCCTTAGCCCTTATACCTCATTTCCATTATAAAAAAAATAGTTTTATAACCAAAATCATAGCAGTTTAGCTATAAAAAATGTGCTTTGGTGTTTTACTATTTTTTAAAAGACTTACCCATGGCTCAATGATTGTGTATCACACTTCTGATAGCTCCTGATAAGTTTTCAATGTTCTCTCGATCAAAACCTGCATGTGCTTTCACTAGCAGCCATGTTTGATTGTAGGCGAAATTTATCTTCAATACATGAAGCAACGTTTTAATTCTTCAGTGAATCAGTGCGTGTTCTTAAGATGACCTTATGAAAGGGTGGGCATCATGATTTCATACACACTGATTTAAATCACTGATTTGATTAACGAACACTTTTGTCATGCCATAGCCTCCTATATAAAGGTGCACTTACCAGTGAGCTGAAGCTGAAATTCTTGTATTGTTTAGCCATCTTCAGCTACATCATAACAGCTCAGCTTTTTAGTTCACATAAAATTATTTCCAAGCGCCTCAAATAAATTTATTTTAATACACAAGGTCGATGTCATGTGACCTTGATAAGATAATTATTTGAATGTAATACCGTTTTTCCATTCCTATTGGTTGATGGGTACCATATGATGATATCATTGGCTGACCAGCTACAAAGAAGCTGAAATATCTAACTACATTAGATATAATCTGAAATAAGTTTTAAAGAGAAATATTACGAGAAAAAAAATCCAAATGTGGGAAAAACAAAAAAAAAACAGGTCATTTTCAATGGGCTCAATAGAAAAACGATGCTAGCACTCTTTGCGGAGATTTTTCAAAGTAATTTTGCGATGTAACATAATCTTAACCTTAATCTTAACATAATCTTTTACCATTCTAGTTTTGAAAACAATTTGAATTTTTTCATAATGTTTTGTTTCTCAAAAACATTCACCTGACGTTTTTGCGTCCCAATTTTTACAAAAAAACATCCACAGAGCTTAGCTTTAGCCACTACAGTGATACTGTCACGGGAGACAAAAGCAAAATAAATATCTATGGAGCCACCTTAAGATAGTTTATGAACAGCTGATTTTTCAACTTTGATTATTCTTGTTTTTCAGGAGCAAAAATTAAAAAAAAAAAACTAAAAAGGGTTTATTAGAAAGTAGAAAGGTAACTCACAACACTGAAGGGTTTTTTCCATGTTGACATATTTAAAAAAATAATTTTTTTAAAGACAACATAAAAAGTATCCTCTGCTAAGCGTCGTCTGTTAAACCATAACCTGCGTATCCTAAAGGCGTGCTCATTTTCTTTAAGTTCAACAGAAAAGTTGTGAGAAAGTGCGGCGTCCATATCGTTTGTTAAAACAAATAGGTGACGCAATCTCCTCCCCCTTAGCAGGCTATTTTCCAACAAATTTTAACACAGGAATTAGACATCATACAATTCATTACTCATATTTTTTTTTAATTAAAAAGAAAAGTAAAATGAGCAACATGAAAATACCCTTAATTGGTTGAGTTATATCCTTCTAGTTTCTAAAAAAACATAGTTGCATACACCTGTATTTTGTCACACTACATATTAGGGTGGATCCGGACTAGAAACGAACACCGAACAGACGATGTTCGCGTACCTTTCCAAAGCACAGGTTCGTTTATCTGTTCGCTGTGGTCACACCGACCCCAGCGAACAGATAAACGAACATGAACAGAACATTTTGGCGAACAAGATCGCAACGTGTTCTCAGTTGTTAACCTCATAAAGGATGTTCGGGGAGGGGAAAATGTTTGCCGATACGTCCAAACTGATTCTGGACCGGGCACACGAACATTCTTTGATGTGACGGGCAAAAACCGACAACTGGTAGATACGAGCCGAACAGAACAACGAATACATTTTTTTACCTAGAAAATATTCGGAAAAACCATCCACACTGTTCATAGTTCTCTTATAATCTGGATCCAGTCTTAGAACAGGCAGTTGGGCGCAGGCAGAAAAATTCGGTTAGCCCCGCCCTTCTCTGAGCATCAGACCAATAAACGTAACAAACCAATAACTAATCTGAACGAACTTTTCTGGCTGCGCCCAACACAGGCAAGTGTCCCCAGCAGTAAAATTTTGTTGGCCCCGCCACTTTTGTGAGCGTCATCAATTTCTAATTGGTTTGTTACTAGGTCGGATGTCACATGACCCACCCTTTTCAATTTCTAATTGGTTCATATTTGGTCTGAAGCTCATAAAAGGGCGGGGCCACCAAAATTTTACTGCTGGGCACACTTGCCTGTGCGCCCAACTGCTTCTCCCTTAGATTGAAAACGTAAACAAAGTGACCAAAAAACGTTTTTATATCATAATTCTTAAGAGTACAGGTTTTTTTTATACACCTTGTATTTTTTTCATTTTTAAAAAGGAAACAATGAAAATTATATTAAAAAAAAATTGTGACTAAAATCACAAAACTGAATACAATATTATTGTATTAATTTTAAACATAAATTCTGTTCATGTCAATTTAAATTCAACGTTAAAATATACAAAAAAAAAAAACAAATACATTATAAGCAGACAAAAATTTGTTTGCAGTTAACTGAAAATATTATCCACATATTTCGTTACATCTGCAACAACAACAACAACAAAAAAATATTTCTAAATCACCTTTCTCTTTACGAGTTTTCGGTTAAAAAAAATGCGTAAAAGGTTGTCTATTTTGTGACCGTGGCAAAGATGACGACTGTCCGACACGAGGAAATCGACGTCCATAGTTGCCACGTACAACCACTCGAAACAGTCAAACTACAAGCTGAAAAACAAAACGCGATCACCTTGCATAAGAAAAATGACCGTGATGTGGTTAATCATTAATTTACACCAACACTTTTTTTTTTGTTTCGGTCGAAACTTGAAGAAAAAGTTCGACTCCACTAATTCGAACCGTCCCCCAACTTCGAAAACAATTCGTACTATTGCGTAGTGACAGAAAAAAAAAGCATAACTAAGCGTAACTATGACAAGAAAGACACATTATGTCGCAGTTGTTTCGAAAGAATTCGAAAAAAGAAGAAATGTTCCAACTGATGGCAACGTTGCATACATTCGTATTTGTACCGATTTAAAAAGTGTCGATGTCTCAAGTTCGTTCGTGCGAGAGATCTGTTAGATCATCTCGCAATAAGGCCCAAGCGTAATAAAAAAAAATTCATTTTTGTAATAACAATGGAACAACAACATCAACGGAGGCAAATGAAACAGCGCAAGCATTTCAGATAAAAAAAGCAAACACTTTAGTTCGTTCCACGGCATTCGCGTCGGTGCCCCGCAAGATGAAACCATTTGTTACACTTCCGTGTCCGTTGCTAAACAACCACAGAAATATGCAGCGTACAGCAAAAGTCAAATCCACCCGAAGAACACAAAAAAGTAACGCTAACAAGTGTTTACTTCAGAAATTACTTTAAAAAAAATTCACGATTTCGCAACTAATCCATTAAGAGAAGACATCTACAGAACAACCCCCGATCATCGTGATACAAAAGCACAGACATAAGCTTACTTGGTTGTAGGCAATCATATTTTCGAAAGGAAATCAAACGTCGGCATACAATGAACATTCTATATACGACGAAGGTACGAATCCTTCTTCGCCATTTTCTCGCCGCACCCTCGTCCATCCGTCACCTTGATCTAACTCGATAACTTGAAACTCTTCTCCGTCACCCATTGGGATAGAACCTTCGCTTTGACCTTATAGATAAAGAAAACAATGTTTTATCAAATGGAGTGAGAATGGCAAAAAGTCATTGATGAATCGATTTATATGAATCAAATCGAATCGCGTATTTTGATTTCGATTAAAAATCGGACATTTTATCCGATTCAATTCCATTTTTTTTAATTAAATCATTGTTTTCTTCTATTTTGTGTTGATTACATTAACAGATAACATGAATTCATAATAAGTCATACGGCACATTCTGTTACTTTACGATTTCCAAATCGCTTCCACAGGAAAGCAAAACGCAACTGTGGAAGCGATTTGGAAATGCACGCTTCATACATTGCCCTTCGGATATTACTCACCATCAAATTGATACATCGCCTTACACGTTCCCAAAACAGGTAGTTGATCGGCGTCTTCGAAATCTTCTCCGTCTATGTCGTCGTCCCCTAAGTCTTCTTCGTTTGTGTACTCCGGTTCGGCCGTCGGAGCCTCGGGTATGGTGTGACCACATGGTGGTGGGGGCGGTGGCAAAGGTACAGTACTAAACGGCAATTTATTACAATTGTTGTTTGTCGGATTGGTCATACTGGAATCGGAGGCACTCCGCGACAGTGAATCGTCCGATACGCTGTTTCGGTTGTGTTTCTGCATGTTGGGAGTCACAGGTTTGCCGTCTGCATCTTCGAGGTAACTCTATAGACATAAACCACCCAGAGATATGTGAACACTGATTACTTAAGTTAAAAGTAATAACTTCAAAGTAAAATTTGCATTAAAATTAAGTTCGTTTACGTTATCAGGAGTTCAATTCTCTGACTTACTGCAATTCTATTTATGCTTTAAATAACTTTCATTAGAAACTGAATCATGCTTTTTGTTACTTTCAAATTTATTATGTCATTAACACTCAAGCAAGATTCCCACAAAACGATCAATGTTGGCTTGACAATCCTGGATTATCAATACAAAAATTGATAAGTGTGCGTCGTGAATTTTATTTAATGAAAGTTTTATTCTTCTTTTGTGGCTCGAACGATCTGCTCCGCCAAAAATCAACACCAATTTTAGTTTGAGTAATTACTCTGCGAGCGGCCAAAAATCCTGTGTAATTTAATATTTAATATTATTTCATTTATTTGTATCTTCTTAATGAATAAGTACTATACGATTCTTATACGAAGGATTTGGGAGATTCGAGAACCTTTTAAGGATTCGGATTCGAGAAAATTTAAGATTCGTCCCACCTCTATAAAAAAAAAACTCACCTGGTACTTATGCAAATCTTGTCGTAATTTGTCCAATTTGTGACCGTTCTCTGCTAACTGGCCCTCAATGCTCAGAGGATCACCTAATGCACTGTTTTGTTCGTAGACGACTTTCATTTTCATTAATCCATCTCTAGAAATATTAAGGAAAACACACACACACAAAAAACATTAATAGACTTAACCCTTTTAACTTCTACCTATTAGTTGTACCGTGCTGCTGTTTCTTGTTGTAACTGTGCGCTTATTTGGTCTATCTTTTGTTGGAGTTTCTTTTTCCTTTGTGTTGGAGGCAACTCACTGTAATCGTCCTTTATTTCAAAAGCGTTGTTCTGAGCATATCGAAATAGAAATAAAATTATCACAATTAGAAATTAATTATGCGATTCATTTCAATTTGTCCATGTCAAATAAAGCCAATTCAGAATGAGCTACAACCATTAACGGTCATATTTTAAAACATTGCTATAGACAAAATTAAGATTAAACTTTATTGTTGTAGTTTCAAAGTGCAAGCACACCACAATTAGGAGAAACTAGAAAGTGTTTTTTTAGAAAGTAGAAGGGTAGGTCAATCAATTGAGGATATTTTCATGTTGATATCTTTGAAAATTAACATTTTATAGAAAAAAAAAATATTGTCTGTTTTAAAGTTGAATTATTTTCAAACTGACATAAAAAGCTTAAGGTGCCTTAATAGATATTTATTTTCGATTTGACTCTCTGAGTGGCGCCACTGCAGCGACTACTGCTGAGTTCCCTAGAAGTTTTCGGAAAATCTCGAAACTAACATCGCATCAATGTTTGTTTTCAAAAAAAAAAATTCAAAAAAATCAAATTGTTTTCAAAACTAAAATGGAAGATTATGATAAAAGTATTTTCGTGGCATTATCTTAAAAATAAACGTCTTATATCAGTTTGAAAATGACCCGTTTTTAGGTTTTTTTTTTCATTAAAGCCTTGTTTCCACTGAACTTTTTGAAAATTTTCAACTGGTGAAAAATAGAAGAAACTTGGCCCAACCGCCCAATCGCTATCATAGGCGGCAACCACGTTTCTCTCATTTTCACCAGTTGAAATTTTCAAGAAGTTCCAATTTTCGCCCCAGTGGAAACAAGGTCTAAAATTTCATGAAAAACTATTTTCGCCTTTTTCAAACTGTCATAAAAAGTTTATTTTTAAAGATACCATGAAAAAACGTGTAGCATTATCACTACCTATTCTAGTTTCTAAAAACACTTTGAACTTTTTTACGATGTTTCTCCTGAAAAACGTTAGCTTGAAAAACATAAGTTTTCTCAATACCGTGGATGGGGGGGGGGGGGGGTGTGAGACCGTCTATAAAAGCATATCGGCCACTGCAGTGACGCCAACTGCGAGACAAAAACAAAATAAATAACTATAGATACACCTTACTTTGAAATAAATAAACATGAAAATGCTCTCAAGTGATTTAGCTCTCTTTTAGTTTCTGAAACACAAGTTTCTCTTAATTTTGCTTCTGAATGACAAAATTAACCAAAACGTAGGCCTACTTAATCAAAAATATTTTAAGACGCTATTTTGTCTCATTTTAAGACCTGTTTTAAAATATAGACGTTATAAATTGAAAGTTTCCAGAAAATCAAATAGAAAATGAATAGCTAATTTATAAATTTGGATATGTATTTCAGGGCCGTGCGAATAAAGAGCTTCGCCCGGGGCAAAGTCTAAATGTGGCAAAAATGCAAAAATCAATAACTTACAAAAATTAGAAATAAATAATTTAAATGTTTGCATTTACAAACCTTCAATTCAAAATTCAATCCCTCAAATATAGAAAGATGTAAATATTCTGAGTAATATGTTTATATATATATATATATATATATATATATATATATATATATATATATATATGTATATATATATATATATATATATATATATATGTATATATATATATATATGTATATATATATATATGTATATATATGTATATATATGTATATATATGTATATATATATATATATATGTATATATATATATATATATATATATATGTATATATATGTATATATATATATATGTATATATATGTATATATATGTATATATATATATATATATATATATGTATATATATATATATGTATATATATGTATATATATGTATATATATATATGTATATATATGTATATATATGTATATATATATATATGTATATATATATATATATGTATATATATATATGTATATATATATATATATATATATATATATATATATATGTATATATATATATATATGTATATATATATATATATATATATATATATATATATATATATATATATGTATATATATTTTAATGAGGACAAGGACCCCTAATCGTGGCGTCCGGAGCATGCGTCCCCTGGTATATTTTCATCGTAAATTCGAAAATAAAAGTTGTAGAAACTAACATAAAACCAAAGACAGCGTTATGAAAATAACTTCAATCCAATAATTTGCTATTCCAGTTTCTAAGACATTTTCAGTCTATCTCGAAAAACATTCAACAACTAATTTTTGTATCTATATGATGGCATTGTATGCAAAGTTCGTGTCAGACATAAAACTATGCTACAAATCAAAACAGAAAACAAAACAAATCTCACAAATTTCAAACACACAAAACACTAAAAAAAGGCTGCAAAACTATTTACAAAAAAAAAGCAAACGATATCTACAAATCAAGAAATGAACAGGCAACAAATAGTAAAAGTCCAGGAACAAAACATTCTCTTTTGAAATAAAACCGTGTACAATAAGTGCAGTTTCGACAAACTTCGTGCATTGCTAGTCACAACCTTTTAAGGTGCCTCCACATTCACGGATGGGATCAGAACTGACAGAAATCGCGGATCTGATTTTTCACAGTCCAGATCCGTCCCCATTTTTAGCCATTGATGTATGAATCAGATCTGACGGATCTCAAGAAGTTTTTTGAATATTTATTTTTCATTTGTCAGCCTGTCCCCCATTTAGGAAACTGCACTGTAAAAACCGAACGTGCATGCTCCTTTTCTCAGATCTCACGGATGTCATCTCTTTTCCCCATTCACGTACGCATTACCTTAACTAACTTATCAAAATTTTTGGCAGATCTGGAGTGACGGATCTGATCCCATGAGCCCATTGACAATGGGATCAACGACGGATTTAGACAGACAGTCCAGATCCCATCGTGAATAACCACCTAAAGAGGCTACATCGCAAAATTACTTCGAAAAATCTCCGCAAAGAGCGCTAGCATCGTTTATCTATTGAGCCCATAGACCCTATGTTAAAGAAAAAATGTTAATTTTTAAAATACACAGTCGCGGCAATATGTTTATTTTTCATATTTAAAGTTGTCAAATATTAAGTTTTCAAAGTGCAATGTTCCCCTTAATTATATGCTGATCGATTTTTAGGTTATTTTTACGAGCAATATAATGAATGATATTTACTTACAAGCATGTACTCGATAGAGTTTAACATAAGAGTTAGAAATTCGCGATTTTGAAATACTTTTTAAAAATATAACAGCACTTACCAAATTTTTTTTTTTTCATTCTTTCACTCAATCAGCATATATTTAAGGTGCACATTGCACTTTGAAAACTTAATATTGGACAACTTTAAATATGAAAAATAAAGTAAACATACTGCCGTGACTGTGTATTTTAAGAATTAACGTTTTTTCTTTAACATTGGGTCTATGGGCTCAATAGAAAAACGATGCTAGCGCTCTTTATGAAGATTTTTCGAAGTAATTTTGTGATGAACCTCTTAAAGATATCATTATGAAAAAACTGTTATCATTATCACCAACTATTCTAGTTTCTAGACACTTTAAATACTTTTGTAATGTTTCGTGTCTTCTGAAAAACGTTTGCGTGAAAAATAAATCATTTTCACAAAACCGCACGTGGAGAAAAATATATCTATTGAACCTATGCCATTGTTTAACCTCCGCCATGTAGTGAAACACCGACAGATTACATAACAATGCAAGCCCTATTGCCGAACACAACATGCTCCACTTACGAACATTTTACGATGCACGTTTAACAATATACCTTTACGAAGAAATAAAATTCAACTTACAAACGTTCAATTTACAAACACATTTTAAAAAAAAACATCATGTTCATAAGTTGAGGTTCGCCATTATTGCAGTTATCAATAATGCAGAAAAAAAGGTAATTTGGTGACAAACAAAACTAGAAGTCGAAGTGCAAGTGAAAAAAAAAAAAACAAGAACACGAACCAAAAAAATGTATGGCTGTGTTTCATGAAGAACAGAACACACACAAAAAACAATTGAACAAAATCAATCTGCACCATGCAAAAGAATTGACGTTAAGGGTGAATCATGCCACACGAAATGTGTAAAAGTCATCTAAATGTGCCAATCAAGACTACAAAACTCAAACATGGGTACTTTTACGGAAGATATATACGGAAGACCACGCTTTACAAATATACTTACAGACAGCACCATATTTGCAAATACGTTGATTCGGGAAGACATTTCATGTTGAAAACGATAGCCACGATGAAGAAGAAAACACCCACGTTGAAATAAATGCCATATTAAAGGGGACAGAAGTTACATTAAAATACAGATAGAAAGGGAGGAGAAAAAAATGGCATCAGACAATTGGTTCCACGAATAATGTTACTAACGAGTGAGAAATAAATAAGTAATAAAACTACGAAGAATTCCTAATTTTCTTCTTAACCCGAAACTACTGTTAAGATCGAGTAACTACGGCCCTGCTTAACCGTATTTCCGTAAATAACTAATTTAATCTATCCGCACTTTCCTTAACTTTACGATTTGACTATCGATTAAATGATCGCGTTCTTTATCTCATCTCGAGTTCTTAGCTCATATCGCGAGTCGATACGTCAAGAAAATTTAATATTTTCTTCTTGAAGTTTTATCTTATAATGCCTTGTTTCCAATGTGCCATTGAACTATTTCACGTTAAATATATATTATATGTGAAATGTTTCATTTCATTGAAATATTTCACATGACATGAGTTTGAAATATTTAAAAAAAAATGTGAAATTTATTTAAAAAACCTGTTTCCAAATACTTTCAGTATTTGGAAACAGATTTAACATAAACCAAAAAAATGGCGATTGTAACTGGTTCATACGAGTATTTTAAATATGTTTAATTTTACCATTTGTGTCAATTTTTTATTCGAAGTTTTTGGAATCTGTTTCATTTTCTTCAACCATTTTTGAATAAATTGGAAATTTTTTAATGTTCAATTTTGTAAATTTATTTATTACAAGTGTAACTTTATTCAAACACTATGTCTGAGTATTTTACAATCACTAGTCACATTATGTGAGAAATAATTATATTTAAGGTACCATTAGTATATAAAGTTAATGTAAACTGATGCAATTATCTTGTTTTATTTCATGGATTTCAATAAACTTTACAACTTTTCAATATATTTCACAACTTTTCGTAAAATATTTCATGAACATTTTTCAACAAAATAAATTTCGTGAAATTGCCCATCACTTATGTTTTTTTGCATTGACATTTCATGAGCCATGAATAAAGCTTATTTTTAAAAACTTCATCATAAACTACTTTTAGTAGTCATTTTCTATTATAGTTTAAAAAAAAAACACTTTGAATTTCTTCTTAATATTGCTCCAGACAAATAGTGTGTGTGTACTATATAGTCTTTTGTTTCAAGAACGAGGGCGGATATATTTGCTTACGACGATAAAATCTTAATAAAAAGAGTAGAAAGGTACGATGAGCACTAGATAAGTAATCTACCTGACATAGAAGTGATACTTCAGTTGCACTCAAATCGCGTGTGCATGTTGGGACATGCACAGTGTCGTCAAAGTCGCTCCCTTGGTCTCAGAAAGATTCATTTCAACTCAATTCAATCTGCAATTAGCTTGAAAGTCATGTGGCGGGATTGCTCCCGATCACAAGTGATTGTCATTCAGGTAAAACAAGACATCATTGTTAAACTGAAATCATCCTAACAAAGAACTATTAACTGGAAGAGAATTCCATAGTCTAATAACATTCGCGGGGGGGGGGGGGGAAATACCAAAAATATGCATCAGTTCTAGTCATTAATTCTTTTAAAGTCTTTGAATGACCGTGTCTTCCCTTGTGAGAGATCTGGTGATCACGTCATTAGTGAAGAACGTCACATAAAACTGAACAATTCACATATGGAAATTTGGATATTTGTCGAGAAAATCTGGCACTGTTCGAGAAGTCTGGAAACAATTTTCTCGAGAGGATTGTTACTGGGAACGAGACCTGGGTCCAGGGCATCCAGAAACAAAACAACAATCCATGCAATGGAAGCACAAACGGGTCACAGAGAGGTGCTCCAGATGTGAATTGTCTATTTTTGATGTGACACTCTTCATAAATGATGTAATCTCTCCGAGACTCAGAAAGCGACTGTGATGACACCGTGCAGTATGGATACCAAAGCATGTCCCAACATGCACACGAGATTTGAGTGCAACAAGAGTATCACTTCTATGTCAACTATATTACTTATCTAGTGCTCTTCGTATATACTATATATTTTAACAAGACAAACAAACCTTGTTCGTCGCAAAAAATCCAAAGATGCCACCTCTCTTCCTCAACTTCGATGCTGACAACGTCCCTTTCAGCGTTAGGCTCTCGCTTCGTATCGTAGGTATGCTCACGGGTCCGTTACTTCCAGAATCACTTCCACCGCCAACGCTTCCGTTCTTTACGTTACTTAAATCTTCAAACTGAATATCATTCGGTGGTTGGAAGCCAGACTTATACTTCTCAACAACTAGCCTAGAATCCTAGCAAAACGAAAGAAAAGTAAAACGAAACACCTCCGATTAGCAACTTTGCTTAACCACTGTCAGGTTAGTTAAAATTACCCACCTCCTTTGGATCTATCGAATTGGCAGCTTTTGTTATGCCATCGAGACATTGGTTTACAATAGGACACACTTTCCTCTCGATTTCAGCCGATTGTATAATGTAGTGTTGCAATTGTAAAACACGATTCTCGTCCATCGCTTGCAGTTGCTAGAATATGTTCAATTGCGATTACGATCAACTAAGTTAAGAGAACCTGTGAACTCTGAATATTATGTACTTTTGAAACAACTTTAAAGAAAAACGTCAATGTGTTTTAAAAACTATAAGTATCGGAATCACTCTAGGGTATTTTCAAATTCTAGTACTTAAGTCCGACCCACATCAAGCGGACAAAACAAAAACAAAGCAGAAACTCAAGAGTTTCAAGAGAAACTGGTGACAATTCTAAAAGATTTCCGCGACTTTTGTGTTTTGTTTTTGCTTTGTCTGCAATTTCACAAACTATTCCATGTCCTGCCACAAGTTGGTAAACATCAAAAGGTTTGTGTTTTGTTTCCGTACTATGCAACATTTTGTCAACTCTGTCTGTGCAGTTGTGGACAGTTAGTATTAAAGTGCCAACAGAACACTTGCGTAGTTTACGTAGGAAAGCTATAGAAAAAAAATCTAATTTGTTTGTGTTGTGTCACAAATTTATTGTGGCTTTGTCTTGAGTACTGCTGACAAGTTGTTTTCAGGTTTGTTTTGTTTTCAAAATCTGCTTTTTCCGGCATTTTTTTTTTGTTGTGTTTTTGTCTCGAACTCATATTGCACTTTTGTCAGCTTGACGTGGATCGGCCTTTAAAAATAAATTATTAATACAAGTAAAAAAAACAAACAATTTTATTGTTTGTTTGTTTTGCTTTTGGCCAAAGTTGAAGCGAAAAACGAAAATCAAGAATTTATAATTGATATAAATTTAAAAATATGAACATGATAATTCCTATTAAGTGATTCATTCATCCTGTTTGTTTGGTACATATGATTTTTCTACGCATGCTGACACTGAAACATAGAATAACCAGATTTTTATTCCATTGTTCTTTTTCATTTGCATATTTGGCAACGAATGCTTATATAACGTCTTAAATATCTGATCATACCATGATAATTGTTTTGCATATCAACTTGAACCTAAGACGCGGCGAAATAGAGGCAACAAGTGGCAACTTTTATGTTGAGCTATGTTGAAAAAAGTTGCCATAAACATGAAACATATACGTAGCAAGTCAGCAACACAAGAGGAAAAGTTGTATTCAAACAGGAAAAACACATTATGAGCTACTTTTCAGCGGTTAAGTTGGACTGGAAAAAGTTGGTATGTCGCCAAAATTGACCGCTCGAGTCGACTGTCAGTGGTTGGAAAGTGGTCCTAGTTTAGTTGAGTGAACCATAAAAAGTTGACGTTATACATGTATATAAGACCACAGGAACAACCTCCGTTAAAAGACGTTTGTTATTGCTGTTCCTTCATAGATACGTGATAGAGAAGTGGACAAGGATAGTGGTCTATGATGTGAAAACGAGAAACGGTGTAATCAGTGGAGGGGATCGACCACTGTCCCGCAACTGCCGTTCATCAGTGTTTGAGTAGCCACTTGTGTGAAAAAGTCTGTACGCTTTCCATGACAATACATTGCCAACCACACCACAGCCAAAAGTCGTCAACTTTTTCATTCCACACTTGACCACTGAAAAGCCGATCGTCTGAAAAAGCTCTTACTGACACAAAGCGTTTAGCGACTAGTTACACCACATTTCTTAAAACTACTACTGTCCACATAGAGACAAGTTATCGAAGTAGAATAGTCAAAAGACACCGGTCAACAAGACTCAACTAGTGGCAACCGTTCACTCAAAATGGACGGACTGGTAATAAAAACATAAAAGGAACATCTAGCAACATGCATCAATAAGTGGCAACTTTGGTTTGTAAACCTGTCGAAGACCAACATGTTGACAGTTGTTGCTTCTGTATTGAAAGGGCTTCAGTTATTTGTTTATTTTAAACGCCATTAAGGTGGCTAATTATGGCGTTATGAGAAAATTTGTTTTTCAAGAAAACGTTTTTCCGGAGAAGTATTACGACAAAATTCAAAGTGTTTTAGAAACTAGAATAGTCGGTGATCATGCTAGTTTTTTTCTGTAATGATATCTTTAAAAATAAACTTTTTTTTTCACGAAATGTCAATGGAAAAACCGTAAAACGGGTCCCTTTTCAAACTGCTATAAAATGTTTTTTTTTTAAGATTTTGCCACGAAAAAACTTTTACCATTCTAGTTTTGAATACAATTTGAATTTTTTCATAATATTGTTTCTAAAAAAATCTCTTGCTTGACGTTTTTGCATCCGAATTTCACAAAAACATCTATAAAGCATAGCATTAGCCACTGCAGTGCTCCACCCCTTAAAGGGGAGGAAGCAAAATGAGTACCTACCTATAAAGCGACCATAACAGAATATTTTTTTAAAAAAAAAGGTTTTAAGAGACAACAAAGAAGCTAAGAATCAATTGTATAAAATCGGAATCCAATGCCAAATTCTATTTCATGAACGAATTGCATTTACATGTAATTTGAATATTTGCATGATTAATAAATTTTAATGAGACCACTTGTTAAATGTTTCAAACAAATTGTATTCTATATTTTAAAAACCTAAAATACTTAATTTAAATAAAAATTCCATATTCAATTATTTTTCTATAGAAGAAATAATATTTTATTTTTTTAAATCTTATAAACTTGAGTTCAAACCATTACCTGAAAAACATCCGGAATCAGTTTTGTGTAATGTTCCGTTTGGAGGTCGTTCGTCTTCTGGAGTTGACTCGCATAATCGTTCTTACTGTCTTCACACTGCCTCGTCCGCATCGTGCTGAGATTGCGTGCCTGCAGAGATAAAAAACCACACCAATCAAGAGTGTCCAAGTGTCGTCTCTCCGTCTCAATCTTCCGGTACCTTCTCAACTTCAGCTCGAGATAAGTTGAGATCGGCATCGGCCTTTTGATAGTTTTCCTGAGCTTTTTCGGCCTCTTTGAAAGCCTTTTCGTACGACCTTTTTGTCTGTAATAAAATAAACACCCTTTAGAAACATCAAGAAAGTACACTCTTAATGACCTTTTTTTTAAATTTCAAACCTTTTCTAATTGAAAATAGGAAGTTTGAAGATTGTTCTGTAACTTCGAACCTTCTTGTAAATGCTAAATTCAAAATTATTAATTAGAACATAATCAGTCATTTAACAGATTCCTTATTCGACAATAACCGACCCTTTTTCTTTCGTCTTTAAGGTCTCTTACGAAGGAACCAAGACCTTTGATTACTACCGAGCCGAGATTCTCGGCAATCACCTCGTGCTGACCTGCCAAGTCGTTGATCTCGGTCATCATCAGAATGAACGCTCGACATGCAGTAAATCTGCAAACAAAAAGTCATAAAATTAATTTTTTTATCTCGTCAAAATTCCAATTAAATCACAATTTAAACTAATAAATAACATCACACATTCAAATTTCTTTCACTGCTTTTTATCGTTTTTCTTAAAGAACTTGGGGCAGTTAGTTTTTGACCTCCATTGCTCTTTAGAGCAATGGAGGTATATAGGATCATGCAAGAAAAGGGACAAAAAAGGATGTCTGTATGTACAGTATGTGTGTCCGGAACCACGATTTAGTGGGTGGAACAACTCAAGAACGGAATGTGATAAAGACATACAGTATTTTTTATTTGATTTAGTTATATGATGCTCCTGACAAAAAATTAGAAAATTTTACCCAGGGGTTATTTTTTTTTTATGAATTTTTAGAAACAAATTTTGAGTTTTTGGTCATAATATTTTGTGGGTCAAACAACTCGAAAACGGGGCCACCTACAATAAAATGTCATCAGACCTAAAATGATGTACACATCCTGACAATAATTTTTGAGCGATTTGTTAAAGCGATTTTTTAAAAACGTAATTTTTTTAAAAAAAAAATCGAGATTCTTCCTCTTTCCAGTTGTTGCGTTAGAAAGGGTCATCATCATCATCATTTCCTGTACCTTATCCCGCAAGCAGCAGGGTCGGCCTTGCTGGTTCTAACTCTCCACTCGTTCCGATTTTGCACCAAGCTCCCAGTGACCCCACATGCCACCATATCCCGTTTTACTACCACGTCCCAAGTTTGCTTGGGTCTTCCTCTACCCCGTTTTATTCCCAGGTCTAAGTTCATTGCTTGCCTCAGCAGCCCATCTTCTCCACTCCTGAGGACATGCCCAAACCACCGCAGCCTATTTTCCTGCATCTTTTCTACTATATTTGTTACCCCTACACTACCCCTAATAAAATCATTTCTGATCCTATCCCTTCTGGTCACCCCACTCATAAACCTTAGCATTCTCATCTCAGCTACCTGCATTCTATCCTCATGCACCTTCTTGATTGCCCAACATTCTGACCCATACAACATAGCTGGTCTGACTACTGTTCTATAAAACTTTCCCTTCAATTTTATAGGTAACTTCCTGTCACATAAAACCCCACTAGCCTGCCTCCACCTATGCCAACCTGCTTTTATCCGGTTTGTGATGTCTAAGTCTAAGCTCCCATCATCTTGCAGCACAGATCCTAAATATTTGAAGTCATGCACCTGCTGCATTAAACTGTCCCCAAGTCTAATCCCCTCATTCAACTGTTCTTTCCCATCCCACTGGAATTTCATGTACTCCGTTTTTGCCCTACTTATTTTCAACCCCTTTGATTCCAAGGCATTCCTAGTCTCCTCTAACCTTATCTCGAGTTCTAATTTGGATTCCCCAACTAAGACTATGTCATCTGCAAACAGCATACACCAGGGGACCTCCTGCCTCACCCCTGCCAGTAACTCATCCAGGACCAAAATAAATAGATATGGACTAAGTGCTGAGCCCTGGTGCACACCCATCCTAACACGAAAACTGTCAGAGAACCCCCAGGCAGTCTTAACGCTTGTCCGTGCATCCCTATACATGTCCCTCACCATATCTATATAACTCTCACCCACCCCCTTCTTCTGTAAGACCTCCCACAATAACGTCCGTGGTACTCTGTCATAGGCTTTCTCTAGATCTATAAATACCATGTGTAACTCTTTCTTGGCAGCCCGAAACTTCTCAATAACTTGCCTTATGGCAAAAATAGGGTGCATTGTGGATTTTCCTGGCATAAACCCAAACTGACTTCCCCCAATTGCAGTTTTACCCCGTAGTCGAGCTTCAATTACTCTCTCCCAAAGCTTCATCGTATGACTCATCAATTTAATACCTCTATAGTTCCCACATTCCTGAACGTCACCCTTCCCTTTGAAAATAGGCACTAACCAGCTGTCCCGCCATGCACCTGGCATTCTATCCCCCATAGCCAATCTATTGAATAACTTTGTGAGCCAGGAAATGGCAACATTACCCAAGACCTTCCACACCTCTACTGGTATCCCATCTGGCCCTAAAGCCTTCCCTAGCTTCATTTTTCGCAATGCCTGAACAATTTCCTCAGCCCTAACCTGCTCCACTTCTTCTCTATCATTATTTCTTCCAGTGGAAGGCTCCTGCTCTACCCCCTCATTCATAAGCTTACTAAAATATTCCCCCCACCTGTTCCGTACTGGCTCCCTACCCCACAATACTTTGCCCCCATTATCCTTAACACTCACCACCTTTTCAATATCTCTGCCTTTATTCTCCCGAGCCCTAGCTATTCTATATACTGCCATTTCTCCTGCTCTGGTACCTAACTTGGCATACATGTCCGCATATTTCTTATGCTTTGCTAAGGCTACCTGCTGTTTGGCCTCTATCTTGGCACGCTTGTATTCTATCTGGGCCTCCCTGCTTCCATCGTGCCACCAAGTCTTGAAAGCATCTTTCTTCTTTTTAACTGCCATCTGTACCTCCTCATCCCACCACCAAGTTTCTCTGTCTAATCGAGACCCCCCTACTCGTACTGTCCCTAGTACCTCGTTTCCACAATCACGGATCTGTTGTGCTACCCTTGTCCACAGCTCTCCTGCAGTGCCATCTAAATCCCATGCTATCTTACCTGCCATTTTCTTAAACTCTTCCACCTTGTCTGGTAATGCCCACCACCTAATTGCTGTCTGTCCTCTATGTCTGACCACCTGTTTTGCACCCCTAGGTTTTAGGTCTAACACTACTAGCCTATGTTGTCCCGCTAAGTTTTCACTCGGTATCACTTTACAATCCTTGCACTCGTTTCTATCCTCACTCCGAATCATGAAGAGATCAATCTGGGATTCTCCTGCCCTGCTCTTAAAAGTAATCAAATGTTCCTCTCGCTTCTGGAATAGTGTGTTTGCTAAAATTAACTTATGTGCCACTGCTGCCTCCAGGATACTCTCCCCTTCTTTATTTCGCTCTCCATAGCCCCACCCACCATGTACCTCTTCATACCCTTCCCTATTTCTACCTACATGTCCATTAAAGTCCCCACCAATTATGACCCGTTCCTTCCTACTCATGCCCAACATTAGGTCATCAAACTGTTCCCAGAATGCTAGCTTCCGGGCTGTATCTAATCCAACCTGGGGGCCATATGCACTAACTACATTTATAACAATGCCACCCCAAACTACCTTTACTACTAACAGCCTACTATTTATCCGCCTAACCTCAACCACACTATGTCTGAGTTCCTGATCTAGGACAATTCCCACTCCATTTCTACCCTCCTCACTACTTGCATAAATTAATTTATACCCATCCCCAATGTCCCTGGATTTATCCCCTTTCCATCTTGTCTCCTGCAGACATGCAACATTTACCCTCCTAGCCTTTAGCACACTAGATAACTCCCTAGTCTTCCCTGTCAAACTCCCTATATTCCAGGTGCCAAACCTAAGTTTAGTACCTCCACTTCTACCACTACTTCCAAGCCCTCCTTGTTGTTGGTGCTGGACTCGCTTCTTTAGCCCCACCCGTCCACTGTGGGGTAGCCCTTGCCAATTTGTCACAGCCACCGGGCGTTGCAGCTGCGCGTCGCTTATGGCGGGGGACGCCCTAGCCATATTCGGAATACTATTTCGAACCAACATCATATGTTTTGGCAAATCTTTACAACCGGCTGCCAACCTGACGTCGACCCTCCACTTTTGCACCCGGGCTGGGGGACCGGCAATGGCGTGGTTTGGTTTTGGTCTGCCCTGAGTATTTTATGCCCTCAGTACCCTCCATATCTGGCGGGCATTCCCCTATCCGCCACCTGGGGAGGCACCCGATAGGGGACCAACTACCCCCACGGGTGCGTTAGAAAGGGTGATATTTCTATTATTTAGGAGGGGTGCTCCTTTCTATGTTCTGTTATTATTTTTGTGTATTAGAATACATGTGATGTATTTTCATTTTAAACCATATTATTACAAATGAATGACGCATGCGCATCTCATGTACGCGAGTACATACATGTGCGTTTATCTATATACACATGCGCACACGTGTGTACATGTGCGTACACATGCGCACAAGCGTGTACATGTGCGTACACATGCGCACAAGCGTGTACATGTGCGTACACATGCGCACACGCGTGTACATGTGCATACACATGCGCACACGCGTGTACATGTGCATACACATGCGCACACGTGTGTACATGTGCGTACACATGCGCACAAGCGTGTACATGTGTGTACACATGCGCACAAGCGTGTACATGTGCGTACACATGTGCACAAGTGTGTACATTTGCATACACGTGCGTACATGTGCGTACAAGTGCATATACGTGCGTGCATGTGCGCACAAGTGCATACACGTGCGTGCATGTGCGCACAAGTGCGTACACGTGCGTACATGTGCACACAAGTGCGTACACGTGCATACACACATGCACACAAGTGCATACACGTGCATACACATGCACACAAGTGCGTACACATGCACACAAGTGCATACATGTACGTATTCATGCGCGCATGTGTGTTCATGTGCGTACTCATGCACACACATGTAACAATGAAAAAAGTTGGTTATTTGATATATTAAAGCAATGGAGGTCTATAATATAGGGTTCCTTAAATCTCTTTATTTGTTATAACTTCCCTTCTAAAACAGGCATTTAGAAATAGAGACGAACACAAGTTGGCTCCGCCCTTTTTATGACGACCGGCAACTTCTAATTGGTTTGTTGTGTGGTTCGACGTTGAAAAGGGCGGAGCATGTGACGTCAGACTACATAACCAACCAATTAGAAGTTGCGTTCGTCATAAAAAAGGCGGAGCCAACTTCTGTTTTATCTTGTTTTCTAATTGACTGTCCAATTTTCATACTGAATAAAAAAAACTATTGGCCATTCAAACATTTTTTTGATAGTTTTCGATATTTCGATTTTTTTGATATAATTGAATACGATATTTTTTTTAAAAAAAAAAAAGAAATCGCACCATATTTCAAATAATATCGAAATACCGATATATCGAAAATGTTGCCAGCCGTATCCGATAATCGACGTTCTATTGTATTTGATCTACCCCACACAACTACAATGTTCTAAAATTAAAAAAAAAAACACGCCATATAATCAAAATATATGCAGTACAAAAAAAACTTTTTCATTGTGTAATTTAGGCTATATACAAAAACATGAATTAAGGAACAATTACGAGGGAGTGGGTTGTGGCTCCCTCTTGATGGGTGTGTGTGATTGTGTTATTGACACAGAAAACAATGCTTTAAGAATGATTTATTCTTATTTATTCTTTTATGACAGCTATTACAAAATACAAATTCTTATCACTCTTTGTTTTCTAATTGTTCTTGGGGGGAGGGGGGGGGGGGGGGGTTTGGTTTTCCATTACTGTTTTTAATCCGTATCTTCACAGATAACAGACATTTTCATTCTTAAGATGTGCGTGTTTTTATTTAAGGCTGCACCGATCACACTTTTTTTGTTGTTTACCGAGCCAATACCGAGCTGATCACACACAAAAAAAATTGGCATGCCGATCGATTTAACCAAGCCGATCATGCCGATTTTCACTACCAATTTTTGCTGCTGGAGTTTGTTTCACAACCGATTTCCGGTACAGAAAGGGACAGGCAATTAGAAATCGGGACAAACAGAAGTTGGCTCCGCCCTTTTTATGACGAACGGCAACTTCTAATTGGTTGGTTATGTAGTCTGACGTCACATGCTCCGCGTTTTTCAACGTCGAACCACACAACAAACCAATTAGAAGTTGCCATTTTTTATAAAAAGGGCGGAGCCAATACCTCATTCTTAAAATGTCTCTGAACGTGTTCAATTTTTTTTTTGGAGGTGTGGGGGCGAAGAGAGGGGTTCAATTCTAAACTTCTTAGAGCGTTTGAGAACTTTTCATGAGAGCTTTTTTCTTATACTTTTGCTTTCTGAGAGAGTAATAAGTACACTCACTGTCACAAACAATCTGACTGAAAAGAGTGAAAATATTAGGCTACTTTCAAATGGAAAAAGCAAGCATGACGCATCTTTTCCTGCTTCCTGATTGATGAGAAACATAAAACTCATGCTTTTTTATGATTATTTCAAAGAGTTGTGTTATACCTTCAACGAAAAATAAAGATGAACACTTCACTGCCAGGGTTGGCGATTTTTGTCTCTACACTAATTCGATTCGACTTAATAAAACGCTTAACGCACTACAAAATTAAATCAGGGTTCCACAATTATAAGAATGCATATATATATATATATATATATATATATATATATATATATATATATATATATATATATATATATAACAAATTTTATGGTTTTATTTACTTATAATATATATATATATATATATATATATATATATATATATATATTATAAGTAAATAAAACCATAAAAAAATTTTAAAATGAAGTGACTTTTTATAAAGGGCGGAGCCAACTTCTGTTTGTCCCGATTTCTAATTGCCTGTGGGGGAGACCTTGTTTTTTTTGGGGAAAATTTAAAATGGCGTCATTAGTGACTCATAAATGACGACCACAACTTCTTATAGGTTGGTTATGTAGTCTGACGTCACATGCTCCGCCATTTTCAACGTCGAACCACACAACAAACTAATTAAAAGTTGCCATTCGTCATAAAAAGGGTGGAGCCACCTTGTGTTCGTCCCGATTTCTAAATGCCTGTGTCTCCCCCCCCCCCCATTTTTGTGGCAAATGTTGCCACTTCACATTTCCAGAATTCCTTAATGAAATATAAGTATTCCCTATTCCTATTCAACTCAATACAACCTTCCATGTGTGGAATGGAATAATTCAAATATTAAATCCATAATACTTTGAAATGAAAGTAATGTGAGCTGGTGACAGCACATCAGAATTCGACTAGAGGAGTAGACTTTGGGGGTTTTTGTTGCCAACGCTCGTTGTTTGGTGGCGCATCTATCTGATAAAGTCCATTTACATGAAATCAACTGATTTTTAATTTTTTAAAATTATATTAATCACTTATTTTAAATTTTAAAAATCGTTTTGGTAATCGTTGAATAATTCTTGACAATATTTTGACAAGAAATTTCTGGAGGTAATGGTCTCTTTAAGAGTTTATTTTGAAAGATATTCACTGAATCATAATGTAGCCTCACGTATTTTATTCTTTAGTAATCTTTTATTTTAAAACTAAATTAAATATTTTAATGCACAATTTTGTTGTCAATTTTCTTTTAGATATTTTTTTCCCCTCCGATTTTTAAATATTTCGATTAATCGCATAAAAAAATCCATATTTTGGTTTAGCAAAATCGATTTTTTTTTTTATTAATCAAAAAATCTATAGCCATATTCACAGCTTCCACAAAACTTTAATGTATTTTATGCCCTGTTTCCATTTGGTCAAAGTGTCCGCTGAAACTATGTTTGAGCAGGTCAATTTTGAAAAAATGTCAGATTTTTGTTTGCATGGAACTTTATTAAAATTTTTAACTATAGATCAAAACTGTCAGCTATAAAACTGCAAAACTTATTTTGAACTTACTGATATTCATCCTCCTCTTTCTTCTTTGGATGATAACTTTTCACAAGCCTCCTACAAAAAAAAATAACCAAAAAATAATTAATATAATTGTTGCTCAATGAAGGCTAGTAGGACACACTTGAATACAAAGTCGCGCGACAATGTATGGAACTGTCGCTAAACAAAATTTGCGTTTGAGTGAAGGTGTGGCGGAGAAAGAGCGCTGTCATCGTTTTTCTATTGAGCCCATAGACCCAATGTTAAAGAAAAAAAATGTTAGTTTTTAAAATACACAGTTGAGGCAATGTTTATTTTTCATATCTAAAGTTGTCCAATATTAAGTTTTCAAAGTGCAATGTGCACCTTAAATATACGCTGATCGAGTGATAGAATGACACAAAAAATTGGTAAGTGCGGTTCTTTTTTTAACAACTATTTCAAAATCGCGAATTTATAATTCTTATGTTTAACTGTATTGAGTATGCCCAAATAAGAAGAAAAAAAAATCCGTTAAAATGCTCGTAAAAATAATTTTAAAAAACCGGAAAAAATCAGCAATGTGTTTGGCTTCAATCGTGTTGGTTTTTTTTAAATTATGTTTAGGCATTTTGACGAGCATTTTAATGGATGTTTTTTCTTATTTTCGCGTACTCAATGGAGTTTAACATGAGTTAGAAATTCGCGATTTTGAAATAGTTTTTAAAAATAGAACCGCAATTACCATTTTTTTGTCATTCTATTACTAGGTCAGCATATATTTAAGGTGCACATTGCACTTTGAACCGTCAAAATTGGACATCTTTAAATATGAAAATTAAACATATTGCCGCCGCGACTGCGTATTTAAAAAATTAACAGTTTCTTCTTTAACATCGGGTCTATGGGCTGAATAGAAAAACGATGCTAGCGCTCTTTGCGGATATTTTTCGAAGTAATTTTGGGATGTAGCCCCTTAAAAAAAGAATAAACGAGCGGTCGTTTATTCGGCAAGTCACTGCTAGCCTCCCATCGTCCCATATCATCCCAGACGGAACGGCAGGCAATTAGAAAACGGGATAAACAGAAGTTGGCTCCACCATTTTTATGACGAATGGCAACTTCTAATTGGTTGGTTATGTAGTCTGACGTCACATGCTCCGCCCTTTTCAACGTCAAACCACACAACAAACCAATTAGAAGTTGCCATTCGTCATAAAAAGGGCAGAGCCAACTTATGTTCATCCCGTTTTCTAATTGCCCGTAGATGGGGGAACACACCCATGGGGCCATGTATCACTCATAAGTTCACACATTACTCATTAGATGTTTTTCAGGACAAATGTTTTACTGTTTATTTTTTTTTTTGAAAAAAATAACTAATGAGTGACACAGTCTTGAGATTATTAATAAATACCAAGTGAATAAATACACAATGAAACAGAATTCTGAAGTTCATCTCATATTAGATAACCACTTAATGTTAAGTGGTAAGAGTGACACCAGATGACTTGTTTTCATTGTTAGAATAGCTCTTCAAATAACAGTTGCATTTTTACAAGAGAAGTTCAATTTTCAAAAACAACTTCTTCCCTGGTATGAAAATATACCACCACCGTATACAGGCAATTAAAAAACGGGATGAACAGAAGAAGTTGGCTCCGCCCTTTTTATGACGACCGGCAACTTCTAATTGGTTTGTTGCGTGGTTCGTTCGCTCCGCCCTTTTATGAGCATCAGACCAAATATTTGGAACTTTTTGGAAACAATTGGAAATTTAAATGGGCGGGGCATGTGACGTCAGGCCACACAACAACCCAATTAGAAGTTGCCGGTCCTCATAAAAAGTGGCGGGGCAAACGACTGTATCTTACTGTCTTTACTTGCCTGTTTAATTTACAGGGAGGTACAAAACACCCTCGACTGCGAATCACTAAGGGTGGACTTGAAGGCAATTGAACGTACGGGCAATTAGAAAACGGGATGAACAGAAGTTGGCTCCACACTTTTTATGACGACTGGCAACTTCTAATTGGTTTGTTGTGTGGTTCGACATTGAAAAGAGCGGAGCATGTGACGTCAGACTACATAAACAACCAATTAGAAGTTGCCGGTCGTCATAAAAAGGGCGGAGCCAACTACAGTTCATCTCGTTTTTTAATTGCCGGTCCACCACGGTGGCCGGCTTTATTTTTCAACTCGGTACAAATGCCATCCGCTGAGAAAAGCCATGTGGCATGTCGGAAAATTCCTAATCATTACACAATGATCACAGCTCGGAGGGCTAATTGTTTTAAAGTAACAATCCAGTTTAGATCAACTAAAAATAATGTTTTGTTTTTTCAATAAAAAAAAAACACTGATTAGAGGCTAGAACTCTGGTAGCCAACTGATAGTAACCAGACATCTAGCCTCTAACCAGAAAAAGGATAATTGCAGTTGCACAGTTGGAATTTTGTCACAAATTGAGAAACATTTGCTTCGTAATGCATAAAAATCCGAGCCCTACTACTAATCATAAATGACTGTCATTTAGACGAACACAATTGTAAAATTGACATCCTGCAAACCAAGAAATCAATATACAAGAGAATCTCATTGTCTAAAGACATTTGGAGAGAAATACCATAAACATGCATCAGGTTCTATCCCTCTTAATCCTTCAAGTAAAGTCAACAGTCAATCTGCAGATTGCCTAGACAATCTGCAAAACCACCAAACTGCTAGTCAATCTGCAAACTTCAATACATTTTAGGTATTGAAAATTGTGCACATTCGATTGAAGCACACTGAACGATTGAAGTATTAAATTTTATTCTAATACTAATACAATTAACCAAACCAAAGCAGGGGGAAAATACAAAGTGTTGCCAAATAGAGCCGCCACATGAGCAGTAAAAGTAGGGGAAACCACATTTTCACTACTACATTCGTTTCTCTTATTATATTATTTATGTTAGTAGTCAAATTTGGTCAAAAATAAATTCATTTCAGTGCCAAACATAACATATGCACAAACACTAACACCAAACATTTTTTTACGCGCAAATTCACTTCTATCCAAACACACAAACTATCTCAAGCGGATCGCCTCTCATCCTTTTTTTCTTATCTTCAGGGTTCTTTTATTGGCAATTATTGCAGATGCTGTCACATTCACTATATATAGTCACAACCATATAGCCCCGTTTTCACGATGATAGTTGTCACGATAGTTGCTGTCATGAGAGCAACTATCGCGAGAACTATCATCGTGAATACCACGCGATAGTCACTATCGCACTGTCGCGATAGCACTATCACACTATCTCGTTTCACTAGATAGTTGATAGTACTGTCGCGATAGTAATAGTTGTGTGTGACGTGACTGGCCCTTCGGCGCCACCGTTTCGACTCCTCTGATGTTGGTGTCGAGTCCATGGTGCCGGTGCCGACTCCGTTGTCAGCGGGCCAGTCTCTGTTCCTCTGGGGGTTGACTTTACCGGGCGCGACATTTACTTGCCTGGCCTGGTAACGGCCCACAAAACGACCGTGTTTTAATGAGAACCTTCCTGTATAGTGCGTGACGATGCCGACGTGTCCTCAGTCCTCTTATTTACTTGAGTCACTGGAGGCTCCAGGCGGAAGAACTCGGGTAATATCTGAGTACCTTCCGCTGGATACTCCGTTGTTTTCGGAGTACTAGAACCCAAAACAATCTGAGACACAACACTTTTGTAGTAGTAAAATAAACTATACTTTTTTACTTCGGTGATTAATGACATAAAGTGGTGTACAACTCTTTACATAAAAACACTGTTTAAGTTTACTCTCTAAGTCAGGACTTTACTTTTTGACTCTCAAACTCTTGACTGTGTAGTTCGAACTTACTCGTTTGAACTCTACACTCTGACTGTCCTCACACTCAAGTCTCAAGCTAACTTGTCCGATCTCCTGGGAGGGGCAACTGTCACCTCAGGGCTCAATGATTGACCAACTGGGCCAATCATTGCCCTGGGCCGGGGATATTACCTTAAAAAGAAAGGTATTTTTGGGACTCTATTCCCAATTTCTCACGGTCGGACTGGGTTCCAAGAATTCACTTAGAATTCGGGCCACCCAAGTCTGAACATCTGTGCACCAAGGGGTGCCATACTGTCAAGACGGAATTTTGACTAAAGTGTTTCACCTTCTGTTTCTACAGGGTGTCACATGTGTGACCGCTTGTAGAGAAATATCCACTTTGATAGGGAGATTTGGCTTCTGATGGAGGGAGAGGCAACACTGTTGTTGACTCAATGATATCTATGAAGTAGACGTCTATTACGTTACTTCAAGACGTGTAGACAGTTTCTATCGTGAGTGAACTATCACAACTTTCATGACAGCTACTCTCATGATAGAACTATCACTGTGAAAAAGAGGCTTATTTACTCGTGTTGGAGTCTAATTTAAGACTCCAACACGAGTAAATAAGCCTACTGTAAATAATTTTTTTTTTAAAACATTGGTTCTAGAGTTTTTTTTTTATTTGGGTTTTTGAATGATTTTTTTTTGTACTCCAATTTTTTTAAAAATAAAACTAGAATTTTTCGGTTTTTTAAAATTATTTTTAGGTATTTTTACGAGCATTTTAATGGATGTGTTTAGCTTACGAGCGCGTACTCGATGGAGTTTAACATAAGAATTAGAAATTCGCGATTTTGAAATAGTTTTTAAAAATAGAACCTCACTTACCAATTTTTTTGTCATTCTATTATTAGATCAGCATATATTTAAGGTGCACATTGCACTTTGAACAATCAAAATTGGACAACTTTAAATATGAAAAATAAACATACTGCCGCGAGTGTGCATTTTAAAAATTAACGTTCATTCTTTAACATATGGGGTCTATGGGCTTAATAGAAAAACGATGCTAGTGCTCTTTGCGGAGATTTTTCGAAATAATTTTGCGATGTAGCCTCTTAATAGTAAAATTCCCTATCCGAAGCAACACTAAAGCCTCGTTTTCACGGCGGTAGTTCTTTCGTGAGAGTAGTTGTCATGAAAGTTGCAATAGTTCACCCTCACGCTAGCAAATGTCTACACGTCTTGAAGTAACGTGATAGTTCTGTCATGACAGTGTGACGTCTACTTCACAGATATCACTGAGTCAACAACAGTGTTGCCTCTCTCCCTCCATCAGAAGCCAAATTTCCCTATACAAAGTGGATATTTTTCCCTACAAGCGGCCACACAACAACTATTACTATCGCGAGAGTACTATCAACTATCTAGTCAAACAAGATAGTGTGATAGTGCTATCGCGACAGTGCGATAGTGACTATCATGTGGTTTTCACGATGATAGTTCTCGCGATAGTTGCTGCTGTCATGACACCAACTATCGTGAAAACTATCACCGTGAAAACCGTGGCTTAAGTCACAAACATTAAGGGATATTGGAGTGACTATACTAAATGTACTAGTCATTTTATGTCACTTCATAAAGGTGATATGGAAAGTAGACAAAGAACATTAGGCGGTGAATGATCGACATTCCATTGAGTGAAAATATTTTTCGAAGCAGGAAATAAATTTGAAAATAGAAACACCACAGAAAGCGAAATGTATGGCGAACAGAAATTAGAAAACGACAATTGAAAATCATTTATCAAACAAAAAAAAAATTACACAAAATCAACATTTTCAGTAAAAAAAAGAGTTTAATGTCCACATTAGTGAGCCTTTGTGGCTGACACCCACCCACCCAACAATTCAGAAGAAGAAAAAAATGTTCAATGGAAAAAAATGCTATGAAATGAAAGAAGAAAAAAAAACCTTTCTCACGTTAACAACATTAAAGTTGAATATAATAGAGAGAAATTCACGTGTGAAGGAGGAATTCAGTAAAGCGAAACATCTTCATAAAACTCCACAAGTAACGCACAAATGAATAGGCCTAATATATTACATTATACAGTATGTAAAGCCGCTATTACACTAGCAACTTTTGATGCAAGAAAACGTGCAATGTGACATGCAACTTCAATGTTTATTTACAGTGTGATATGACATGCAACTTGATAAAACTTTCCCTTTAACTAGTGTGAAACTCAGTCTCATTCAGTTGCACAGGTTCACCTTTTGAGAGACTTTTCAAGTAAACTTTCTGATAAACAACCAATCAGGCCGTTTGCCGGAAATGACATATGTAACATTGACCGAATTCCCGGTTTCATCACTTCCGGAACTTCCTGTTAGTTGATCACAATATCGACACAAACCGAGGGGGCAGACATTGAACAGAAAATCACATGTACGGTTTTCACTTAAGATTCACAGCAGATCGTGTGGATGGAAAGTCATTTTACTTTGTAGCTGCATTTTACTAGACATCCAGAATAGAATTGAAATTTTAAAATTCAGTAAAACGCGGATTAAACGTAAAATGGCTTCCGATACCCTATGAGATTCACCCGAATGTCGGCATCTTGACATAAACGAAGTTTTGAAAACTTGATTGGCATAATTAAAGTTGTCCATTATTAAGTTTTTAAAGTGCAATGTGCACTTTAAATATACTGGATGCTTATCTAGTGATAGATCGTCAAAAAAATTGGAAAGTGTGCTTCTATTTTTAAAAATATTTCTAAATGGCGAATTTTTAATTCTTATGTTAAACTCCATTGAGTAAGAAAAACACATCCATTAAAATGTTCATAAAAATACCTAAAAATAATTAAAAAAAAAAACAGCACGTGTGCCAATGTGTTGGCTTCACTGTGATTTACTTTCTAGATTTTTTTTTTAGTAAAAATTTTTTTTAGGTATTTTTATGAACATTTTAATGCAGGGTTGGCAAAATGCCGGACTAAACCGGCAAAGGACAGGGCACTGGTAAATATCGGCTAAAACCAGGAAAAACTAGTATTATGCTCTTTTCATAAGCTATTGTTAATATTCTCGTATTAAAAAGTGCCATTCATGTCATTGCCAATTTTAATGACAGGCAGTTAGAAATCGGGAAGAACTTCAGTTGGCTCCGCCCTTGTTATGATGACTGGCAACTTCTAATTGGTTTGTTGTGCGGTTCGACGTTGAAAAGGGCGGAGCATGTGACGTCAGACTACATAACCAACCAATTAGAAGTTGCGTTCGTCATAACAAGGGCGGGGCCAACTGAAGTTCTCCCCGATTTCTACCTGCCTGTTTTTAATGTGAGGTTGAAATCATATACTGTAATGTGAAGAAAACCAGAAGTATAGAAAGAATAGAATTGAATGCAATAAAAACTATGCATACCACCTCCCCCCTCCCCCCCACACACACACTTTTGATTTTGGCTAACCCTGCTAGGGAATAACCCTCTTCTAAAGTGAAAACAGAAATGATGCATTTTGTCTCATGAGTCAAATGACAACTTTATTTATATGGCTATCTAGATTCTGGTCACTAGTTTTTAATTTTTTAAGTTTGTGTATTTTATGTACAGCTATTTTTACTTAAATCACAAAAAATGAACAGGAGTGGAAGACCAATCAGGTCCTATTTATGATCTTTTCGAAAAACATCGCGATGGACGTGGAAAATTAACTGTACGGAAAGAAACTGTAAGCACAAAAGCAGACTGTAATGCCGCAGTCACACTAGGCTGGTTTCCCAGCTGCTGGCTGGTTGTAGTGCTCTAGCAGCATAGTCTGAACTGCTACTAGCAGCTGCTTTCTCCATCGGACTAGTGATTTTAACAGCTTTAGCAGCTACCAGCTGGTCATGTGACTCCTTTCCTGCTGCTGCCATCTAGTGTGAACTTTTTATTGCTAGTAGTGGCACTAGTGGTAGTTGAAACTCCACTGCTTGGGTTGGTTGTTGTTATGCGGCAGTCACACTAGGCTGGTTTACAAGCTGCTGGTTGCTGCTGGCTGGTTGTAGCAAGCTAGCAGCATAGTCTGAACTGCTACCAGCAGCTGCTTTCACCAGCGGGCTAGTAATTTTAACAGCGGCTGGTGAAGTTGAACATGTCCAACTTTAGCAGCTACCAGCTGGTCATGTGACTCCCTTCCTGCTGCTGCCATCTAGTGTGAACTTTTTGTTGCTAGTAGTGGCACTTGTGGTAGTTGAAACTCCACTGCTTGGGTTGGTTGTTGTTAGAGTTTGTGTTTTTGCAAGACGGTGATTGGATGACTTTCACTGCTAATACTAGCAGTGACTGGACAAGTGTGAACCCAAAGCAGCTGCTGCTTGCTGTTGCTGCTAATAGCCAGCAGCAACCAGCGGCTTGTAAACCAGCCTAGTGTGACTGCCGCTTTACTAGGAACTAGGAAAAAGCTATTATTCCCTGACGGTAAATACCGTGGTAATATCCGGTAAATACTACCCCTGGGAAAAACGTTGCCAACCCTGTTTTAATGGTTGTTTTTCTTACTCAATGGAGTTTAACTTAAAGAGTTAAAAATGAACAGATTAATAATATTGGATTCAAACAGTCGAAGTTGATTAAATCTAGGGTGTGTTGATTTTTAATCACTTGATTTAAACCGCGATTGATTTTTTTAAAAAATATAACATAAATGAAAACGCAAACCCGCCCACAACAGGACTCGAACCTGCAATCTTCTGATTCGAAGTCAGACGCCTTATCCATTAGGCCATGTGGGCTACACACATCCAAAGCTTTAAACTACATTATTTGCAAAAAAATAACTTAATTTGTTTACAGTTGTCAAGCCTCATTCTCATGCAAGATTGCAAAAATTGATTTTTAAGAGGGCTCCTTAGAAAAAATACTTGTGTAATGCAAGGTAGCTGGCGCCTGCAACCTCCACTCACCAATCACTGTAGTTGAAACTGAATGCCTTTTAGCTATAATAAAAGCGTCCAAAACAACCTATTATCGGCACCTGACAAACTTATACCCAGAACACAATATAAGTGAAGAAAAGCACGTGTAGAAATAGTGACCCACAATTAAAAGTTTGCCACGTTAAAAAACGAAGAAGGTGAGTAATAGAGGTGAAGAGTGTCAGAACATTACAATTAGAGGAGGGCTAGTGGCGCCATCTAACACCACACGCACAAAATAAATAATCTACTTGCATTCTTAAATAATAGAACGGCCACATAAAAAAAAACTATAAGTTCGCCCGCGACAGGACTCGAACCTGCAATCTTCTGATTCGAAGTCAGACGCCTTATCCATTAGGCCACGCGGGCTTCACGTACACAAAAGGCAGACCGAATTTACTGCACCTTCATTACGAATATCCAGCGGCTGTTTCTATTGCAAAACGGAATAATGACGTCAAAATAAGAACACAGCCAGCGCCATACAGATCACGATGCAATGCATGTTGTGTCGCTATATTTATGTAATTATTCCGTAATTGCAGTACGTGCTGGCTTTAACCAAGCCGAGAGATTTGCAAAACATCTGTGTATTTGTTACTATCAATCTGCAGAATCAGTCAATCTGCAGATTGCCTAGACAATCTGCAAAACCACCAACCTGCTAGTGAATCTGCAAAATTCAACACCTAAAATGTATTGAATTTTGCTGATTCACTATAGCAGTTTGGTGGTTTTGCAGATCGCCTAGGCAATCTGTAGATTGGCTTGATTCCGAAGATTGATAGTAACATTCTTAAATCATAATTGCAGTTCATTCAGTTTTCACTTTGCTCCCAAGAAGCCCGCATGGCCTAATGGATAAGGCGTCTGACTTCGAATCAGAAGATTGCAGGTTCGAGTCCTGTTGCGGGCGTCCTCGACGTTTTCTTGTTTTATTTGTTTTTTTTTATATAATTGCGGGTTATCTTTAGCATTTTAAAATTTTAATTGTTATACATTTGTATTACATATATCACAGTGTGTAAGAGCAGGTTGGCTTAAAAGCTGAGCGTCCACTAGGTCAGTGACGCGGCACGGGGAGGGAAAAAAACGGCCCTCAAACAAAAATGACAGGCAAGTGTGCCCAGCACTAGAATTTCGTTTGCCCCGCCCTTTTATGACATCAGACCAAGTAACAAACCAATTAGAAATTGATGGCGCTCATAAAAAGGCGGGGCAAACAAAAATTTTAGTGCTGCTGGCACACTTGCCAGTCAAAAATGCATGTAAATGAATAGAGCCCCCCGGGTCCATTAGACAGGCATCTGTAGACAGCATCAGAATTTCTTTGGCTCCACCCTTTTATGAGCGTCTTCAATTTCTCATTGATTTGTTACTGAGTCTGATGTCACATGCCCCGCCCCTTTTATTTCTAATTGGTTGATATTTGGACTGACACTCATAAAAGGGCGGACCCAAAAAAAATTCTGAAGCTGTCTACAGATGCTTTTGTCCATTAGTGCGGAAACGCGGCGGAGCACCCGCTCATGAAAAAGGCTGGACCTTATTTAAAGCGGCGCGCCGTGTCGCGTCATCAACCTAGTGGACGGACAGGCAATTAGAAATCGGGACAAACAGAAGTTGGCTCCGCCCTTTTTATGACGACCGGCAACTTCTAATTGGTGTGGTTAAGAAGTCTGAAGTCACATGCTCCGCCCTTTTCAATGTCGTACCACACAACAAACCAATTAGAAGTTGCCGGTCGTCATAAAAAGGACGGAGCTAACTTCTGTACGTCCCGATTTCTAATTGCGTGTAGTGGACGCTCAGCTTAAATAGAACAATATCGTGCTTAAATAAAGGACATAACTAAAAAACATGAAAAACGAAAGAGTCGCCCGCAACAGGACTCGAACCTGCAATCTTCTGATTCGAAGTCAGACGCCTTATCCATTAGGCCATGCGGGCTACATATAAACACACGCAGTGTAAACTAAATTTACTGCAGCAACTTTAGCCATATACCACTTAACTACTCAAAAATAGAATGAGACGTCGTAGTGTTTGGGTGCATTAAAATCAAATTGCTAAATAGACGTTTTCCATATTTAAAAATTTAAATACAAAAATAACTGAACTAAAAATGTTTCCAAAAAAATAAAAAAAAGGTTTGAGTGGTTTAGCTCATTAAATAATTAATTAAGAGGCTACATCGCAAAATAACCCATCGCCACATCGCCCATAGACCCGATGCTAAAGAAGAAACGATAATTTGTAAAATACAACATCGTGGCAATTGTTGATTTTTCATATTTAAAGTTGTCTAATATTAAGTTTTCAAAATGCAATGTGCACCTTAAATACATGCTGATATAGTGACAGAATGACAAAAAAATTGGTAAGTGCGGTTCTATTTTTTAAAAAATATTTCAAAATGGCGAATTTTTAACTCTTATGTTAAACTCCATTGAGTACGTGCTCGTAAAAATACCTAAAATAATTTTAAAAAATCAGAAAAAAAATCAGCGCGTGCGCCTATGTGTTGGCTTTACTGTGGTTTAATTGTGTTTATTTTTAATTGATTTTACGAGCATTTTTAATAGGATGTTTTTTTTTTCTTATTTGGGCGTACTCAATGGAGTTTAACATAAGAGTTAAAAATTCGCGATTTTGAAATAGTTTTTAAAAATAGAAAAACACTTAACCAATTTTTTGCCATTCTATCACTATATCAGCATATACGTCACATGCTCCGCCCTTTTCAACGTCGAACCACACAACAAACCAATTAGAAGTTGCCGGTCGTCATAAAAAGGGCGGAGCCCACTTCTGCTTGTCCCGATTTCTAATTGCATGTGTTATGATTTCCTTTTTCATAATAATATTTAGCTGCTGCCATAATAAAAAAAAACCGGAACTCTTGAGGTTTCATAATTTATGTAACAAGATTTAAATTATTTGGAATAGATCCAACTGAATTAGAATTCTAAAATGCATAACCAAGAGAAAGGTACGGAGCCCTGTAAAGGACACGCCATATTATTTTTTTTAAATCTCGACATGTCGACTTTTATCTCTTTTATTCGGCCATGTTAATTATTGTCATGTTGCGCGCCCCCATACTCTAATAATTAAATTATTGCAAGCGCTCTCTTGTAGCAGCAATAAGTTAATTATTATAGTATATGGTGCGCACAACATGACAATAATTAACATGGCCGAATAAACGAGATTAAAAGTTGACATGTTGAGATTCTGGAAAAAAAAAGTAGAAATTTCGAGATTAAAGTCGACATGTCGAGATTTAAAAAAAAAAAATCTCCCATGTCCTTTACAGGGCTCCGTAGAAAGGTGAAAGAAATGAAAGGAGGCTGCTGAAAATTACCTCAACTTGGCTGCATACTCCACTTCGATGGCGCACCGTTCCTTGATGAAATGTCCGCATTTCTCGAGAAAGTCAATACCCCGCTGGGTGTGAGCTGCAATGTTGTCATATTGATCCTAATCAAAGGAGACAATAGAAATAAGAACAATTGAATAAAACAAAATACAACAAACTCAAATCTTTAGATATGTTAAAAAGTCTCTCTGTATTTGTGTAGTATTTGTAATTAGAAGATAATTTTAAAATTAAAACACTTGTTTCTTAGCTATGAATGCTGCTCTTTTTTAAAAAAAATTTCTGCACGTTTCATTGCTGGGTGTGTTCCTGATTAACTTCATTTAATATTCCTTTGTTTACAGTTTAGAATTTACATTATAGGTGTTAGTATATCTATATGTTTTTGTGTCAAGTTAGTACATTATATTTGTTAGTTCTTTATGAGGCTAGATCGCAAACTTACTTTGAAAAATCTCCAAAAAGAGCGCTAGCATCGTTCTTCTATTGAACCCATAGACCTGATGTTAAAGAAAAAACCGTTAATTTTTAAAATACACAGTCGCGGCATTGTCTTTATTTTTCATATTTAAAGTTGTCCAATTTTAATTTTTCAAAGTGCAATGTGCACCTTAAATATGTGCTGATCGAGTGATAGAATAACAAAAAATTGGAACGTGCGGTTATATTTTTAAAAACTATTTCAAAATCGTGAATTTCTAACTCTTATGTTAAACTCCATTGAGCACGCGCTCGCGTAAGCAAAAAAACATCCATTAAAATCTTGGTAAAATACCAGAAGAAAAAAAAAAACAGAAAAAAATCAGCATGTGCGCCAATGTATTATCTTCACCGTGGTTTTTTAAAATTATTTTTAGGTATTGTTACCAACATTTTAATGAATGTTTTGTTTCTTATTTAGGCGTCCGTAAATGGAGTTTAAAATAAGAGTTAGAAATTCGCGATTTTGAAATAGCTTTAAAAAAAATAGAAAAACACCAATTTTTTATCATTCTAATACTAGATCAGCATATATTTAAGGTGCACATTGCCCTTTGAAAAATTAAAATTCAACAACTTTAAATATGAAAAATAAACATAATGCCGCGACTGTGTATTTTAAAAATTAACGTTTTTTCTTTAACATCAGGTCTATGGGTTCAATAGAAAAACGATGCTAGCGCTCTTTGCGGAGATTTTTCGAAGGTAATTTTGCGACGTAGCGCCCCTTAACTATAGGGTGACTTTGATAAAGACTAGCGAAATTTGAGGCCCCAATAGGAAGGAGCATTGTAGTTACTTTACTACATGCATAGTTACTAGATACAGATTCTTAAAAGGATCAAGGAACTTAATTGATTAAGGAACTAAAATTTCGGATAAGCCAATCATGATACACTTTCCATTATCATTATGCAAACGACATCTTCAACATACAGTACAATTCTAAACACAATCTCTAGTAATCATTTCCTTGTTTTACTATTATCAATTTATGAAGTGTGTTTACTACAGTTATTTCTAAACAAAACCTGACGTTTTCGAACACCTCTTATAGAAGATATGCATTACTTAGGCCTACTTGAGCAGTCAAAATTAAAACTTAAATTTAAAAAAATGACTACGGTTTTGTCGAAAATTTTAAATTAATAATTTCTAATTATAAAGTTAATAAACAATTAGACGGCACATTTCTTTAAACTTTACTTGTTTCATAGGTCCCATTATTGTTTGTGTTGTGCATATAAAATGTAATGTACAGGGTGGCACAAATGTCATCACCCTATTTGAAAATGCCGCCATTTTGTTCTTAAACATTCTCCGTCACTATTTTGTTTACATTTTGAGTGTACTACAGTAGTGCGAAATTCACACACCAGATGGACAAGTGCGGAAATTGTGACAAGCCAGTGATGGAAAATGCAATAAACAAGCCCAACTTTGCACAGCGACCAGAGGGGCTCGCCACTTGGCCGAGATTCTTTGTTGGACAATAAAAAAATAAGGCTGTACCGAACCGATTTACTGCAAATCGGCGAACAAATGTTAACCGATTTCCGCACTCAACAATTAGGTCAGCTGCTCTCCGATAAAACGGCAGCGGTGGAGGGTTAATCAATTTATTACCAACTTTAGCACTAATTCATCTTTAAAAGAAAATTGCTGTCTTGCCATTTGCTTTGCAAGCTCGAAAATTTAAATTTAAATCTTTTTCCATACGTAAGGTTCGGTTAGGTTAGGTTAGGTTTCATTTTAAGTTAGGTAAGGTTCGGTTTCATTAAGGTAGGTAAGGTTCGGTTTCATTAAGGTAGGTAAGGTTCGGTTCGGTTAGGTTAGGTTAGGTTAGAAGGAAAGGGTTATATTTTTTTTGGTAGCTGTTCTGAGCTTTGGTAGCTGTAAGTGAACCACAACAGGTACTTCAACGTGTGTCTCAGACACTTAATAACTACAGGCAATTAGAAAACGGGACGAACATAAGTTGGCTCCGCCCTTTTTATGACGAACGGCAACTTCTAATTGGTTTGTTGTGTGGTTCGACGTTGAAGATGGCGGAGCATGTGACGTCAGACTACATAACCAACCAATTAGAAGTTGCGTTCGTCATAAAAAGGGAGGACCCAACTTCTGTTCGTCCCGTTTTCTAATTGCCTGTCTATTAACTTGCAAAGACAACATTTTCTTCTAACCAAATGATCCGTAGATCCATCCATACAGAAAACACAAGCAAGCAAGTTGTGTCAATAAGTGTCAGGGTCAATGTAACCCAACAGGATAGTTGATACATGTAGTAATAATTATATTAGGAGCAGATGTTTTTGCCATCTGGCTCGTATTTGTAGTATATGCCAATAATACTATGAATGTACACATTGTTAAATCGCACACGCCAACCAGACTTTACATCTATTGTTGCATTCACAAGATGCTCACTTGCCAACCAAGTAGAAGAAGAAGAGCAAACAGGTGAGGAAACAAAAAAAAAACCCAACCATGCCTAGTAACCCTAAACACAACACCTGGCCCGTTATGCACCTGGAAGTTTATTTCGCTTGCCATCAAAACGAAAATAAGATAAGCACAAAAGAAAACACGGAAAACACTAGATATGAAAGAAGAAAGTTAACTTTTAGATAAGTTAAGGTCGCTGAATAGATATTTAGTTAGTTTTTATCCCACCGGATGATGCTAAATGCAGTGGCTAATAGAGGTGGCAACGAGTAAAATCGAACCGTTTCTACTCGGTTCGAAGCCGGTTTAATTGGTTCGCGGTTCGTAATTTTTTTGTAAACCGGTTCTGAACAATTCGTCAATCTTGACGAACCGGTTCAAACCGATTCCCAATGTGCATTAGCAGATTTTGCACAGCACATTAGCACAGAATAAGGATATATACAGAAGGGAAACTGAGCCATTAACTTGTGACAGAATTTTTCTGCGCATGTGCGGCGCCGCCCTAGAATTTTAGTCGCTATTATGCCGTGAAGCAGCTGCCGCCATTTTGAAATGTATTACATTTTGATATGTGTTCATCTGTGGCAATAGCAACGATTCAAAAGTTGGCAAATTGTAAAAATATAAAAATTGGAAAATTTTAAATTAAAAATGTGTTTATAAAATTTCATATTTTAAATGTATTTATTTTACATAATAATAAAACTGAAATTTAAAAATAAAATTAAAAACTGAAATTTAAAAATAAAATTCAAAACTAAAATTTAAAAACGAAATTAAAAACTGAAATTTAAAAACAAAATTAAAAACTGAAATTTATTAAAAAAAAATAAAACTGAAATTTAAAAATAACATTTATTAAAAAAATAATCTGAATAAAAAAATTACATTTATCATTTTATTTTAATTACATATACTTTTAATAATTAAGATTAAAACAATTTGAATTTGATTATTTAAAACGATATTCATTTTCTTCAAAATATTTTTTTTCTTCACATTTTTCACATTTAAAAAGCATTTGTTTACTCCTCATGTTTCCATTTAATCAAATGAATAACACAAAACAACCAAACATAGTAATACATTTCAAAATGGCGGCCATCAAGTAACCGGTTAAAATAAGAGAAGCTTTCAGTCCAAGGTCATGAAATTCTGTCACAGCAACTTCAAAGGCGCCGCACGAGAGTTTCCCTTCTGTTTATATCCTTATTCTGTGACATTAGTAAGAGGTGACAAAGTTTAGAACCGAACCCAATCTACTCGGTTCGGAATCATTTCTTATCAGTTCGACCTACATGTATACTGGCGAACCAGTTATATCAGTTCTAGTAATTGGCGAACCGGTTCCGAACCGTTGACATCTTTAGGGGCTAATCCTATGCTTATAAAACGTCAAGCGAACGTTCTTGAGAAACATTATAATGAAATAATTAAATTGTTTTCAAAATTAGAATGGTAAAATCGTAAAAAAAAAATATGTTACAAGTTCTTTTTACGGAGCCCTGTTGAGGACATTGAAATAAATAAATTAGACACTGACTTTTTCAAAATCTCGACTTACTATGTCGAGATCTCGAGATAGTATGTCGAGATCTCGAGATAGTATGTCGAGATCTCGAGATAGTATGTCGAGATCTCGAGATAGTATGTCGAGATCTCGAGATAGTATGTCGAGATCTCGAGATAGTATGTCGAGATCTCGAGATAGTATGTCGAGATCTCGAGATAGTATGTCGAGATCTCGAGATAGTATGTCGAGATCTCGAGATAGTATGTCGAGATCTCGAGTTAGTATGTCGAGATCTCGAGTTAGTATGTCGAGATCTCGAGTTAGTATGTCGAGATCTCGAGTTAGTATGTCGAGATCTCGAGTTAGTATGTCGAGATCTCGAGATAGTATGTCGAGATCTCGAGATAGTATGTCGAGATCTCGAGTTAGTATGTCGAGATCTCGAGTTAGTATGTCGAGATCTCGAGATCTCGACTTATATTCTAGACTTACGCTTCAAATCACTGTATACATCTGCAGAAGTTAAGTACCTAACCTAACCTAACCTAACCTAACAGTACTTAACTTCTGCAGATGTATACAGTGATTTGAAGCGTAAGTCTAGAATATAAGTCGAGATCTCGAGATAGTAAGTCGAGATCTCGAGATAGTAAGTCGAGATCTCGAGATAGTAAGTCGAGATCTCGAGATAGTAAGTCGAGATCTCGAGATAGTAAGTCGAGATTTTGAAAGAGTCCGAGTCTAATTTATTTATTTCAATGTCCTCAACAGGGCTCCGTATCTTTTTAATGGCAATACCACAGAATAAAAAGCTATACAGAAGGGAAACTCGATCATTTTTCTGTGACAGAGTTTCTTCTGCGCATGTGCGGCGGCACCACTGATATTCTTTGATGTTTCTCTTATGTTTGGGCTCCGCCATCTTGAAACTAGGTAATGACAAACAAGATTTCCGTAAGAAACTGAGTCTATACGAGTCAAGTGAGTTGATCAATGCACTTGGCTCGTGTGAACCCAGCTATTTAGATTATATACCGAGTCTACCCCTAGTTCGATCAAGTAACCAGTTAAAATAAAGACTCCCTTGCTTCAAGGTTAAAGATTCGCCTAGACCAACGATGCCCTTAGTTTCAAGATGGCGACATCCTGTCACAGCAACATCAAAGATTCCGACAAAGAGTTTCCACCTGTGTAACGTTTTATTCTTCGACAATACCTTAAAAAAAAACTCTTTCTTGCAGTTTACAAAATGACACGTATTTTTAAGCACTTTTTAGGTATTTTCGCCGTTTTATCGTGTTGATATCTTTAAAAAATAAACTTTTTATGACAGTTTGATGTCATAAAAAGTTTATTTTTTAAAGATATCAACACGATAAAACTTCTATCATTATCATCACCAACTATTCTAGTTTCTAAAACACTTAATTTTTTTTTTGTAATGTTTCGCTAGAAAAACAAGACTTCCTCAAAAATAAAATAAATATCTATTCAGCCACCTAATATATAAGAATTACAATAACGTTATACAGTTAGATCTTTGTTACATTGGTTCGCAAAGGGTGTGCCTTAAGTTATGCTGGGTGTGTCGCAAGAAATTTTAATCAATATTTTTAATAAATTTTTAAACCAATGACAAAAAAAATAAATAAAATTCACCCATCGACCCACAACAGATTTGGGTCGATAGATGTGTCACACGCACGCCAAGATTCTATACAAATTTAATCAAATAAACCATTTTTTTAAATCAAAAAAAAATAATAAAATATATGATGAATTAATTCTTTTGGTTCGACCAAGTTATCAATTTGCCATACAAAAAAAAAGTTTGAAATTAAAAAAAATAAAACGGTTGCCGCCCGCGACAGGACTCGAACCTGCAATCTTCTGATTCGAAGTCAGACGCCTTATCCATTAGGCCACGCGGGCAGTCGATACAAATCCCTATCCTAAAAAGGGAGGTCACACTACCATTCTATTATTACAATACAGTATTTTATTTCAAGGCTAGTAGCAACAGTCGAGAGATGAGGGAGGGGGTGGGGGGGGGGAGGGTAGAATCGATTCAGCAAAGATTGCATAGAAAATAAAATCGATGTAGAATTCTACAATCTAGCTACATTAGTAGAATAATTTTCCAGCTTTTACTAGAGGTGGGAGACGGCGCTGTGCGTTCCCGTCGGCTCGCACTAGGTTTTAAATTAGCGGTTTTATCGTTATTTTATCGTCATTTTGTTACATCGGTATTGCCTTATGGGTAAATTGACCTTTCAATACCGGTTTTTCAGTAAAACAATTTTATATTAATTTGGATAAACGAATTGACCAATATTTAAGCCATATGCACTTGTAACCGTTTACGAAAGTCGCAGTTAGACCCGGCGCATATTGAACCCAGCCCATGCCCACGCGCGGGGAAATCTATAGACCATAGATGGTAGTATTGCGCCGCAAATTGAACCCAGCCCCGTGGGCTGGCGGCGCAGTATTACCATCTATGTTTTACAGATTTCCCCAAGCGTGGGCATGGGCTGGGTTCAATATGCGCGGGGCCTTAAGGTCCTAACGTAAATGTTCGTACAGTTAAAATGCTTTCCGTGCATTACATATACCGTACATACTGAGGTGCTAAATTAACGCAACATCTTCATTTGTTACGCTTCCGATATATAAAACAATTATTATGGTTAAACATATTTTTAAAAAAAAAGTGACATTCAGAAGAAACCAAAAAAAAACTGAACAAAAAATTGGAATTTGAATCAAGACGAAATAAAAACCCACCTGTTTTATTTAACATGATTATTTTTTAATATGTAATTATTAGTTATGAATTCATAATTATTTTAATGTTTTTTTTAAATGGGAATTTTTTTCTTCTTCAATTTTTGAGGGGTTTTTTACAGCACTTATTAAAGTTTTTGCTTTATTACCGAAATTTACCGGTTTCGGTAATGCTATAAAGTGACCGGTAATGGAAACCCTAGCTCCCACCCATCCAATTTTATGATGTCACGTCCATATATTTCTACGAACAGGCAAGTAAAGACAATAAGATACAGTCGTTCGCCCCGCCCCTTTTATGAGGACTGGCAACTTCTAATTGGTTTGTTATGTGGTCTGACGTCACATGCCCGCCCTTTTCAACGTCGAACCACACAACAAACCAATTAGAAGTTGCCGGTCCTCATAAAAAGGGCGGAGCCAACTTCTGTTCGTCCCGATTTTTAATTGCATGTCACTAGTAGAGGCTGCAGTGTACAAAATATCAGCTGTCTCAGGGTTATGGGAAAGTTAGTTGTTGGTTAAAATATTAGAAATAGAAAGTCCACGCAAATGGACAAACAATCATGTCAAGTTAAATAAAAACTTATAAAAAAAAAATTTGAGGTGGGACGAATCCTAAATTTTCCCGAATCCGAATCCTAAAAGGTTCTCGACTCCCTCGAATCCTTCATATAAGAATCCTATATAATTCATTAAGAAGATACAAATAAATGAAATAATTATATATATAATATCCCAGGTCTGTGTATGTGTGTGTGTGTGTGTGGAGTAACAAAAACCATTGAAGCACGTCGGTATTTATATAAATTTGAATAAATGAACCGGTTTTTTTTTTCTCAAGGTCAACTATATGTTGAACTCTTCCTTTGGAAAGTGTAGAAGGGGGGGAGAGAGAGAGAGAAAAGTGGGAGCGTTGATTGAAATTGAAATGAAAGGAGTAAAAAAAGGAAAAAACGACGCGCATGCGCACAATTGCCTGCGAATTTTGCTCCCGTCATTTATGACGGGTTACCCCACTAGTATTAAATATTAAATTATTAATAATAAAAAAAACAAGTGTGGCAGCACTCAGGGTCGCCACAAGGTGATATTGTTCATCAGGGTTGCAACAATCGCCGGTTTTTTGTTAGTGAATGCTTCTAATTGGACGTCAATTCAGTTAAAACTAATTTTACCAAAGTTTTAACAGTTTTTATTTAAGGTTAGGATTCGAAAGATTCGAAAGACGAAAAAAGTGCGAAGATTCGAGTTTTTTCGAAACTCGAATATTTTTCAAGATTCGAGGATTAAAAAAAAAATTTAAATTTAATTAACTAAAAAGACCACTTAGTTTTGGTAGTGTTTTTTTTTTAATTAAAAACTACTTTGTGCATTTTTATTCCGTTGAGTGTAAAGGCAAAAATGTCTTGCAGAAGATTGCTGTAGGTTACACCATTAGCTAATTTAGCTTTGAGTTACACAAAAACACATTCACGATGCTACACACCTACATTGTGTAAACATTTTAAGCCCAGCCCAGCCCATGAGTCTTTATGCTGGGCCCAGCCCACAAAGCCCACGAATCCCACCAGGCTCACAAAGCCCATGGGCCTTTAACATAAAAATGCCGACCCAAGCCCACCAGCCCATGGGCTTTGTGTAGGTCTCTACACGACACAACTACCTAACCACCAAAAGAAAAATCTAACAAAGTTCAAAAAATTCACTTCTACTAGGACAAGTGAAAACATTTGAGTTTCTGACGAAAAAAAAAAATCGTCGAGACAATATGTAACCAAATTATTATTATTAAATTCTTGTCTGATGAAGAAAAAAAAATTATAAAACAATGAAATATTTTTTGCATTTAGTTAAGAATAGGGAAAACGACACACAAAAAAAAATACGGTTTCTAACCTTTCTCCACAACGCGCTTTCGTTTTTATAACAATAACAATGTTCATTATGTTTCACATAATGGATGTGAAATTCTGAACGCCAATGAAAGCTGTGTACACAACGTACAAAAATTAGCTCTTCGTGCAATGCACTTAGATTTGCTCAGGTTTAGGAAAATATTTAAAATACTCTTTAGAGGAGGAGGAGGAGGGGACGAATCCTAAACTTCCTCCAATCCGAACCCTAAAAGATTCTCGAATCCCTCATATAATAAGAATCCTATATTATTCATTGAGAAGATACAAATAAATTAGGGATGGGACATTCGAATCCTCGAATCTTGAAAAATATTCGCGATTCGAAAACTCGAATCTTCGCGCTTTTTTCATTTTTCGATTTCGAATCTTTCGAATCCTAACCTTAAAAAAACCTGTTAAAAACTTTGGTAAAATTAAATTTATCTCCATTGACTTATAAGAAAAATAGAAACAGACAACACGTCAAAAAAATAATTCATCATCAACCCCACACAGGACATGTTTGAGACATGGAGGGGAAAAGTGACATTTGACAGCTGTCAAGCACACAAAAATATGAGTTCAAAACTGTCTAAAAATACTCTTTATTCTGCTTATCTCTGTAGGCTGCTAACATTTGGCGAGAGTCAAACATACCTATCGTCATAACAAGTGACAGTTATGCTAGGGTCCCATATGCGTAAGTAAATAGTATTGTAAGTGAAATTCATTAGATTGAACAATTGAGTAAGTCCAGTCTCCAGCAAGTGTTGCTGGTGACACTACACTAACTAGTGCCACTGCTGCATTTGTAGGCACCAAATTGGACAGGCATTTAGAAATTGGGAAGAACTTCCGTTGGCTCCGCCCTTTTTATGACGACCGGCAACTTCTAACTGGTTTGTTGTGGGGTTCAACGTTTAAAAGGGCGGAGCATGTGACGTCAGAGTTCATAACCAACCAATTAGAAGTTGCCGGTCGTCATAAAAAGGGCGGAACCAACTTCTGTTTGTTCCGATTTCTAATTGCCTGTCCCGTCCACGATACACACCTGAGAGACAGTACACAATGACTGACGAATAACCCTGCATTATGATACAAGAATAATATCAAAATCTACCCCCATGGGCAATACCAAGTTTAGTTTAGTTACAACTTCTTTTAAAAAACTTGCTGCAATTTGAGAACCATTAAATATTTAACTTCCGTTTTGTATTCCAAAACGCTTTTGTAATAAAGTTAAACTGGTTTCCTGAATCTTAAAAAAAAACCTCACAATGGTTGAGAATCAAGTGCAAAAAAATGTACGAAATAAGAAAAAAAAAAACTTCTGAACACAAATTTACAATTACAACCCTTCCATCACAAGAGATACTGTAGCTATGTAGCCCTAATAGCAAATTAGCTATGATGTCAATTTATTATTTTGGTTTTCAATGCTTGGAGAAATGGTAAGTTTTACATTTGAATTTACAAAACAGAAAGAATAGCAGTGCTGAATGTGTACAATGAACCTTGTTATTAAGTATGAACTACAGTAGGCCTCTATATATGTGGTAGAAATCTGAGCAGCCCAGAGTGGTGATGTTCAGCCGCGGCAGTATACTCTAGAGCAGCGGTCGCCAACCTTTCGGACCTCGCGGACCATTAATATGAATTTTTTTAAAAAGATAAATACGTTTGTCAAATAATGATCAGAGAACTTCCATTTTATTAATAGAAAATCTTTAAAGGGTTGTTTAATTGTAACAAAATTATTAAAGTTAGTTTAATTATTACAAAACTAGTGGGGTAACCCGTCATAAATGACGGGAGCAAAATTCACAGGCAGTTGTGTGCATGCACGTCGTTTTTTCCTTTTTTTTTACTCACTTTCATTTCAATTTCAGTCACCCCTCCCACTTTTGCCCCCTCCACATTTCTCTCTCTCCCCCTCTACACTTTCCCCCTCTCCAATTTAATATCATGGGGTTCTTGGACGGTAAGGGTGCAACATATAGTTGACCTTGAGAAAAAAAAAGCGGTTCATTTATTCATTTAATTTTATATAAATTCCGACGTGTTTCCAGGTTTGTACAGCGTTATTACAGACAGACACCCACACACGCACACAGACCTGGCTTAATACATAAATAATAATTGAAGTTTAGGGGAGAAGCGTGTGGTGGGAGAAACTGAACGAACTGTAGCTCTCTCGCGTGCCGTATTTTAACAAGAAGTGTTTAGCCACGTTTTCACGGCGATAGTTCTTTCGTGAGAGTATAGCTGTCATGAAAGTGTCGATAGTTCACTCTCTCGATAGCAATTGTCTACATGTCTTTGAAGTAACGTGATAGTTCTGTCAAGACAGTGTGACGTCTACTTCACAGATATCATTGAGTCAACAACAGTGTTGCCTCTCTCCCTCTATCAGAAGCTTTTCCCTACAAAGTGGATATCTCCCTACAAGCGGTCACACAACAACTATTAATATCGCGACAGTACTATCAACTATCTAGTCAAACGAGATAGTTGTGATAGTGCTATCGCAACAGTGTGATAGTGACTATCATGTGGAATTCATGATGATAGTTAGCACGATAGTTGCTGTTATCGTGAAAACGAGGCTTTAGAAAGAAACGAAAGATGGGAGGGAAACACTTTTGTTTTTGAAGTAAATTAGGTTAGTTTAATTTCGGTTAGGTTGGGTAACCTAACGTAACCGAACCGAAAGACCCCCAAAAGTGTTAATCTGGGCCTGCCTCAACAGGGATTCCAAATCCGGCACCCGCAGCACCACAAGCGGAGACTATCTCCACTGTGCTACCGAGGCGTCGACGAAGAGTTCAAGAAATTTCATCATGACAAAAAATTTACTTCCTGAACATTATCATCAGATAATTTTATGCGCTCATGTCTTGGAACAATTTGAATTTGAAATCGAAAAAACGAGAATTGAAAATTACTAACCACCCCCCCCCCCCCCTCGTTATAAAGTTTACTTTCTGATATGCATTTGTATGTATCAATGTGAAATACCTTTTCATGACTTTTACAATCCCTAAAAGACTAAAAAGTGTAAAAACCACCTTCAAATTCTTCTTTAGAAACACACAATAACCTCATTTCTATTCCCATTGTTTTCTTTCAGTTGCATATCTTACAATGGCTATTAACCGTGTAAGAACTTTATCACAATATAATTGACTAAAAAAACTAATTCTTTTAATTTAATACAGGGTGACCACAATATCTTGTTGAAAAGTCATTACAGAAAGAAAAAAAGAAGTCATACAATTGTGACTGTCATACCTTACGATGCCACGCTGTTGTGTGCTATTATCTCAAGAATGTCATTATTATGAAAATATTTGTCATAGTAATTAATCTGTAATTCGCATTTATGACTTGTTACAAGTTTATGAGCTAGGAATGACAATTTATTGTCACATGACAGTCTTATTTTAATTCTGTAGGGGTTGGTTTATACTCCTATGCTAAGCAGCAAATCAGCCTGCGAAGCTTCAAAAATGACGTCAGAGCTTCAGGTTTTTGCCTTCGCCAGAGCATGAAGCTAGTTAGCTTTGAAAATGTTCAACTTTTCAAAGCTTAGCAACAACTCAACGCACCAATCAGAAAATGGATACACAAATGGAGTGAACAAGTCACACCTTTTTTTGCTTCCAGAAGTTGAAGGGTTCTTTTATTTTGTAAAGGTTAGAAAATATTGTGACGCTTGCAAGACCACATGTTTGTATGAACAAGCTAAGCTTTGGTGAGCTAATTTTGAGGAGCTTCAAAACTTGCGAATCTTAGCAAAGTTTGGAGTATAAACCTACCCTAACGAAGCTTGGAAAAACACAAGGATTCAAGAAGTTTGAAAATTCGAAAAATGGGTCAAAAAGCCAAGCCTATAGTGTTTGGCTTTTTTCAAAAAAAAAAAAAGACCAAAATGCCTCACGAGCGCTCAGCTGGCCCCAGAAGTCCCCCATCTTTCTCTTATTGAGAGTGCCTTTATGAAAGTTACCCACGCAGTGGCGCTGGGAATCGACCCCCCCCCCCCCCAACCTATGAAATTATCCTGCGGGCCACTGCTGTAATAATTAAATTATTGCAAGCGCCCCCTTGTAGCAACAATAATTTAATTATTAGAGTATATGGTGCGCACAACATGGCATAATTAACATGGCTGGAATAAAAGAGAGTAAAAGTCGACATGTCGAAATTTAAAAAATCTCGCATGTCCTTTACAGGGCTCCGTAAAAATGAACTGAATCCTGTTAACTATAAGTTATTCCGGATTCGACTTTAGTACCCCTTTTTTTCTTATTCGTGGTACAGACGTCACATTCTGGCTTGTCAATCCTGAGCGTGGAAACAAACAATTTTCTTCAAATCGTAATGCTTTGTAATGATTGCAAAATGAGTAGGCCTAATTAGTAAAGAAAAAAAAAAAGAAATCTTCCAAAAAAAACAAACCAAAAGATTGATAAGCCAAAATGTCTCGTATGTACCCAGCTTGAAAAAAAAATTCATTTTACACCATCCGATACAAGCTTTAATTGATATCGTAAATCGCATTTTTTTAAGATCATTCATTCATCATTTGCCTTTTTTTGTGCCAAATTATCTACGAAAATGAAACTTGAGAGAACAAAATAAATAAATAGATGAAACTAAAGTTGCATTCAATATTGCGCCAGATAACCAAGACACTATTGGCAGAGTTGAGTCATGTTTTAAATCGTATATTAATTTCGTTAATTTTTTATACAAAACTTCTTTCTAAAAAAAATTGAAAAGTTTTAAATAAAAATTAAAAATATCTAAATTTGCTTTTAAGAAAATAACGCCAGAAAGTGCAAAATTTGCATGAAAACAGTTACATTCGCATGTAAAATGTATGTAATGTCGCCGCATCCAATTGGCGTAATTGTCCATCACACGAAATGTATGTCCATTTCGCGTTTTGCATCGAGTCAATTTACAGGCAATTAGAAAACGGGATGAACAGAAGTTGGCTTCGCCCTTTTCATGACGACCGGCAACTTCTAATTGGTTTGTTGTGTGGTTCGACATTGAAAAGGGCGGAGCATGTAACGTCAGACTACATAACCAACCAATTAGAAGTTGCTGGTCGTCATAAAAAAGGGCGAAGCCAACTTCTGTTCATCCCGTTTTCTAATTGCCTGTAGTCAATTTAGGTCTATGTTCATTTCGTGTAATGGACAATTACGCCAATTGGATGCGACATAAATATATTATATAAACAAAGGCATATTTAACTAAGTGGTTGTTGAAGCTAAAAAGTAAGCAACTTAGCAGCAAAAAATGCAAAATCAAAACAAACTTCTTTTAAGATCCTCCCCCCCCCCCCCTGTAGTTTTGTTTCTTACAAAAAGTTTTTTTTTAAAGTAATAAAATTAATCAGCCGTGCGTAAACACATGGAGTCACGTGACTAGTTATGATAATCAAAAGTTCATATAATCGAAATCACAATATAAAAATCGAGAAAAGTAAGAAGAAAAAAAACGATTTAAATTTTTATTTCCATAAGAAATTAAAAGTAAAAAAAATTGGTTCCGATAATTGACGGTTCTCATAACAGACTTTCTACTGCATGTAAACTTAAAAAAAAAAGAGGCACCCCCCCCTAAGAAGTTAGCAGACGAAACTTTAACATAGAACTCTACAGAAAAATCGCTGCACTGGTAAGTTTTTTTCTTTTTGCTGTTTTCTCGCAAATTACTCGCCCAATTTTCGTGAATTCTTTGATAAAATAAAGACAAAAGTACGTAGTTTCACATCCTTGCATTAGTTTTTTTTTTTTTTTTACAATTTCCACATCATCTTCTGAACATTGCTGTAAAATTGACACTTTTAATATGGAAGCCGATGGAGATTGAAAAAAATGATTGAGAATTGATTGAAAAAAATCATTATTGATGGTTGATTTAAACTGGATTAGTACTTCACAATTGACACTTTGTCCACAGAATGGGTCAGGATAAAAGGATGAACATCGTGGGTAATCCTAAAACCTGAAATAGAATGCATATAGAAATGGATGAACAGAAAAACCTTGGGCTGAACCACGAGACGAACACTAATAACATGGATGCAGAAAACACAAATCATGTTTTAAATCGAATTTTATGACATTATGGGGGGCCACACGCCCCTCCCCCAAAGACCCCCTGCAACAAACTCAATTTAACGTAACTCCCACCTAATAACGATCTATATATAAAAAAAGTAGTGTTCATCCAATTCTATAAGCATTCAGTTTCGGGTTTTAAGCTTCGTTTTCACGGCGATAGTTCTTTCATGAGATACGAGCAAATGTCTACACGTCTTGAAGTAACGTCATAGTTCTGTCATGACAGTGTGACGTCTGCTTCATACAGTAGATATCATTGAGTCAACAACAGTGTTACCTCTCTCTCTCCCTCCAGAAGCCAAATTTCCCTACAAAGTGGATATTTCCCTACAAGCGGTCACACAACAACTATTACTATCGCGACATTACTATCAACTATCTAGTCAAGCAAGATAGTGGGACAGTGCTATCGCGACAGTGTGATAGTGACTATCATGTGGTCTTCTTCACGATGATAGTTCTCGCGATAGTTGCTCTCATGAAAACGAGGCTTTAGAGTTACCCCAAATGTTCCTCCTTTTAATCCGTCCCATTTCTAGTCTCTAACCAAGTGTTTTGATTGAAAAGAAATCGGGATTATTACTTAAAACTTCACAATTGGCGCTTGTTCCACAGAATGAGAAACATGTTCTTGATCTTGCATAAAAATACGAGCCCTAATCATTTTGCAAAATACCTTTCCCTTAATTTAATTCACTAAATCATATATAATCTTCATTCAAACAACCCTTCAATTAATTTAGTTTAAAAAGGTTCTTTCAAAACTATAATAATGCATTTAAATCCACTGCTTGGGAGTTTTTTTAAAAATAACCCCGAAATCAAGGCCTTTTCATTTTATAAGTCTTGTAAAGATTTTTTTTTTAATTATGTTCTTGGTTGGAAATGAGCCAAAGTTGAATAAAGCCGCTATTACACTTAGCAACTTTTGATGCAATAAAATGTGCAATGTGACCATGCAACTTCAATGTTTATAGTGTGATATGACATGCAACTTGATAAAACTTTTATTTATTTTTAACTAGTGTGAGACTCAGTCTCACCGAGTTGAACAGGTTCAACTTCTGACAAACAAACCAATCAGGCCGTTTGCCGGAAAGGACATATGTAACATTGAACGAATTCCCGGTTTCATGATTTCCTGTTTATGAACATCCTGCTAGTTGATCACAATAGGAACACAAACCAAGGGGGCAGACATTGAACAGAAAATCACATATAAGATTTTCACTAAGATTCACAGCAGATCCGTGTGGATGGAAAGTCATTTTACTTTTTAGCTGCATTTTACTCGACATCCAGAACAGAATTGAAATTTTAAAAATTCACTAAAACGCGGATTAAAAGTAAAATGGCTTCCGATACCGTACGAAATTCACCCGAATGTGTCGGCCCCTTGACATAAACGAAGTTTTGAAAACTTGATTGGCAACTAGGTTGCATAGTGTGCTATAGAAGTTTATTACAAAGTTCTAGTTGCAAGTCACATCACGAGTTGCATTGCAAGTTCAATTGCATCAAAAGTTGCTAGTGTAATAGGGACTTAAAACTTTAACTTAAAAGTTGCACAAAATGACACAACTGAAACCATATTTCACCTTGTTTTTTTATATAAAAAAGCTCAAACAATAAAGACAAATAATGTAAAAACTATAATAAAAATACTGTAACCAGTTTTCTCTTTTCCTCTCACCTTCAAAATCCAATCACATTTAGGAGGCATTTTTCTCATTATAAATGGCTGTTCACTTATATTATTCCTTCCTTTTTTATATTATTATAATTTAAAAAGTTCAAACGCAACAAACAACTCAGAAGAAACACACTTTCCTACTAATTTCACCAAAATCCGTATCCAAAAAATCACAATTTTAGACTGAAAAAAACCACAAGAAAATGACAACAATATTCCCAAATAAGAAGCAGCTTTGAAACAGTGAGTGAGGCCTCATTCTGGCTGGCGCCTGTCACAGTGAAACACACAAAAACCAAGAGAAGAAAAAGTGAAGCAAAAGTTGTTTTATCTAAACTTTAAAAGAAAAAGTTTACACCCTCAGGATGTCCTCCTTCTTCTTCTCCTCCTCCTCCTCCTCCTCCTCCCTATGTCTTGTCTAGAAAAGAACTGAAGATAATATTATAATGTAGAAAATAAAAAGGTTCTTTGACTGCATCTCAATGAGGAACCAGTCTGACCAAAAAGCACCTCCACAAGAAACATTAATAACATGAAAAGCTACTCTCAAGTCGTAATCACTTGCACTCAAAAAAAAAAGCAGAAAATGAGGACTTTCGAGAAGTTACTCCTGGCTTAAACATCTGTCCAGATAACAATAGATAAGAGTCTCCCCCCCCCCCTTTCGGTCCTGTTTAGCTGTTCTCCTTAGGTGCATTTGAGAATAACTAGCTTCCTCGCGTTCATGAGAGCAGTGCAAACAAGGTGTTTTCGAATGCACCCTAGCATTCGAAAACACCTTGCCCTCGTACAGTGCAGACGTTACTACGGAGCCCTGTAAAGGACATGCAAGTATTTTTTTTTTAAATCTCAACATGTCGACTTTAATCTCGACATTTCGACTTTTTCCAGAATCTCGACATGCCGACTTTTAATCTCTTTTATTCGGCAATGTTAATTATGCCATGTTTTGCGCACCATACTCTAATAATTAAATTATTGAAAATGCCCTCTTGTTGCAGCTATAATTTAATTATTAGAGTATGTTGGTGTAGATGCCCCATTCATTGATAAGATCGGCGCTGATATATCTCAACTGACAGATCAATTACAACAACTGCCGATCAAGTCGATTCACCACATTAATCAAATTGTGCAATTATACATTTTATAGAGTTAAGTTGTTTGTAAAACTGTAAATAAACTATTTTAATTAAATTTCTATTGTCCCATGGTCAGTACTTTCGGGTTTTGTACGTGGAGTAGCGAACTACGTGTTTCGCGCCGCGTGATAACCTTTGGGACGGTTCTGACACAGGCAATTAGAAATCGGGACAAACAAAAGTTGGCTCCGCCCTTTTTATGACGACCGGCAACTTCTAAAATTAAAAGTTGCCGGTCGTCATAATAATAATAATTGCCTGTGGTTCTTGACTGGTCCCAAACATATTTTCTGGTAACCGGTTGTTCGCCTTATTCTTGCCGTCATATACGAATGGCGATTGTTGGCGAGAGGAATTCTCAAGTAGATCTATGTCGAACCATCCTGGCTACGCATATCACCACAGGACACCGTGCAATACGAGCCTGCCCCCCCCCCCCCCGCTGTAGAAGTCCATGTAATATCATCAGAGAAACGTCCTGACAAACCATACAAGTATATTACAGAGTGAACTGAACCATCTCTCCCTCTCTCTGTGCTTCAAGTTTTGGCGAACTTAAAAAAATGATTCTAGAAATGTCATTCATTTTTATTAGAGGTGGGACGAATCCAAAATTTTCTGGAATCCGAATCCTAATAGGTTCTCGAATCCTTCATATAAGAATCCTATATTATTCATTAGGAAAATACAAAATAAATGAAATAATAATAAATATTAAATTATTAATAATAAATTGAAAAAAGTGTGTGCACTCAGGGTCGCAACAAGGTGATGATATTGGTGATCCGAATATAACCGAATTTGCAACAATCGCCGGTTTTTTTTTTATTAGTGAACGCTTCTATTGGACGTTAATTGGAGTTAAAACTAATTTTTACGAAAGATTTCAACAGTTTTTTTTAAGGTTAGAATTCGAAAGATTCGAAAGACGAAAAAAGCGGCGAAGATTCGAATTTTCGAATCTCGAATTTTTTTCAAGATTCGCGGGATTCGCGAATTCGAATCTGTCCCACATCCCTAATTTCTATCTCAATCTCCACCAAATTGGTTCCAATATTCACCACAATTAGGCCATAATAACTCGAAAAATAGCAACAAGTCCATCCCACACTCAACCCTGAATAATATTGGGGATAAAAACCAAAACCAAAATTCGGTTGGCGCCAGTTTTTGTTACACCCCTCCCCCCCCCCCCCAAAAAAAAACCTCTTGTTTTCTTTTCTGGTATTAAACTATATAAAAACTGGAAACTATAGAATGTTTATAAACAGAAACAAAAAAGAAAATTGGAATAAAATACTGCTTAAAAAACCTAAACCGGTTCATCAAATAGTGAAGAGAGTTCATTTACACTTTCAAAAACTCGATCGACTGGTTCTTTGGAAGCCATATTTTTCAAAATGGCTGTTTAATGATTTCACATAACGACTTAACCCCAATTAGTTATATGTCTGAATTCGACAACAGACTGGTAGAGAAACTTAATCGAAGGCCAGAGCCACCACATCAAGCTGACAAAACACAAACAATAGCCTACAGAAACTTCAACTGACAAGACAAATTGTCGACAATTCTAAAGCCCCTATTACACTAGCAACCTCCAATGCAACTCGTGATGTGACTTTGCAACTAGAACTTTGTAATAAACTTCTATATCCAGTGGCGTAGCTAGGCAACTGCAAGACCCAACTGCGGGGCGGGGGGGGGGGCGCAGGAGGTTTGGGAGCACAAAAAAACGAAATGAAAGTTATGTATTTTCAAAAGTAATTGAATAAATTAAGCGAGTGATCCCGAATCGCTCGCTTAATTTATTCAGTTAATTTCGAAAATAAATCGACTTTCATTTAATATTTACTTTTAAAAACTACATAGTTGCGCCAGTAAATCTTCATAGAGATCAATGGGCACGGAGGAACAACGGTAGGAATAGTCGGAAAAATAGTAGGAACAGTCGGAAGGTTAGGTTTAGTTAAATTAAGCTCGTTGCAGGGTGGTTGGGGGCGCAGCCTCCAGTTTTTAAAGAATTATTCTTATTAAATCAAATTAGTCCATTGTTCGACTTTTCCTTAATTTGATTAATGGGAAGAACGGTCGGAACAATGGACAAATTTGTTTTAATAATTCTTTACATGCTTAATTTCCTAACCTTTCCTAACCTTCCGACTGTTCCTACTGTTGTTCAGACCTGTTCCGCTGTTCATCAAAATAGTAGCCCGCACTTCGTACGGGGGCTATGTGGGGAGAGAGTTAAGGGGGCGCAAAGTTTTAAGTGGCTGGCGGAGGGGGGGGCGCAACCAAGTTATAGCTACGTCACTGTCTATATCACACTATATGCAACCCAGTTGCCAATCAAGTTTTCATGTCAAGGGGTGAACCTCGTATAGTATCGGAAGCCATTTTACTTTAAATCCGCGTTTTACTGAATTTTTAAAATTTCAGTTCTATTCTGGATATCCACTAAAATGCAGCTAAAAAGTAAAATGACTTTCCATCCACACGATCTGCTGTGAATCTTAGTGAAAATCGTACATGTGATTTTCTGTTCAATGTCTGCCCCCTTGGTTTGTGTCCCTATTGTGATCAACTAACAGGAAGTTCATAAACCGGATGTCATGAAACCGGGAATTCGTTCAATGTTACATATGTCATTTCTGGCAAACGGCCTGATTGGTTTGTTTGTCAGAAAGTTTACTTGAAAAGTCTCTCAGAAGTTGAACCTGTTCAACTCGGTGAGACTGAGTTTCACACTAATTAGTAATTAAAAATAAACGTTTTATCAAGTTGCATGTCATATCACACTATAAACATTGAAGTTGCAAGTTTTCTTGCATCAAAAGTTGCTAGTGTAATAGCGGCTTAAAACATTTTTGCGACTTTAGTGTTTTGTCTGTACAATTTCACAAACTATTTCATGTTCCGGCTCAAATTGATAAACATCAAAAGGTTTGTGTTTTCTCACGGTGTTTTTGTCATCCGCCCTTTTTATGACAAACGGCAACTACTAATTGGTTTGTTGTGTGGTTCGACGTTGAAAAGGGCGGAGCATGTGACGTCAGACTACATAACCAACCAATTAGAAGTTGCCGTTCGTCATAAAAAGGGCGGAGCCAATTTCTGTTCATCCCGTTTTCTAATTGCCTTTGGTGGCGTGCTGGTAGCAGCAGGAAGGGAGTCACTTGACCGGCTGGCTGGTAGCTGCTAAAGTTGGACATGTTCAACTTCACCAACCGCTGTCAAAAACACTCGCCTGATGGTGAAAATAGCTGCTGGTCGCAGTTCACACTAATGCCGCAGTCACACTAGGCTGGTTTCCCAGCTGCTGGTTGCTGCTGGCTGGTTGTAGCGCTCTAGCAGCATAGTCTGAACTGCTACTAGCAGCTGCTTTCTCCAGCGGGCTAGTGATTTTAACAGTGGCTGGTGAAGTTGGACATGTCCAACTTTAGCAGCTACCAGCTGGTCATGTGACTCCCTTCCTGCTGCTGCCATCTAGTGTGAACTTTTTTGTTGCTAGTAGTGGCACTAGTGGTAGTTGAAACTCCACTGCTTGGGTTGGTTGTTGTTAGAGTTTGTGTTTTTGCAAGACGGTGATTGGATGACTTGCACTGCTAATACCAGCAGTGACTGGACAAGTGTGAACCCAAAGCAGCTGCTGCTTGCTGTTGCTGCTAATAGCCAGCAGCAACCAGCAGCTTGTAAACCAGCCTAGTGTGACTGCCGCTTATTCTGCTAGAGGGCTACAACCAGCCAGCAGCAACCAGCATATAGTGTGAATGCAGCTTGAGTGCAAAAAAAACGCCTGTTGTGTTTGGTAAATATTTTTTTTCCGTACACCAGCAGTAGAATGCCTTTTACAGCTAGAATTCAATGGAAACAAATGTAACGTATTAAAAACTCCAAGATAAAATCTTAATCCCTTTCCAAAATCTACACCAGTTCAACATCCTACATGGCAATCAATCTACTTTGAACTGCCCATTGATCACCTTGGCACGATTTTGTTAAAACACAAAAAGTAGCTAAACTACACAAACTATGTTCATCAGTTCAAATCTATTGTCAGTTACACCTCTTAATTAACATGTTTGGTGGTTTTGCCGCAGATGTGCAATGGATGTTTGCGTATATCGCAATTTGGCTGGAAGAGTGGCACAACATTAAAAAAAAACTTTTGGGGGGGGGGCAATGAGTTTAAAGTTGCATTTTTTGTTTTCTATCCAGTGGCGTAGCTAGGTTTGGTGGCGCCCCCCCCCGCCGCGTAAAACTTTGCGTCACCTCCCCGGGCCGCTTAAAACTTTGCGCTCCCTTTCCCTCCCTCTCCACTTGGCCCTTATATTGGGGGGGGGGTGCTATTTTGATGAACGGCGGAACAGTCCGAAGGTTAGGTTTTTAGAGTTATTAAATCAATTTTTCCGACCGTTTCTCCCATTGAACAAATTAGGGAATAGTCGGAACAATGGATTAATTTGATTTACTAATTCTTAAAAAAAAAAAAAAAGTCGGGGTCGGCGCCTCCCAGACCCCCTGCAACAACTTCATTTTACTAAACCAAACCTTCGGACTGTTCCTACTATTTTTCTGACTGTTCGTACCGTTGTTCCGACCGTTCCGCCGTTCATCATAAGAGCAACCCCCTAAAAAAAAGTTTCTATGCACAATAAACGAAATGAAAGTCGATTTATTTTCGAAAATAACTGAATAAATTAAGCGAGTGATTCGGAATCACTTGCTTAATTTATTCAGTTATTTTTGAAAATACATCGACTTTCATTTCTTTTTTTGCGCACCCAAACCTCCTGCGCCCCTCCCCCCCTTCCCGCAGTTGCGGGTCTGGTGGTTCCCTAGCTACGCCCCTGTTTCTATCTCAATCTATTGTAGGGGAGCCAAATAAACCGATATTGCGAATAGTCAAAACGGTTTTCTGCACTTGAACATACAAAAAAAAATGCTTACTGAAAGAAAAGGAAACAGAAACTTTCAGAAAATTACCGATAGGGTAGCAGTTACACTTATAAATAGAAATCTCTATTTGGAGTTACTCATATAAATAAACTTTATGACAACAGAATAAGATGAAGCCGCATCTTCTTTTTTTTTTTTTTTTGCAAGTTTCATTTCAGTTTCGTTTTCTTTTCAATTACAAGGCTATACATCACTAAATTACTTCGAAAAATCTGTGCAAAGAGCCCCTATAGCATCGTCTTTCTATTGAGCCCATAGACCCGATGTTAAAGAAGAAACGTTAGTTTTTAAAATACACTGTCAGTGGCGGCAATATGTTTTTTTTTTCAGATTTAAAGTTGTCCAATATTAAGTTTTCAAAGTGCAATGTGCACCTTTAACTAGCTATGTGCTGATCGAGTGATAGAATGACAAAAAATTGGTAAGTGTGCTTCTATTTTTAAAACAATTTTTCAAAATCGCGAATTTCTAACTCTTATGTTAAACTCCATTGAGTACGCGCGCGCTCATAAGCAAAAAACAGCCATTAAATTGCTCTTAAAATATCTAAAAAAATAACTTTAAAAAACCGCAATTAAACCACAGTGAAGCCAACACATTGGCGCACGTGCTGACTTTTTTTCTGGTTTTTTAAAATTATTTGTAGGTACTTTTACGAGCATTTTAATGGATGTTTTTTTCTTAAGAGCGCGTACTCAATAGAGTTTAACCATAAGAGTTAGAAATTCGCGATTTTGAAATATTTTTCAAAAATAGAACCGCACTTACCAATTTTTTGTCATTCTATCACTTGATCAGCATATATTTAAGGTGCACATTGCACTTTGAAAACTTAATATTGGACAACTTTAGATATGAAAAATAAACATAATGCCGCCATGACTGCGTATTTTAAAAATTAACATATTGGGTCTATGGGCTCAATGGAAAAAACGATGCTAGCGCTCTTATTTTTTTTTGTTGCAGATGGCGGGTTATTTGTTCAAACACACGATCACTAAAACAATACAAATTACCGTCAAGGATAACAACCACGAAAGAGATGTAAAGGTTGCAGGCGGGAAGGAGGCGGAGAAAGCAGACTATTAACCCCTTTCGGATTTTCTCATAAGGTCTAGTGTAATTACGGTTTCAAAAAAAAAAAAGAGAGAAGAAAAAAAACCCTTGCAATTAATTATTACCACATGAGGTAATTGCGGTTTTAACCGCAGAATGTCTTCTTTGCTCATTTGCGTGGGCTTTAAAAACAAATTATGTAATACTTTCATTAGAATAACGGTTTCTAAATTACTTAGGTTATTAACTTGTAAGGAACCATATTTCAAACGAGATTGCATAACGACTAACTAATAAGGAAGTTAAAATGGATTTTGCATGTTTGCAACATCTGTGATGTATGTTTTTGGTGATAATCATGTTCTGATTCTTATTATTAAGTTATTAATGTGAATAAAACAATAACAAACCACGTTCACAGGACAAGCGACATTTAGTGGTGGAGAGACGGGAGTGTAAAAAGTGGTCAGCATGTTGCCGAAACCGACCCCCCCCCCCCCATTGAATCGACACTATACGGCAACCACATGCAGTTCAGAACCATTAGAACCATTTTACAACCACTGGTAGTCGACGCCAGTGGTCCGTTTCGGTCACACGCCGACCACTTTTTGCAGTCCATCGCGACTACTAAAGTCGCACGTCTGTGAACGTCCTTAAAATGCACAATGGCGTTACATTCTTGAAGCCACATTGCACTAGCAAATGGTACCCTATAGGTAGGCTTGCCACCTGCCTGTGGAGGACAGTCCTCCATTCAGAAGAAATGTCCTAAGGCCAGGACCGTCCTCCACGAACGTATTTAAGTTTTTATAAAATTTATTGTGTGGAGGACATGTTTGCCTTCGTGGAGGACAGGTGGCAAGCCTACCTATATGCCCGCAGTCACACTAGGCTGGTTTCCCAGCTGCTGGTTGCTGCTGGCTGGTTGTAGCGCTCTAGCAGCATAGTCTGAACTGCTACTAGCAGCTGCTTTCTCCAGCGGGCTAGTGATTTTAACAGCGGCTGGTGAAGTTGGACATGTCCAACTTTAGCAGCTACCAGCTGGTCATGTGACTCCCTTCCTGCTGCTGCCATCTAGTGTGAACTTTTTGTTGCTAGTAGTGGCACTAGTGGTAGTTGAAACTCCACTGTGTGAACCCAAAGCAGCTGCTGCTTGCTGTTGCTGCTAATGGCCTGCAGCAACCAGCGGCTTGTAAACCAGCCTAGTGTGACTGCCGCTATAGGGTACTTAGGGAACTATTTGCTAGTGCAATGTGGCTTTCACAGACTATTGAATGGGATACATGTAAATGTGACATGTTATAACATGTCACATTTAACATTACTACATGTATCCCATTCAATATCAGATTTAGTATCTCGGAAGTTGGAGCTCGCTCCACTTATAAAAGTACAAACAGCCGCCGCCCACAATAGTTTCGAGATCCTGCAAAAACTGTGCTGTTATTTCAATGTAAATCCAGCCTATTTACCACGTTCACGCATCTGTATTGGAAGAAATATGTCATGATTTTTATTGGTTGCTGTTTGCACATTTCGCCTACTTTTAGCCCATTCATATGGTGACCTTCTAGGTACTTCCGCTATTCGTGAATGCATTACAATATGCGCACCTGCATTAAAATTTGCACCAGGGCCTAGGGTCTATAAATAAAATGCAAATGTGTTTGAATTGAATTATGAGAAAAGACGAGTGGATCACAAATGCAAATGTGCTTAGAAGTTAGCAGCATGCAGTGCAGATGTAGCACGCAATATGTCTATGACAATAACTTTAGCACAAAAAAAAAGTCTATATATCAGTGGTTCCCAAAAGGTGCGCCAAGAAATTGTTGATGTTATATTTGAATTTGAATATTTACACCTTAGACTATTACCCTCATGGACTGGCAACTTCCTATCTTCTCCAATGTTAAGGCATTGCATGACTGCTCTAAGGCAGAAGTGCTGACAGAAGCGAGGCTAGCTCCGTCTGGTGGTATTGTCTGTACGTAAAATCTTAGCGAAAGTCTAGTTTTGCTTTCTCTTAGACTATTACCTTCCGGTAGGAAATAGTCTACGATATAACTATACGCCCTCTATAACTACAAAATGAACTCGTCCAAACCAGACATCAGGTCAAAATTTAATTTATCATACTCTCGCTAGAGGCGCTGTTTCGAAAACGACGCCACATATCTGTCGAAAACACAAAATGTTGGGAGTTGCCAGTCGAGTAATTTAGTAGTCTAAGGTTACACTGCCAGCAGCCCAGAGGACCTGTGTCAGAGGCACCATTTAACCCAGAGCAGCATAAAAATGCATTGTTAAAATAAACATTTAGATCTATTTCTTGTGGTAGGCCTACCAATCCCCCCACCCCAATTTGAATTATATGCTTTGTTTAAGAGTACCGCTAAAAATTCCCCAAATCATAACATTCCCCATTACGTATGTAGCATCCTCTGGAATCAAATACAACTACCGAATGACCCTAGGTACAAATGACCAGAAATAACAGGCAAGTAAGCGCAGTAAAATACAGTCGTTTGCCCCGTCCTTTTATCAGCGTCATACCAAATTTAACCAATTAGAAATTGAAACGGGCTGGGTATGTGACGTCGGACCAAATAACAAACCAATTAGAAGCTGCCGTTTTTCAAATAAATTTTTAACTTTTAGGCCTTTGTTTCCATTGATGTGAAAATTGGTCTCCGCCCATTCACTAGGCTATAATAGGCAAAGCCCACGGTTGGTTCAATTTTTCACCAATTCGAATTGTTGCCACAGTGGAAACAAGGCCTAATGGAACAAGGTTTCCAAATGGGGTGTACTGTGGCTCACTAGTGTGCTTGGTGTGCAACGATTTCTCAAAGAAAAGGAAAAAAACAATGTGTGCTATAAGAAAGAAAAAAAAAATGTTTGAGAAACATTTTTACAACTGTACACTGCACAGTGTACCACAAATACTTCCAAAATTGTTTAATTCTTCCGCCAAACTAGAGAGATAACACAACAGTGGGTAATGGTGACATGACGTCACACTCTGTGATCAACACATAGATTAACGAAAATGGCGTGCTACCAGTAGGAATGTAACAGGAGACTACCGATTCGCCATATTGGTTCAAACCACTCGCTCATTCAAATACATCACTAAGTAATGAGCTGTGGCTTCACTGGCCTATTTTACTATCAACAACTGTCATCTTTAGAGGAAAATGACGAAAAGCGCAATTTTTCACACTGATATTTCTTTCGATATCGACGATCATCGATACATGTTAATTATCGAATCTTATCGATATCAACAAAGCAATTAAAAACCACTCCCACTATTAATTAAACTCAAATAAGTTTAATTAAATACCCGGAAATGAGAATAATAACAAAAAAAAAAACGAAACAAAACAATGAACTTTCACAGATGCAATAAAACACACATTTCCAGGAAAACCTGATTGATATCAATAACTACAACAAGATTTACAATTATTATTATCTGCTATTGCGCGGACTAGACCGCAACATTTCAGTAAAAAAGAACAAAAAAACATCACGACGTCACCGTAATCTACGAATTTCACGTGTTGAACAACACGAGTCAACATCAAAGAGATCAGCATGACGTCACTGTTTTGATTTTTAAGACTTGTCATTTTCGTTTCGGTTTTCTGACCTTTAGTAGTATCATGTGACCTTGACGTCACCTTCGAGATCAACAATAATGACATGTTGACAAATGTAAGAGTCGTTTTTATAAGAGGAGGGTTAAAAGTCTAGAAAATGAATGTGAGAATAAGAAGAAGAAATAAAGAAAATATATAAAGTATAGGTTTTGTTTGTGTTTAACAATGTCGCAATCTTCGTTTCTAGATATACGACACAATAAAAAGCCGTCACAAATGTACACACCACGAGGCTTGCGTCTTCGTACCAGCGTTTGTGTTAGTGTGACTCGTGCAAGAAACTGTTTCCGGTTTTGGTCAGAGAAAGATCTAGATCAATTTCCGGTCTCTCATTATAACCTCCGTTAAACTCGAGAACATGTACTTTTTTGGTCATGTTTAATGTCGAAATAAAGACAGAAACAATAAACTTTACATATATTTATTACTGTCACATAATAAAGTAATAAATACACGCAAGAACATAACGAGATAAATAATAATAACGACGATAATAATAAAAAAAGATAATAATGATTAAAAAAAAACGGAACATCAATCAACTTACCCAAAGCTCCGTTCCCCAGTTCATTTTAACACATGGATATTTATAAATTAATTAATTGTAAAAACACTTATCAATGAATCCTACAGTTCGTTCTGACATTCACGTTGGCAAATAAGGCATCACTTCCATTTAGAAAATTAATGAAAAACCGCAAAAAACTACAGAAAAACCGTTAAAAAAAACACACGAAACTATTGCAAACACTCCGTTCCTAAATATGAGAAAAGAATTACTATTTCACAGCGATTTTCTTAAACAAGTTAAAAGAGCGTTACTTTTACGCTACGTAGCCGTTCAATTACCCTCACAAAACGCTGTGTAATTTACACAATACTTATAACACATGCCTGTAGCTTAAGCAATTGCATTTTAAAGTATAGAATCGGCCATATTGTGTCATACAAAAGCAACAATTTTTATAATTGTAATTTGGACACAAAAGCACAGATTAATTTTTTTAATTAATATCTATTGTACAAACAACACATTCTTAATTTCTTACGTAAACACTTTATACGAATACGCAAACGGATGTATCGTGCATTTTATGCTTATCTCCTTGTTTTGCTTTTCACCTCGTGTGCTTTGCAGCTTCCTTTAAGTTCCTTACGGAGTTGTTACTAAACCGCAAGCGTTTGATGTAAACACTCCCAGGTGGCAGGTTATAAAAACAATATGACACTACGTCATATATTTGAAGCTGACATTAAAGTGTACTAACGTGGCGTAAATCACATCAAGTTAACGATCAAAATGACATTAGGTCATCCTTATAATAGCCACTGTACGTTACGTATTGTGCTTCAAAATGTCAAAGTATGCCATTAACATCAGTGCCCACTTATAGCTATCCTTGACGAGCTAATTTTCATGACAAAATTGTTATTTCTAAAATATAAAATTGCTCCCCACTGCTTTTTAAACGGTCGCGTTAACTTAAATATCTAATGTTGCAGAAGAATTTGTAATTAATACAAAATATTGCTTTACTTTTAGAAATTCGGTTGTTTGAACCATTTTTCTGAAGTGTATTTTCTTTTTTTCCTAAATTAAATTAAACATAACTATGTGTTTTAATGAAATTGTTACATAGAATCCCTGATGGACAATGACGCTCGTTTACATTGAATAACAGAAGGAATTTCCTGATACAAAATGGCGGATCGGCTCGTTTAATTTAGCTTAGTTTCTTATTAATCGTGAAGAAGTGTTTGGGATTATTTCGTTAGCTCGACTCACGAGTGACGAATCTGACGATAAGAAGTCGTGTAATGCATTTTGGCGCGTTGTGTTTGTTTTTGTATTTTTGGCCTTATTAGTTGAGAAATGTTGTTTTTCTACGATAATTACTAATATTTATGGGAAGTTAAGATGTCTTTTGGACCACGTTATCCGCCGTATTATCAAGGGTTATCTAATCATGTAATGTCGCAATACGAGAATTCAACCACAAATGCGAATCAACCGCGTTTTTTTCGCTCTTACGACGTTAGAAACAACCTTCATGTTGTACGGAAAGAACACTTTCGAGAATATGGTGTTGGGTTGGGGGCAATCATCTCATGTCATTCGATCGTTTATAATTAATTTATAAATGTATACACTTTTTCTTTGCAGAGTAATTACGTTGAGCCGTTTACTCAACCTGTATGGGACACGTTTAACTCATTTAATAGTAATAACTACACTGAGGATCACCGTTTTGGAGGAGTAATTAGTCCCTTTTTTAATGAACACAGTTTAGAAATGAACGAAACCGATGAAATAGAGACTTAAAACAAAAAAAAACACGTTTTAAAACTGTTTATCTGTAATGGATTACGTTTTGAAACGATTTTTTTTTATATCAAATACCTTTTGAGACAAGTGTTTTGGGTGGCAGTAATAGTGGGAACCGTAGGAACTAGAGGTGGGACGAACCCTAAATTTTCTCGAATCCGAATCCTAAAAGGTTCCCGAATCTTGAATCCTTCATATAAGAATCCTATATTATTCATTAAGAAGATACAAATAAATGAAATAATATTAAATATTAAATTATTAATAATAAAAAACAAGTGTGGCAGCACTCGGGGTCGCCACAAGGTGATATGGGTGATCCCAGTACGACCGAAATTGAAACAATCGCCGGTTTTTTTTTTTGTTAACGAACGCTTCTATTGGACGTCAATGGAGTTAAAACTAATTTTAAAAAAGTTTTTAAGAGTTTTTTTTAAGGTTAGGAGTCGAAAGATTAGAAAGACAAAAAAGCGCGAAGATTTGAGTTTTTGAATCTCAAATATTTTTCAAGATTTACCGGATTCGAATATCCCATCCCTAGTAGAGACAATTGAGATGGTAAGAACAGTCAGCCAATTTGATGAAATCGATTAATGTCCTCCGTCTGGGCTTCGGTGTGGCGGCGCTGCCACTAAACAATCTCCACAATAGATATTCAACACTATGCACACATAAAGTTAAATTGAGTGGACCGTTTATCCCATTAGTTGACTGGTCTGACCTTTCCCACTGTTTCCATTGTTCAGACTATTATTGCCCCCTCACGTTCTGACCGTTACGCCGTTCATCAAAATAGCGCCCACAGTGTTTCTTTAAAGTTATTTAAAGTGTACGGCCGGATCCACATCACTCTGCCAAAACACAAATAAAACAGCAACTCATTGTTTCGAGACAATTTGGCGACAATTCTAAAACATTTCTGCGACTTTTGTGTTTTGTTTTTGTTTCGTCCGCAATGTCACAAACAATTTCATGTTCCTGCTCAAGTCGGATAAACATCAAAAGGGTTTTGTTTTGTTTCGAGACTATGCAACATTCTTCATTTGTTGTGTTTTTGTCGCAAACTCATGTTGTACGTTTGTCAGCTTGATGTGGACCTGGCCTAACGTTTCACCTGTACAGCTTTCAGGTGCAAAATGAAGTGAAACCTTGAACGTGTTTTAGAAACTAGAAGGGTAGCTCAAAATAAGCTTTTTTTTTATGCAAGTTTGAAAATGACTCAACTTTTAAATAAACGACGCGTTAGACTATTAGACGATATTATTTTTTTTTTTGGCGATAAAAAGTTTTATTTTGAAAGATGTGAAGAGGCAAATACCCAAACGCGATGGAGCTACCCTTCTAGTTTCAAAAACACTTTCTGATTTGTCGTCATTTCGCTCCTGAAAGACAGAATAATTAAAGTTCACAAATCAAGCTGTTCATAATAGAAACACAGTTTAAAAACTGTGTTGCTAAAGTTGAACCGTTTTTCAAACACTATTTCTGTTAAGCCGGGGGTATTTACCAAAAGAGCGAGCAAGAGCAAACATTAGCTCGTGCTCGCCAATGTTTGCTCGTGTTCCCTTGAAATGCTCAGCTTGCATCGATACGCGAATACGCATTTCGATAGCACTGGCGTATTACTCTGTGGGTCATGTCGGTCGTACAGCACTATTCACACTTGTTTTGTACAAGTTAGGTTGGCTACAAATTAGAATCGGAATATGTTCACACGATAAGAAATTTCGAAGTACGAAAACCTTTTCTAAAAAAAAAATACTCTTTTTTTATTATTTTTCAAAAATGGTTCTTAGACAAGACAGACTTCTCAGTATTTCTCTTTCGAAGGACACCAGAATGTCCAAAGTGTGTCTTCCTACACCTCTAACCAAGGAAACAATTCGAGGTTTTCGCATTATTCAAGCGATGTTTGGGAAAAAACCAAAAAGAACAAGCAGAACAAAAGTCCACTTAGAGAAAACCCAACGCTGAAAAGAAAGGTTTCAAGCAACGAACCTTTGCAGCAGCCATCGAAAGTAGTTGTAAAACAAACGCAACAAAGTGGCTCGGTCAGTCTTAAACTATTAATCGGAGCTTTTGCTGAAAATACACGATTATTTTTTAAACAGATTCAATCTTGGAATACATGTCATTCATTAAATTAATACAAAGCAAGGAAAAAAAATGTGAATCTGGCTACAGCTTATGAATGTTAACTTAGTTTTGAATTTGAATAATTACTCTGCAACAAAACTCAGAGGGCCTGTGACAGTGGTACTATGTAGTCTAAAAGCTGCATATAAGTCAATTGTCAAAATAAACGTTTTGTACCTCAGAAAGAAGAGTGGCACAACTAAAAAAGAACGAAAGAATAACGTTAGTTTTTAAAATACACAGTTGGCGGCAATATGTTTATTTTTCACATTTAAAGTTGTCCAATATTAAGTTTTCAAAGTGCAATGTGCACCTTAAATATATGCTGATCGGGTGATCTAGAATGACAAAAAATTGGTAAGTGCGGTTATGTTTTTTAAAAACTATGTCGAAATCGTAAATTTCTAACTCCGTACAAATACTCGTAAAAATACCTAAAAATAATTTTCAAAAACCACAATTAAACCCCAAATACCATTAATGGATGTTTTTAGAAATTCGCGATTTTGACATAGTTTTTAAAAATATATCCACACTTACCAATTTTGTGTCATACTATCACTCGATCAGCATATATTTAAAAAAATCCATGTATTTAAATAGTCAATTAAACGTAATGTGAGGTGACAACATTAGCATCTGAATAGATATGTAGGCTTCTGATTTTTTTTTATTCCCAAGGTCTATTGTTTGGTAGTGCATCTATCTGATAAAATCGCGAACCGATTAAAACGGTTCCGAACAGAGTATAAACGGTTCGGTTCTACCCGTTGCCACCTCTAGGTACATACGAGAATTAGTCAACACATTGGCAAACCGAAAGACGACAGAATGGAACCAATTTAAATTATGTACAGAAATTGCTTTTTCACATTTAAATACATTGCGAATAAAAAAAAATGAAACATTCGTCTGCATACTAGAAACCGAACGTAAGAGAAACATTTTGTACCCATCGCATCCCACCCCATTTGGGTTTGATCCAACCCCATCCATCAACTGGATACCATCAGTCCCACAGGTGACATTCATCCCATCAATATGCCACTTTTCCTATCTGTCCTTTTGTGTGCACGCATCCGGATCATGGAATGTGACGAGACGGGATGGTAACTGCAGCGAGTTGTTTGCACAGCATACAAAGTCTAGTACTGTCTACTATTGTAGAACTTGTGGTGGGTGATTGTAAGCAGAATTTAAATTTCTTATCACATCAATTCCATTAGCCCCCCCCCCCCCTCCATCAGCTCTTTGCGTCCCATTGGGTCCTATATTTATCACATCAGACCCACTTGTAAACATCTATTCTGGTTTTGTCCCACCCCATAGTTTGTCACAATAATGTGGCATACATTGATGCACATGATCAAAATTGTAATGAATGACAAGATTGAAATGAAAAAATAATCGTGTACGGTCACAGCCTTAAGGGGTAAATACAAGAGCAATAATCTTGCGACATTTACAATCGAAGATATTGCTGAGAGAGATGGTCTAGCAAGTTATGTCAACTGGCTAAGTTGATCTCAGAAGTGTCTACATTGTTGTTTTGACATCAGTTTGTGCAAGATATGTCGCAAGTTTATTGTTTGTGTACACCGGGCCTTTAGACACGTCTAAATTGATGCTCAAACAAGATTATTGGTGGCTTATTTTTAGGAAAGGCAGCCACAATTCAACGGAAGTTTGCAAGTCACTATACAGTGTAGTAATAACAATAAGCAGTCTTCATCATCTTCAGTGTCTAACCAAGAGGTGAATTACTATTGAATGTCACATTATGGGGTGCACTTTATATAAGGCCACCTTAATGCAATCCTTTAAAAATGCATTTCCCATGATACATCATAACTGATACTCGTATTCATTTTACTTGTAATTTCTTCATGAAGTCACTTAAGTCCATTCGAAACGATTTGCAACACGTTCTCAAATGTCTCGTGTGGAATTTTTTAGAGCAATCGTAGACTGTAATGCATCTTCACATTCTTCAGTTGCTACCAATGTATCAACATAATTGTTTAAAATCGGCCAATCACACGAACAATAAAAAATTGAGTTGCTAGTGAGATACGCGACTGGTCGAATTCAACTAAAAAATGTGGTTGAAAACTGACAACAGATGGTTGTGCCGTGGTTGAAAATCTATTGCTATGGAAAGCGTCTCGCTTTTCATCCACTTCCGTACTGCAGTCGCTGGTCGGTGACCAGCTTTTCTTGTTTTCACACGAGCCGCTTTCCAACCGCCTAACGAGTCTCTGCGACGGAGAGGAAACAATAATTAAAATATTATCTTGTCACGAGTCCATTTGTTCTGATTGGCTACTGAAGCCTTTCCTGTCGTAATTTTTTGCAGGGACGCTCAACTACACTAGCTAAACTTTGCTACCACTGGCAGTCGCCTGAGTGGTCTGATTCGGCGACACGCCGACGACTACATTTTGCAGTCCATCTCGACTAATAAAAAGTCGCTTGTCTATAAAGGCCCTTAAACCTCCCTGATTTCCAATATCTTGTTGTGTGCACCCCTGGGTATTATTAGTTATTTTTTAAACTTCGTTTGTTTATTCAAAGGGTTCCGGCGGAGTTCGAAATAGTCCGTATTTTTGCGTTGTGTGCAGCATTTCATTTGTGGAAGAAACAGTAGGTCCTTTCATCACTTTTGCTAACCTTTGGTTATAAACTATAATTAAAAAAAAAAACGTTTTCTCTTTCTTGTTTTAAAATTAGGACTATTATAGTCATCTGCAAGGTACCTTTCATTTGGAACAGCTTCAACGTTTTCAAGAGATTCACGAGAAGAAAACGAGCCATCTGAAAACAAAAACCGAAGCTGTAGTAGCATCGAAACAAAACGATCCACGTATACAAAAGTAATTGGCGTAATGCTTGTCAAGCGTACATTTTTCAATTTGACGGCTGTTTATATTTAAAGAGTCCAGATTCCGAAAACCGTTGAAAGGACTACCTTTTGTCAAATCTGCAAAACATCCTACACGGGTGGCTTAATCGAACATCGTCAAACGAGCAGCCATAAAGTATGTATACAAAAACCTCAGGGCCCCGCGGCACAAAGGGTTTCATGCGCTCTATTCGAGGCTTAAAATTAGGCGCCCGAGTTGTATAATAAATATGTATATGTATATGTATAAATATGTACCATCTTGTTATTTCTTTATTTAGAAATAATTATTAGCTTATTTATTTAAAATAGGGATGCGACATTTGAATTCCTCGAATCTTCACGCTTTCTTCGTCTTTTGAATCCTAATTAGCTTTAAAAAAAAAAAACTGTTAAAAAATTTGGTAAAATTAGTTTGAACTCCATTAGTCTTAACTCCATTATTAATAATTTAATATTTAATATTATTTCAATTATTTGTATCTTCTTAATGAATAATATAGAATTCTTATATAAAGGATTCGAAATATTCGAGAACCTTTTACACCTTTCACAGCCCCCACAACTGTGGGGGATGGGCACAGGAGGTTAGGGGGTGCAATGTTAACATAGTTTGTAGGAAAGACTTTCATTTAAAATTTACTTTTAAAAAATGAAATGGCTGCGTGGCACGATAACATTGAGGACTAAGTAGAGGGGGCGCAACATTTTAAGCAGCGGAGGGAGGTGGCGCAACCAAACCAAGCTATGCCACTGATGTACCTTTCGTGGGCATTGTGTTAAACCAGTGAAAACTAGTTTCATTTAGCATTAAACTGATTAAATGCTAAAAAGAACACCAAACACTGAATCACTAAATCAAATATGTTTATCAATCAAATATGAATAAGACAACAGCAAAAATTGTCGGGCGACTTGGTATCCAATTGCGTACTATGCTTTAGCCTTTACAGTAACCGCCATGTAACTTGAAGCTCGTGACGTCAGAAAGGTACACCAAAAGTTAGGTTGGCATTATTTTTATCTGATAGAAAAGGACATTAATGTACAGCTTGGCTGATGTGCTGCTGCATTCCTTCTTTTTGTTCACTTTAATAGTTAAATTTTGGGTTCGAATTTAACAGGCAAACAAAGTTCGTACAAGGCCTTACTGTGCGCAGTGCAATATGTTTCTGCGTTCACCAGCCAAATTTGTCTTGCACTGCAACTCGCCCAGTCACAAGGCAAATAGGAATAAGGTCAAAGTTGCTTCGATTGTCCAAGTTACGAACGATGCGATTGTCAAAGGGTTACCATCAGAAGACAAAGTGGAAGTGACAGATAAAGGAAGTAAAGAAGCTAAAAATGAAAAAAGTAAAGAGCCAGCTGAGGAAAACAAGGATCCAATAACATGCGATGAAAATATTCGAGATTGCAATGAAACTGTATCTAACTGTGCTTTCGAAACAGCAGTTACTGCGAAATTATCTTCGGAATGCAAGAAGGAAATTACACACCAAGAGGTCGAATGCAATTTGGATTGTGACGAACCTACAATTCAGCCCATTGGTAAGATGTGGTCGAATAGAAAGTAACTAATTTTCTGGTTCTTTGGGTCAAGCCAAATCGGCTGTTGACTTTTGATGGAATTTTTCGGCGACAAAATGAAGTCGAAGGTCGTTGGGCTGTCATCGTAATGTACTTTACCTGGAAAGACGTCAACTTTGGCGACACAGGCGACTTTTAAAACAAGTTACGGCAACAAAATGAAGTCGAGTTGTCGTCAAAACCGAACACTTTCAAAACAACAAAAAACGATGTCGCCAGTCATGAGGATGTGACACCTTCCGGAGACCGAAGTTGGACACTATTACGTAAGAAAATACAGTGCGACGACAGCCATGTGACTTTTGACTTCATTTTATAATCGAAAAGTATTTTTTAAAAGTCTCCTGTGTACCAAGTTTGGCGATACATTGCGACCATGACCTCATTTTGTCGCTGAAAAGTTTTTCAAAAGTTGCTTGTGTGCTAAGGCCATTACAGTAAACATTAAGATGGATTTTGCAGAATTTATTTGTAAGAAAGAATTTTGTGTGTAAAAATGTTCAAAGGCCCTTAAATTGCTCGTATTCCCTAGGCAATGTGCAAAGTGACGAAAACGGTCTCGACTAAATACTTTTGTGAAAGCCTTCTAAAAGACTTTGCACTAAAAAAAACAAGTTTTTAATTACTAGGTGTAACATACATCCATCCAGTAAAGGGTTTTTACTGCGAGATCTGCTGTAAGCTGTTCCGTGACAAATACACGGCACGTGTAGTTCATTGCCAGAGTAAACTTCATCGAGACAATTACAAGGTACAAATAAGCAACCAGATGGAGAGGTATAGAGTCTTGAAATTTTTTTTATGTACAAGCAGAAAGTACAAAAAGAAGTAAAAAGGAAACAGAACACCGGCGAAGAGGGAAGAAGCGAGGACAATCGGAGTCCGTTTCCCGATATGTTCATCGTTTGGGATGATTCCGAGGTAGACATCAACAAAGATGGTGTCGAGAACTCGGAAGGTATTCCGTTTAACGAACTAAACAACTACAAATAAGAAAGTTGTAACTCATTCACTGTACGTCATTGGCCTCATTCATTTCTTTATTTTTTTTTTGTTGTAAAAAAAAAAAGGTTTTGTATTATACTGTTAACACTATGTTTCAGTTTTTTTGTTTTTTCTATTCGTATGCCTTAATAAAAGTCACGTTGCAGAATTAACTTCCAGTGTTTATTAGCTAAAGGCGCGTTTTATTCGATTGAGGCCCGCCTTTATACACGCGTTTTGTGTCTCGCAACAAACGACGGCAGTCTGTGCTACCAATCGTCCACTTCCTTTTTGCATTGCAGAGTCGAAGATGGATCCGTACGTGTTATATTTTGAGTAAGGATGATGGGACATTCGAATCCCACGAATCTTGACAAATATTCGAGATTCGAAAACTCTTAATTTTTGCGCTTTTTTTCGTCTTTCGTATCCCAACCTAAAAAAACGGCGATTGTTGCAAATTCGGTGGTCGGACCCGGATCACCAATATCATCATCACCTTGTGGCAGCGACCCTGAGTGCCGCACTGTTTTTGTATTATTATTAATTTAATATTTAATATTATTTCATTTGTTTGTATCGTCTTAATGAATAACATAGTATTCTTATATGAAGGATTCCAGATTCGAGAAAATTTAGGATTCATCCCACCTCTAATTTTGAGTATTGTTTCCTTGCACCAATACCTCCACGCAACTGAACAATTGAGTTGAGTTGGAACTTTGCAGCACTGTGACGGCAGACAAACGGCGCGTTTGTATAAAAGGACCCCCCCCCCCCCCCCCCCCCGTAAGAAACAGTATACTTAGAAAAGTCGCGCGACATTTTGTCGGTGTATATAAGACAAGATGACATGTTTTACAGAACGCGAATGGAAGACAAGAGTGCTTAAAGTGATCCATTTGTTCCCTTTGTGTTATAGAATGGGCGACATTTTTGCCGTCATTTGTCACGCGACAAGAAACTAATGCATAAAGGCGGCCTGATTCAATCGAATTTTATCAGTCAAGATAACTGTTGAAGGAAATAAACCCGTGGCGCCGGTTTTATTCTGATCTCGAGCACGAAATTAACTAGTTAAAGGAATCAATACGATTCAAACTTGCAAATGAAACTGTTCAAACGTGAAGATTTGCTTTTGGAAGAAGGGAATAATCATAGTTTGAGAGGTTTCGAAGTAATTTAGTGATGTAGCCTCTTAACTATTATTGTATCTCATATACATATGTCGTTCTTGAGATATTTTTGCCCTTCAGTCATATTGCATAAAAGTAACAAAATTTCTATGGCGTTGAATGGTGTATTGCCATATACTGTAATGTGATGGTGATGTGATGGTGTTGTTCAATATGGACACATTATTATAGTCTATACTTCTGGCAGCAGCTGACTTTAGGCAAACTTACAATATTTTGTCATAAAAACAACAAAAACATCTAGAAAAAAAAAAGTCGGTTGGCAAGTTTTATTTTTATGACTGGTGCCAGTTATAAAAATAAAACTTGCCAACCGCCATTTCTTATTCTCTATGCAAATCAAAGCTGTTAAGCGTATGGACCTTAAAAGCACGTACACTAAGGACTTGCACACAGACGACTTTTCGGCAAAAAAAAAAGGAGTCGGGTTGTCACCAAAAGTCCAAAACCGACCACTTTGAGACTTTCCATAGAAAATACCGGGTACATTGAAGTCCATAGCCCCAAACCACCTGGTTACTTCACTGCCCATAAGCCCCCTACCATGCACAATCGACAGCCAATTTGCATTGCTGATGCTTTAACTTTGTTATAGCAGTTAAAATTCACTTCAAAATGTCAACAGAACTATGGATACTTAGTAGTCTGAAAACAACTGTAAGAACTGTATTGCGTTTTTTGAAAAGTTTTGAAATTATGTAAGTACGGAGCCCTGCAGAGGACTTTCGTAATTTTTTTTTAAGTTTAGACAAGACATGTCCACTTTCAATCTCGACATGGCGACTTTTAATCTCGACGTGTCGACTTTTATTAAAACTCAACTTGTCGACCTCATTCTCAATATGTCGACATGTTGACTTTATTATCGATACGTCGAATTTCAATCCCGACATGTCGACTTTTAATCTCTTTTATTTGGGCATGTTAATTATGCCATGTTGCACAAACCATACTTTTAATTAAATTATTGTAATTAATTAATTTAATTATTGTATAAATTGTAGCAACAATAAATTAATTTTTGGAATATGGTGCGCGTAACGTGGCATAATTAACCAAGCCGAATTCCCGAATAAAAGAGAGTAAAAGTCGACATGTCAAGATTTTAAAAAAATTAAATCTCGCATGTCCTTTTACACAGGCAATTAGAAATCGGGACAAACGCAACTTCTAATTGGTTGGTTGTGTAGTCTGACGTCACATGCTCCGCCCTTTTCAACGTCGAACCACACAACAAACCAATTAGAAGTTGCCGGTCGGCACAAAAAGGGCGGAGCAAACTTCTGTTTGTCCCGATTTCTAATTAACGTGTCCTTTACCGGGCTCCGTATATAAAGGCATTTTGATCTTGATTTTTTTAAAAACTCAAGTTTTTTTCTTGAATATCTTCACCGTTTTGTATTTAAAACCATTTCATGCAGTTTCTTACCTTCTGTTTTACAGTTTTAATAAAATGCAAGTAAGGTCATTACAAACTTACAGTTAAGTTCTTGGACCGAAAACGTTTCTGTTGGCGTAGAAATCTTTGTTCGTGCACTTGACTTCATGTAATATCTTGTAAGCGGCAAATTTGACAGCCTTTAATTGGTGAATCAGAACCGGTTGAACATCAGATGATGATGGGTGCACGAGAGGTCTCGACGTCTGAGTGGCCACGGTGCACGTTCTTCTAAATCGTCTCGAATCTCTCGATCTACTTGTGACTGCAGGCACAATCCCAGCGTTTCCATTCAAATATTTCGTTGTTTTTGGTGATTGAGATCTGTTTTAAAAAAAAAACATCAAAAAGTACACAATTCAGGAAAAACCACTGTGCAAATAAGTGTTTTTCTTTTAGAATCGCCGTCATGTGATTGAAGAATAATGTCAAAAGTTAATGTTAGAAATTAATGTCCAGTTCAGAAAGCTAGCTCACATGTACACTTAGGCTACAATAGCTCAACGTTGATAAAATAAGCTAACTCTAACTACCTTGGCATTATAGCTATGACTAAAAAGCACTGTCTGTTCAAACGGTAATAACTTACACAGGCAATTAGAAAACGGGATGAACAGAAGTTGGCTCCGCCCTTTTTATGACGAACGGCAACTTCTAATTGGTTTGTTGACATTGTTGTGTGGTTCGACGTTGAAAAGGGCAGAGCATGTGACATCAGACTACATAACCAACCAATTAGAAGTTCTAATTAGTTTGTTGTGTAGTCTGACATCACATGTGACGTCAGAAATTATTAAATAAAACTACATGAACCACTTCAATCACTAGATATCCACATATATCGTTTGGCTCCTTCCAGACCAGAATTCTGGTTGTGCAACTAATGTGTATCGTGTTGTGTTTTCCGTGAGGTAGGGGCGGCGAACTCAAGGACCGCCCAGGGCATCACAAACTCTAGCTAACAGGCATTTCGAAATCGGGACAAACACAAGTTGGCTCCGCCCTTTTTATGACGAACGCAACTTCTAATTGGTTGGTTATGTAGTCTGGTACGTCACATGCTCCGCCCTTTTCAAAGTCGAACCACACAACAAACCAATTAGAAGTTGCCGGTCGTCATAAAAAGGGCGGAGCCAACTTGTGTTCGTCCCAATAACTACGCCACTGATTGAGACATTGTCTCAAAACAGGCCCAAGGTACAAAAGCCCGTGCCTCGATCAACTCGTGGTCCATTTACTAGTTTACAAAACTGAAACTACTGACCTCAAATGGTCCCATTAGCAACGCAACGCAACGCCATCTTCGTTTTTATATTCTTCAATATTTAATGTACAACCAGTTGAAGTGCAAGTTCAACTGATCATTCGTCTCGCTTGTCTATGTTGCTCTTTTCTACAGCAACTACGAGTCTACGGAATCTGGGAGAACGGTTCCCCGGCACCAGGTTGGATCGGGTCTAAGGACAACACAACCTCTTTATCCAAGGCGGCTTCCGCCGGAAATAAGAGTTTGTACCTGAGTCCCTTAACAGGCACTCTACACTATTACACTCACTCTAAATCTAAAGTACAGAAGATGAAATATTACGAACCTTTTGGATAGAATGCCACTGTTAAGCGATGGTAACTTGGTTCGATCAGAAGGCAAATCAATCGCATTGGACACGTTGAGTATGTTCAACAACGAACTAAGAGTATCAGTTCTTTGATTGCCTTCTTCTCCGTGTCCAAACTACAAACAACAATTCAGTTTGTAAATTACTCGGAAACAGAAAAACAAAAATGTCGGTCCGGCCACATCTTACAACTATTCCATCCTGAAGAGCAATAGATGCACTGCGAAGAACGGACTCCGTAGATTCGTGCTTCGCACGAACGCCATCGTAACGATGTCGAATGTCGACCAGCTCCGCTTCTGTTTTCTTGGAAGAAGCTCTTAATGTTTCACACTCGAGTCTCAGGTTTCGAACCTAAACGATGTTCAATAATTTAATTAAAATAACGATAAATTCACAATTAAAATAAATAAAAACGTTTGTTCATTTTTTTTTTTTACTTCTGACTGGAGAGAACGTAAATTGTCTTCGAGGCGGACACTCTTTTCGTGATACGGCTCTAGATCGGACACGATTGTTTCCTGTTCTTGCAGTTTCAGTTCTTGATCTTTAACAATCTTAAGGGAACAGTGTTTTTATCAATTAGAACCATTTTTCTATAAAGTTTCCCTATCGTTTTTAGAATGAAATTACGAGAAAATAGTTCTCGCAAACCACTAAGAAGAAAAAACATGTTTGCCTTCGATAAAGCGAGATTCCTTTTATTCAAATCTCTTTCCATTCCTTCGAGTGTTGCGATCTGAACCTGTTGTCGTTGTTTTATATCTATCAGATTCTGATTTTCAGCAACGATCGCTGTGATCTTCTGTTCCATCACGTCCATCTGCGACGTGAGAGCCACGTTCTCTTGAATTGCTCGACGCGTCGTCTCGGCCATCTGTCGATTCGACGTTTGTCGAAACTTTCTACCTATTTCCTCTAGCTTTTCGGCCATTTCCTTCTTGAGCTCATCTTTCTCTAGAATGCGATTCTTCTCGATAAGTCGGATCTCTTCTCTGTGTTCTTCGTCTCGTGTACGGAGATTGTTCTGTAACTCTTCGATTTTGGCCATTGTCTCTTCTCGCTGAGCTTTGAATTCTTCGAGCGATGCCAGTTTGCCACCTGAAAAATGAATTCGAACGAATTAGCTCTTCATTGCAACGTTGTGATTTGCCTTAAACCCGAATCTATTGTTGTTGTGTTTTTTTTTTTTACTTAGAACGATGTTTTCGGAAGTCAGCTGATCAATCGTTTCTCTGTATTGAGATTTAATTTGTTTTAATTGAAGATCGTGGACATTGTGATCCGTTTCACGAGCTTGACGCATGCCTTCAAGCCGTTCTAACAACTCCTGAATTTCGTCTGCACGTTTACTCGACACCGTTTGAAGATACGTAACGATGTCTCGCTTGTTTGCGGCCAGTTGCTCCAGTTCGTTTTTGTAACCACCATTGATCGCTTCTAGCTCTTGACATTTCTTCTGAAAACTTAATAAACGAGAAATAAAACTTTGTATTATTTCACGTTTCAGTAATGTTGCAGTGTCCCAGTTGTGTGTAGGCTTCGTGTATGCAACTAATTCTAAGGATAGACAATTAGAAAACGAGACAAACAGAAGTTGGTTCCGCCCTTTTTATGACGAACGGCAACTTCTAATTGGTTTGTTGTGTGGTTAGACGTTGAAAAGGGCGGAGCATATGACGTCAGACTACGTAACCAACCAATTAGAAGTTGCGTTCGTCATAAAAAGGGCAGAGCCAACTTCTGTTCGTCCCGTTTTTTAATTGCTTGTCTCGAGGGCCACTCAATTTCGAGAAATTCCCAATGGCTTCACAGTGCTTAGGGGCTTCTTATTGGTGTTGTAAATTTTTAAAAAAACGTGTTCGTTTTTTAAAAAAAAACAGTGAAGTTTTTAAAATAAAAAAATTGCGGGAAAAGAAAAACGCAAGAAAGAAAGAAAATTGATTAGTTTTAAGTACACGTGTCCCCAAGATTACTGAATGATTCAGTTAGAAATGTAAATTAAAAAGTGTTCGTTTTTTGAAAAAATCATGTTTTATTTAAAAAAAAAAAAAAGCTGGGAGGGGAGGAAATGCAAAATAAAAGCATTTCTTTAGGCATGGTTGGTGTTGAATCCTGATTCCTGATTGTTTCAGGTCTACGATAGGAAAAAATACAAATACAATTAGCAGTGAAATGCAAATTAATGAATTAGGAATATAAATTATGTGAGATTCGTGAATTAAGTCTGAATTAAATCTGAAAAACATTTTTTAAATTTTATTTTAAAAAATGTTTGACACTTAATAAACTTTGATAACTTAAAAAACATGATAGTAAAAAAACACGTTCATTTTCAACACTAGTAACTAGAAAGGCACAAGTTAAAACAATTGCCTATCAAGCATTGGTTCGGCCTCATCTTGAGTATTGCTGCAGTGTATGGAATCCTCACTCTGTCACAGACACTCATTCAGTTGAAATGGTTCAGCGTAACGCAGCTAGGTTTGTTTGTGGCAGGCACAAATTTACAGATAGTGTCACTGAGATGCTGTCAGTGCTAGAATGGCATAGTTTGGCACATCGCAGGGCTGAGTTAAGTTTGAAATTGTTTGGGAAAATTACACGTGGTGATTGTCCTAAACCACAGTCCAGTGATATTCATAAAGCACTATATATGGGCAGGGCTGACCACTCTAAGAAAATTAGGGCGATTTTTGCTAGGACAGATTCATATTATTGGTCTTTTTTTCCCTAGAGTTATAAGACAATGGAACTCTCTTCCTGAGGCAGTGGTGAATGGGGATAATTTTGTTTTGTGGGATTGACATTTGTATATTCATTTTGTTTTTATATATGTGCATGTATATGTGCTTGACAATGCTTAATGCTGCATGTGGACTTTTATGTCCCTCTGCCATAGGCCTATTTGGCTGCTAGTAGATTACTAATTGTAATTGTAATTGTAGAAAAAAAACGGTTTTTTTAGAAAGAAAAAAAAAACGTCAAGAAAAAAAAACGTTTTTTTTTTTGCAACAATATTTCTTATATTTGCGAGGCTTTAGGGTCTGTACACAGTTTCAAGAAGCTAGAAAGAGGTTTTGATGGATTTATTTATATTTGCAAGAAATTTGAAAAAAATATGCACGAACTCTAGTTATAACATATGTATATACTGATTGTAATAACAATAGTTTTTCAGGGGGGCAAATGCCCCCTTGCACCCCCCCCCCCCCAAATGACGCCCCTGCCTTCCAGTCCTGCATTTACACATTAAAACCAACCACCTTTAACCCTTCCCTGAAGAATTACTTATTTAACTCAATTAAGTTACATACCATTGCAGTGTACTACTTAAACTTTCAATCTGTACAGAATAAGTTTCCTTGTCAAGCTCCGAAATTTTGTTCTGTTCATCCTTTCGCTTGTTAGGCCTATCTTTTTTCCGACCATACTTTTTAGCTTTTTTGGGAGACATTTTATTCCTTTTTTCAACCTCTTAGCTTGCTTTTTCACCTCTAAAAAAATAAAAATAGCAACTTACAAATATTGCATAATTTGTTGTGGTTACCTAAGAGACGCCGTAACCATAGCAACCGATAACAACGGAAAAATTAACACAGAAAATGCTTTCAAAATGCAAAAACAGTATATTTTGCACTTTTAAAAAGCATTTTTTTTAAGTCTTTTAGACTTAAAAAAATGCTTTTTTAAAAAAAAGCAAGCATTTTGCACTTTCTAAAATATTAAATTTTGTTATTTTTTTTTAGATAATTAATTTAATTGTATTTTTGTGGTTGAAAAAATAACAGCTAAATATTTTTTCTGTACACAGCATGTCTCAAAACATGTATACACGCATGTTAATTTTCTTATACACAGGTGTTGCCCGTGCCAAAATGTGAAGGTACCCACGTCACCCAGTTGTTCTTGCTTGAATATGCATCATACATTATACATACAACTTTTACTTTTATGTAGGGAAGACCGGGTCTGGTGGCAACAGGGGCAGGTTGACATGCAAATAGAAAACGGGATGAACAGAAGTTGGCTCCGCCCTTTTTATGACGAACGGCAACTTCTAATTGGTTGGTTATGTAGTCTGACGTCACATGCTCCGCCCTTTTCAACGTCGAACCACACAACAAACCAATTCGAAGTTGCCGTTCGTCATAAAAAGAGCGGAGCCAACTTTCTGTTCATCACGTTTTCTAATTACCTGTGCACAGCACGGCGCGCCATAGTGGGCGACTAGCTTAAAAGTCGCTTAGTTGAGCACCTATGATGGTGGTGGGGCAGAAAGTGAGTTCTATAGGTAAGATAATGAGAGAGAGAAAGGGTTCTGGAGCCATAGACCCGCCCCCCCTTGGCTATGCCACATATTAGTAAGCAAAATCATAAAATCCTCTAGCACACATACTAATGTAGGGATGACCAGCTAGAGTCTAGCTGGCCATCCCTACATTAGTCTATGTGCGGAAAACCATTAGGTATACAATTTATTGAAAGTGCAGCACCTATTTTTCAGTTGTTTGAAAAAAGAACAACTGGGCCCAATTGAATACCGGCGGCCCTTCTGGCATTTGCCCGAGCTGCCACCACATGGCCAACACGCCTCTGGGCACAACCAAAGTATGTTTCCTGCACGGCAGAGGAGTCTGGTATCGTTTGGTAGAAAGTTTGTCCAGCCCAAATCTGGGCCACATACCCACAATCTCACGGCCTCACGTACTTTTTTGAGATTAAAGCGTTAACCACCCCCCTACCCTAACAAAAAAAACAAAGAATATTTAATAAAACAATGATTAATTAATTATTAAACTACATACTTCGTATGGTAGAATTCCTCGATAAACATACCGAGTAATTTACGAATTTATATGGAAATTTAAATCTCTATGTAGTGCAATGTTAAAGTTTCAGTTTTAATGCAAATTCAAAACAATACATCAAAAACAAATAAATTTGTGAGAGTAATTCACAACATCAAAGGGATTGGAGACAGAAAGTTTCCTGTTTCATTGCATCTCTCCAATTCTCTCAAATACATAATGTGACATGTGCACCATTAGATCTAATACAGCTGCCTCCTCTATTCTTTACATGTGATTGTGACACACAGTGGCGATGGCACAGGTTGTGATCATCTCTTCCATTGGGACAAAGGTTTGCTATAGCAAATGATATTAAATAATGGTATTAATTACATATAATTGATTTGCTTCATAAAGACTTGCCATCAACATTTACAAATTGAAATAGAAAGGAAAAAAAAATATCCAAAGTATTACAAACCTACAATCAATTACAATAATCTCATGCTGATGTCAACAAATTGCCAAATTGCATACTCAACGTACTCTTTCCAAAGAAACTACAGTTTATTGAAATTGCGGAAAGCTCATATACTACGAGTAGAAGACAACTTTCTCTAATCTTTGAGTGCAAAAGAAATCAGAATTTTTATTTTCTAATTCTATTTTCGGGCAGTTTTTCTTAAATTTTACTCCTTAAAGCAGTGACGTAGCCAGAAATTTTTTATTAGGGGGGCGGGGCAAAATTCTTTCTTCAGAATAAAGCTAGTGCCGCGCCATGCCGCCTGGAAGAACTTTCCATTGTATGCATTATATGAAATCAAATGGTGCAACGTCTGCTATACAAGGAAAGGCAATTAGAAAACGTGATAAACAGACGTTGGCTCCGCCCTTTTTATGACGAACAGCAACTTCCAATTGGTTGGTTATGTAGTCTGACGTCACATGCTCCGCCCTTTTCACCGTCGAACCACACAACAAACCAATTAGAAGTTGCCGTTCATCGTAAAAAAGGACAGAGCCAACATCTGTTTATCCCGTTTTCTAATTGCATGTGCAATTACGGCAGCACGCTGCGTCATGAAAAACTGGCTTGCAGAACTTCCACGTCAGAAGTCTCGAGGAGAACCGAGAACTTTTTCCTTTTGCCTGTAGGGAAAGGAACAGCACACAGCATCGCATCTGTGTGTGTGAGAGGGGTGTAGACAGAAGAAACCAGTGGAAAAGCGTGCCCACGTGACATTCAGAAACCAATCAGGTGTTTTCGTTTGCCAACATACCTCGTTGTAAACAACAACACGTGTTCATTTGTATTGTGATAGCATTTAAGTTGTCTTCAATAATATGGGCGGAGTCTCAGATAGAATGTTCACATATGGTGGTTTGGGGCGGTGTAGCACTATGCGCCATGGACGGCTTAGTAAAAGTTGCTTAGTTGAGCATCTATCATGGTGGTAGGACATAAAGTGTGTTCTGGGTACAGTTTAAGAGCAAAAAGAAAGAAAAATAAAATAAAAATGTAAATGCAGCTCTTTTTGGCATGTAGATAAAATTTTGGGAGGGGTGTAGGCAGGGGCTGCTACTCCCTCCCTTTGGGATACCAGTAGGCATGCCTGCAGATCCTGGTAAGGTGGATGGGTGGGTCGACATTGTGTCGCCTGAACTCACCAAGACCAGTTCTCCAATTAGGAGCGGGGAAGTTTGTTCCCTGCGACTGTTGGAGAACATATGGCTATCAGCTCATGAGCGGAAGGTAGTTTTTCATGGGATTTCACACGGTGAGAATCCGTGGGGATTGCCGCCCAAAATACCGAACCATTAATTGCGGGTTTTGGACTGGCCGAAAATGTTTTGGCCGGTTCCGACCAGGCGATTACCGGTGAGGACAGCTTTGGTCGTGTATCACGGCGCCTGCCCGACCGGAAAGCGAGTGTTCACGGTAAAAAAAAAGGGCAAGAAGGCCCGTCATGAGAAGGGAAATCCGAAGACTTCCACCCGTGGGTCCCAGGGGACTGGTGGTGTTGGAAGTATTGGAACGGATGAGGAGGAGTCCCGACACAGTACAACTGTGTCGGCTGGAACCCAACCGGACCATACCATCAGGTTATGACGGTGCGGAGGATGGCAGGTCAATGCGAGACGTTCTTGGCATGCCTCCGTCCTCCATGAAGGTGGTCTCGGTACCAAACCTGTTGGTTCGGTCGGTGGGAACTCTCCTCTGGGTCAGCTTGCCGTTACCTAGTGGCGGGGGCAGCCCGGCGGGGAAAGTTAGTGTTCACACCAAACATGGTTCCGTGCCTTCCGATGGAAGGACACCCTTCTCTCTGGGTTCCGATGATGGGGTTTTCACGGCCCTAGGACCGGAAGATGGAGCCAGGTCTCCCCAGCCCGAGGGCGAGGGTCGACTCTTTGGTGCGGAGCCTCCATATTCAGAAGGAGAGGTCTTTCTGAATAACCGGCTTGGTCTGTGGCAGGACCAGCCGAGAATGGAGAGGTACCAATACCATGGGTACTATCACCTGGGAGAGCCACTCCCAGTCCCATGGGTGCCGTCGTTGCCATCATTTGCCATGTGTTATGTGCTGGCATTTGGCAGTAGAGACTATCCGGTGTTGCTGGTCATCAACCCGGTAAGGAGATGCTTTGCCATTTTGGACGTGGTGGCGACAGGAGCTGAACTAGTATGCGTAGCCCAGCTCGTGGCACCATATGCCCAGCGTCTCCTTGGCTGTGACTTGGAAGGTATGGTTGGGGAGTATGTTACCCAACCACTATGAGGGAATGTATCCGATCCCGCGGCCGCCCTCGTGGACCTTCTGACAAGTTGGACCCTACAGCAGGGTCTGCAGCTTGCCACTCTTGCCATTGAAGATTTTCGATGGCAGGAGGAGGCAAGGCTCAGGGGGACTGATTTCGATCTCGGAATCGGGTGGCAAAACACCCGGATGTGCTCGTGGTGGGTGCATTGGTGGATGTCGGAGTGGATAGTAGCTCCGACGATTCCACCGCCGAGGAAATCAGTCTGAAACTGAGTGGGGGTCACAGGCGCAATCCTTGCTGGCTTGACTGACCTCATCCCGGGGCAGATCAAGGAAGTTGAGAGGATTGTGATGACCCAGGTTTGCTCCTTTAGTGGAGCACAACTAAATACCCGATGGCCAGCAAGGCTCACTGTCCTCCCCCAGGTGGAGCAGCCTGGGGGTGGTATATAATGGCGGCGGCCATTATTACCTGGACAGTGAGTTGAACCCTGATGATTGGTGCATGTGATTTGTTTGGTGCTCCATTTCAACAGGTGGCCAAGATGGCCACCATCATCAATCTTCATTGTTCTCTGCTGGATGAATTATCTAGCAGATGATTACATTAATATAGTAAGTGTTTATTCACTTTTTTTTATAAAGAATAAATTATTCTTTTATCTTTTACTATACACTGTGTCCGTGTCTTTATTTATTTACTTATTATAATTACTGGGGAAGTAACCACGGGGAGGGTGGGGTTTCCGGTGGGGTTTCACTGGCTACATCACCGTCCTGTATCCGGCATGTTTCGGCTTGTCCGCTGGTTCTTCACGTCGGTACCACGGTAAGATCCATCGGGGATTTACCGTGGTTTCTCCGTCTTGTTCGGCGGCCATTCGTCTGTCGACTTACAGTGTGGGAATCGACTTCCATCCGGCGCTACCCGTGGACACGGATGGGTACAAGAGGAGGGCTGGTCAGCACTGTGACCCGTCCCAAAGGAGGTCAGGTGGTAAGTTTTGGATAAATTCTTGCCAGGGTGTTGTGGCGACCAAGTCGGGTCATTACAGGTTCACAACTTTGTTTGCACGTTGTATTTTGTTGTAGCTTCTGGGCCACTCGGTACTCATAGGTACCGATTGACCCAAATTCTATTTTTAACTTGACCTTATCATTCTACCCTCTTTATCATTGTTCTAAACTTCCACATGAGTGAATTTTATTGCTTTTTGATTAAGTTGTTTACGTTTTTCGTTTCCCCTTTTAATAGGGGATGAGTCATCATTTTGGCCAAAGAGACCAAGCCATTGATTGGTCTATTTGGGCCCAAACTTTATTTTGTCCAATCAAAGAAAAGTGTCCTGAGAATCTGACTTCTGGATTCTCAGGGTATAAATAGAGACGTGTTTTTGTGTTTAGTAGTTAATTCTTAAATAACCTATGGCCGAGAAGTACAGAGATAAAAGACCCTCAAAACTGTGAGAGTCTTTGCAAAGAGACTAGTGAGGACATTAAACAGACGTTCTATTGGTCTAGTCCTCCCGGGCTGATAGAATTGGTGACTTAGCCAATCACCTTTAATAAGAGTGTAAAATCGCTCGTACCATTTAAAAAGAGCAGATTCTACATAGGGAAAAAGGTCCGTCACATAATATATATATATATATATATAATTTTACGTTGTAAAAAAATTTATTTTGCTTTTATGCTTATATCTTTTTTCTAATCATCATCATCATTTCCTGCACCTTTGCTTGCAACATGCTGTCTCTTCCTTATGGGTTCTCTATCTATCTGCTCCTTTCGATTTTGTCCCAAACTCCTAGAGACCTCATATGCTTCCATATCCCATTTTACCACCACATTCCAAGTTGGTTTGGCCCTTCCTTTACCCTTTTTACCTCCCAGATCCAAATTCATCACCTGTTTAAGCAGCTCATCCTTCCCACTCATAGCTACGTGCCCAAACCACCTAAGCCTATTTTCCTGCATCTTTTCTACTATGCTTGCTACACCTTCACTTTCTCTGATGAAGTCATTTCTGATCCTATCCTTTGTTTTTACCACACACATAAACCTTAGGATTTGCATTTTAGCCACTTTCAGTCTATCCTCTTGCCTTGCTCTTGCCCATACAAAATAGCTGGTTTAACCACTATCTTATAAAACTTGCCTTTTAGCTTTATTGGCACCCTCCTGTCATATAATACCCCACAAGTCTGTCTCCACTTATTCCAACCTACCTTGGTCCTGTTTGTAATATCTAATTATGTCACAATCATCCTGTAGGACCGATCCAAAATATTTCAAGTCGTGCTCCTGTTGCATTACCACATCCCCAGGCCTAAGCCCATCTTCTGACTCAACTTTCCCATCCCACCTAAATTTTATGTATTCTGTTTGGCCCTACTTATTTTCAACCCCTTTGATTTTAAAGCCTTCCTGGTCTACTCTACCCTTATCTCTAAATCTGCTTTGGTTTCACTAACTAATACTATGTAATCAGCAAACAGCATACACCAAGGTGCATTGTGACCTGACCTGCCCTAATCAGTAATTCTTCTAGTACTAAAATAAATTTTCTAATAATTAGCTAATAATTGCTAATAATTAATAAAAAAAATATGAATACTTCAAATCACTTAATTGTGTGAACCACATGTTAGGGTCATAATAGTATAGGGTAATACTTCTTTAGTTTGTAATAGTAGCTTGGGAATAGCCACCCTCCTCCCTATGAAATTATCCTGTGGGCACCACTGGAGGTAGCTCTACCAAAAACCCTTTCTATGGGGCGCACATACCCATGTAGCAAAAGGACATCATTAATACGTCAGTAATTGGTCAGTCTTTACGACTTATTCACGTCAATTACAGATGTTATAGATTCGTGAATATGTCAGGTATTTATAACGTCAATGTACAGGGTGACAATTATTGAGCTATATGAAAAGAAACCTTGATAACTTTCGAACCGTTGGCGAGATTCAGTTCAAATTTGGCAGTTGAATGCAGGGCATGTTGGGATTTTTTGTGTGCATGCGCACCCTTATTGTTGTTGATTTTTATTCTTCAGTGAAAATGTCAAAATACATAGCGCATTCTGGCTCTGGACTACCCAGAGGCCACTGGAATGGGAATCGCTTGGCCGCCATATTCTCCCGATCTCAACCCTTGTGACTCATTTTTGTGGGGCAATATCAAAAACAAAGTTTACACAAAAAACCCCAAAACCATCGTTGAGCTCAACACTGCCATTGAGAAAGTCATTGAAAGCATCGATGTCCAGACACTTCAGCGAGTTGTGCAGAATTTTGCTATTCGTCTGCGCCACATCATATCCATTGATGGCATGCATATCGAACATGTCATAAACTAAATCCGAATATCTGTAGTTATGTTTACAATTGCATAAAATGTTTGAACTCAATAGCTTTTTGAATAATTAATTTCTTTTATCATATAGCTCAATAATTGTCACCCAGTATTATTCACATCATTTTAATAACGTCATGATAATGTAACACCCAGTAACTTGCAATCCTGCCAAAACCATAGCCTGGGGGTAAACAACTCATGCTTGTCCCTCCCTCCTCTCCAGTGGCGGATTGATACTCTTAGGACCATGGTCACTTGGACCTGGTTACACCTTGTAGGTGCACACAGGTCCAAAGTATAAAAAGACCATGTTCCTCTTTGTTCTTAGTTCACTCTTTTTGCCCTGTCTTTGTACTACGTAGATCTTTATCCGTATCACATAATGGGCTCTTGTAATCTTGATGTTTCTGGACAAGAATGAATAGTGTTTATAATGAGAAACTGCGTTGTCTATTTGTCTGGAAACTAATCCTTTTCTAGGCAAGCCGGAGACACCACAAGGCAAGGAGACGTACAGATCCTGAAGGAGCTACAACAGCTTCTAGCAACAAAGGAAGATGTAAATCAATGGCGGCCAGAAGTGATGGTCACCATCCTTCTGCACAGATTACACCCCTACGCAGAAGGATGATCACAATCGATCCTCATCCGACTACTTCTATAGCTCGAATCTTCTCCGTGCGATTAAGAGAAGAAACGAGTTATAGAAAACATCAGAATAAGTTGGTAAAAATTATAAAAGGTCGACATCAAAAGCTCACAATAACGTCTTGTATTATTGACGTCCCCAGGTAGCACACATATGTTGGCTCAACGTGGAAATTTGGTCGTAATGGTTGGTTATTGGTCTGGTTGGCTAGCCAACCTTTTACCAATGGTTGGTCATAAGTTGGATGGATATAGTTGGGCCAACAGTTATTTATGACAAATTTCCTACACATTGCCAACGATTTTCCAACACATTTTCACCATATTCGTTATATGTTGAATACTGACCATATTCCAACATTAGTGATGTTGGTCAAAAATTGGAAAAACCACATGAAGTCAACCTAAATTAATAACTAATTTCCAACTCAGTAACAACAGACAATCAACCGTTGGGCTTTCGTTGGCTGGCCAACTATAAAATGACGTTGGTCGAAAATTGGATAAACAACAAAAATCCAACTAAAATTACTGACGATTTTACAACCCTGTAACAAAGGACAATCAACCGATGGGCTTTCGTTGGCTGGCCAACAGTAAAATGACGTTGGACAACAATTGGATAAACAGCAAAAATCTAACTAAAAATACTGACGATTTTACAACCCTGTAACAATGTACATTCAACTGTTGGGCTTTCGTTGGATGGCCAACAGTACTAAAAATGTTTGGATATGTGAGTTGGAAAAACATTTTTATGTCGAATTTCAGACACATTTTCAACGTTTTTCCAACTGATCTCCAACATTTATTATATCTTGTTCTAATGACTATTTTACAACCATTATGCAACCAATAATCAACTGAAAATCAACCGTTGATTTAATGTTGGTTGATCAACCTTAAAACAACGTTGTTAAATAGTTGTATTGGTAACACAAATTCAACATTGATGTCTGACTATTTTCCAACGATAATACAACCAATAATCAACTGAAAATCAACAGTTGATTTATTTAAGTGGGATATGCAACTATAAATCAACAGTTGATTATCATTGCATGTCCAACATGAAAACAACGAGAAGCATATGGGAAAAATCATACATATATGTATTTTTATCTTTTGATATGTTTTAAAATATATAGTTGTAATATGTAAATGAAGTGTCATATACACTGTGAACGGAAAAAAAAACATTTTTTTAATATTAGTGTTCATTTTTCTATCTATTATAGAAGTTCGTTTTTTTTCCGTTCACAGTGTAATTATAAGCATACTTCATTTACGTATATGCAACTTAAGATTAGTCTCTTTATAGTTTAGATTAGTCTCTATAGTTTCCAAGCCTAATAAAGCCTTATGTAGCAAATTCCAAACAAGTTGTCATCGTGGCCTAGTGGGTAAGTGACTGGATCTGGACATTGGTGTGGGCATAAAGGACACAAGATCGAATCCCTGCTGGTTCTGGTAAGTACTAATTAGCGTTTAAAGTGTTGAAAAGTATGTCACTGGCTTGGTATGTATAAGGAAAACTTGGACAATTAAGATTCTCATTATTAGGTTTTTAGTTTTTAATTAATACTCTTAATTCGCAACGCTGATTCAACGTTGGAATTCGACGTTGGATTTACGTCGATTAAACGGCGTTCAACGTTGAATCAACGTCGGTAACGTTGGTAAATCGTTGGCACAAGGTCAGAAATGGACGTTGGTAAACAGCTGGTGAGCAGTCATAAACTGATGTTGGTAAATGGTTGGTGTATGGTCAGCAATAGACATAGGAAAGTGGTTGGCAAAATGGTTGGCCCAAAGTACTCACCTATGACAAATTTCTTAATAAAATGCGTTGGTAACACGTTGTCCAACAAGACAAAAAGGGGGTGGGCCAACAGCTGATAAAGACGTCTGACCAACATATTCGTTAAAATCTGCCCAACGTTGGCCCAACTAGTTTTTGCTACCTGGGTCAATATGTCAGACTTGACGTCATTTCTACGATTTCGATGAAAATTAGACGTTTAAATGACGTCATGTTGCTACTTGGGTAGGCCTACCATGCCAAAACTTGAGTGTTGCCATTAGCACTTTAGTTACAATATACGATTCAGTTGAATGTACAAAAAAGTGGATGACGTTATAAGTTTTAAGCCAGACGTCGGCAAACAGCCAAGAGGAAGTGGGACGCTTTTCCATTGTAAACCACTTGTAAACTTGTTATTTGAATAAAATTGACGTCTCTAATAAATTTGGTTTAAAAACTCATCAAAAAGTTGTGCATTTAAGTAACCACCTATATAAAAGGCCCTTAACATAACTGTTCCTAAACACATATTGTAACAAGTACAGTAGTTGAGCAAGTACTATTCAAGCATCAACAGAAAGCAGAGAGGTAAGTTACTTGTTCCATGCTGTAGTTTGGTCTATGCAGTGAAATCCGCCATTTTACACCATTTTTTACACCATTTCGAAGTCTCGCTTATATTCCGTTTTTCAGGAGCACAATTAACAGAAACTAGAAAGTATTTTTTAAAAACTAGATAGGCTTGCTCGATCACTTAAGCGTATGTTCATGTTGATATCTTTCAAAATGAATAATTTTTTTTTCTTTTTAAATATAATAATGTTTATATTAAAATAAGAAAATTTGGTTTTGAAAAGGGGCGCCGCCTCTAGTCCTTATTAATAATTTATTATTGCTAGAAGGTTTCATGTGAAAGATAAGTTTGCGATGCTACAGCCCAAAATTAAGGCCACCTTATACTTCATTCTTTTCTGTTCAGTCTGTTCAGTTTCCATTCTGTTCTTTCCGTTGGGGGTCATATACTTAAAAAAGCAGTTCAAATGTCCTATCCATTGGCATAAAAGGAATGAACAGAATGCATAGAACTTTGCTGAACTTTGGCGGGAAATCTGTTCATGGTAGCCAATCAGAATAACATAGGACGTCATAAGCCACACCTTATCCTGTTTATTGTCCACTTCCTATTATGGGATGGAGACCTGTGATGCCAGTTTCTCTTATTTTATTAAATAATTATGTTGCCAGTTTCCCTATCCTTTTCCCTTTCCCTATGTGTTTCTTATTGGTCAGTTGTTCATGCTGTTCAGTTTAGTCATTGATAGTATATGAGCTTTCCTTTGACATGAACTGAATAAACTGAATGGACAGAACGGAAAGGAACAGAATGGAATAAAAAGAATGAAGTATAAGGCGGCCTTTACTTTGAAAAATCTCTACAAACAGCGCTAGCATCGTTTTTCTATTGAGTCCATAAAACCGATGTTAAAGAAAAAACGTTCAATTTTTAAAGTTGTACAATTTTGTTGCTTCAAAGTGCAATGTGCACCTTAAATATATGCTGAGCTAGATCCATTGAGTAAGAATTAAACATCCTTTAAAATGCTGGTTAAAATACGTAAAAATTTTTTAAAAAACTACAAGTAAATCACAGGGAAGCCAACACATTGGCGCATGTGCTGGTTTTTTCCTGGATTTTTTAAAATTATTTTTACATATTTTTACGAGCATTTTAATGGATTTTTTTTTATTTGGGCCTACTCAATGGAGTTTAACATAAGAGTTAAAAATCGCGATTTTGAAATAGTTTTTAAAAATATAACCGCGCTTAAGAGGCTAGATACATCGTTTAGTTCAAAATTTCTCCGAATGTAGGCGCTGCGATCGTTGTTGATTGAAAAACGGTTTTTTAAACGTTTTTTCTCCCGGTTCGAAGTCACATAATAATTAATAGAAAAATAATTTCGCGTGCTAACCTTATAAAAAGAAAACATTGTGAAGCCAATAGATTAATGCACGTGCTAATTACTATGTGATTGTTCTAAGTCGTTTTAATGGGAGTTCTTCAAATGTTTGGATGACGGTTTTTTTTGGTCCTATGGGAATTAACATGGAGTTAAAAAAACGTAAGATTTTAAATGTTATTTAAAAATAGAAAGCCCTTTTAAAATTTAGAAAAAGAAATAATCCTGAAGGCATTAAACACGTGTAAGTACGTGCTAATTTTTCTGATTGCTCTAAATTATTTTTAATGAGAGTTCTCTTAACTTTTGTTGGACGGTGTTTTAGTCCTATGGGACTTAACATGGAGTTTAAAAACGTACGATTTTAAACGTTATTAAAAAATAGAAGGACCTTTTCAAAATTTATAAAAAGGAAACACCGTGAAGCCAATACATGAATGTATGTGCTAATTATTTTGTTATTGTTCTAAATCAGTTTTAACGAGTTTTTCAAATGTTTGTGGGACGGTTTTTGATCCTATGGGATTTAACATGGGGTTGAAAAAACGAACGACTTTGAACATTGTTTAAAAATAGAAGGACCTTTTCAAAAATTATATAAATCGAGCACGTGAAGAACAATACTTTTTATTGCATTTTGCGCTTTACTGTATTTGAATTGAGCGATTGTGAGGCGATTTCTTTCAATTTTAGTAACACTATAAGAACACTCATTTGTCTCGTTGTCGTCTGCTCAAAACAACAAGATGGACGTGGATCTAGGCTCTTAACAATTTTTTGTCATTCTATCACTAGATGAACATACATTTAAAGTGCACATTGCACATTGAACCATCAACATTTTACAAATTTAAATATGAAAAATAAACATGTCGCTGTGACTGTGTATTTTAAAAATTAACGTTTTTTCTTTAACATCGGGTCTATGGGCTCAATAGACACACAGATGCTAGCGCTCTTTGCGGAGATTATTTGAAGTAACTTTGTGATGTAGCGTCTTCATTACCACCTTTCTAGAAGGGCAAAAAAAAATGTCAAAATCACTTCAATATAAAAACAAAATCTATGCTAGCGATCCATGAGGGGGAGAGCTTCTGTGAAAGAAAAGCACAGACTGAAAATTCTGAAATCGATTATTGAAAATGATACTGAAATTCTAGTTTTTGTAATTTAAATAATTATTCTATTCATTTGGTAGAAAGTACTTAAGTCATTTTCAAAATAAAAGAAAATTAAGTTAATTACGTAATTTAACAACAGGTGTGTCAGGTGAATCCCCTAGAAAAAGTCTTCATATTGTGGTGTTTTTTCTTTATTAACAAAATACTCGTAATCTTTATTCTATAAAACGCCTAGGCTGTTTGTAAAAAAAGATATTGATCTTACAATATGGTTATGACGAATATTGAAATTTTTCTTTTATTTCTAAATATTTTACTTATTGGTTTCTAACAATTGGTGTCTACAATTTGTATTCTTTTTTATTTCCATTTAGAACGTGTTTTTTTTTTAAATCTTTTTATCTAAAAGATGTTTCGACATAAGTTTTTTGGTTGTTTTTTGTCTGATTGGACTCTTGGTTGCCCTCTCAGAAGGTATTTTCATTTATTTAATTCTATTTCAATTTCTTATCCCATTCGTAGTCCTCACTCAGCACAACTTTTGATTAGACCTTAGACTATTACTCTACTGGACTGGCAACTCCCTATCTTCTACATGTTAAAGCGTTAAATGCATGTTCATAGGCAAAATAAATAAGGCAAAAGTAACGCCAGCTCCGCCTCGTGGCATTATTTTAAAAGAAAATCGTTAGCTAGATTGTTTTTTTTTTTGCAACGGGGAAGACATTGGGGGTGAATCATATACTGTATGGCAAGTTATTTTAGTTTTTTCACGTTTTACTGGATTTTCCAATTTTAATTCTATTCTAGGAATCCAGTAAAATGCGGATAAAAAAGTAAAATGAATTTCCATATGTAATATTCTGCTGTGAATTTGTGTAAATCTTAGTGAATCTCGTACATGATTTTTTTTTAATGTCGGCCCAGTTGTCGTTTCGTCTCCTAAGCAAAAAATGGTTGGAAAACGTTGTTGTTACGGTGTTTGTGACTCGCGTTTTCCTGATAATAGACCACAACCAAAACAGTTAACACTTTACAGACACTTTTTGACAGAACACAGCTGTAGTTCTTCATCGGCCATACTTTTTATAATAATATATATATATATAAAAAAATCCACCCTATATGACTACAAAATGAACTCGTCCAAAGTTTGACTTTTGATATTCATGTTCATATACCATAGTCCCGCTAGAAGCGCCACTTCAAAAACGACGTCACAACGATTCAAAACTATCCAACACAAAATTTTGGGAGTTGCCAGTCCAGTAGAGTAATAGTCTAAGATTAGACTGCCTTCAAGGCAATACCGTAGTTAAGAGGGGGAGGGGTAAGTGTTTCCGGACCTTACCTCCAGTTGCGTAGCTAGAGTTTGTGCCGTCCTGGACGGTCCTTGAGTTCCCCCTTCCACCCTTTCCTTACGAAAAACACAACATGATACACATCAGTGGCACAACCAGGATTCTGGTCTGAGAGGGGCCTAACAATATTATCAATATCCAGTGATTGAAATGGTTTCTAGAATTTTATATTAATTATGAAATTATTAAATAAACAAGGACCCGGTCTTAAAAACAATTCTGGATTGCAGAATTCATTCTGCGAGCGCAGCGAGCGACAAAAATTTCATAATTCCTTCTTGGGCCATCTTAAAAGAGTTTTTATAAAGTTCCTTCTACTATGCCGACAGGAAAAACTTTTCTTTTCGTTGGTGACCCCCAAACAAGTGCCGCCAGGTGCGGACCGCCCCCTTGCCCACCCTAGCTACGCTACTGCCTACCCCCTCTCAAAATTTTATCTACATGCCAAAAAGAGCTGCATTTACATTTTTATCTTTTTTTTTTCTTTTTTTCCTGCCACCATAAAAGTATAGATGCAGGTCAACTAAGCGACTTTTAAGCTAGCTGCCCACTATGGAGCATAGTACCGCGCCGCCCCGAACCGCCATGTGTGAACATTCCATCCGAGACTCCGCCCATATTATTGAAAACAACTTAAATGCTGTCACTTCACCATACAAATGAACACGTGTTGTTGTTTACATTGAGGTATGCTGGCAAACTAAAACACCTGATTGGTTGCTGAATGTCACGTGAGCACGCACGCTTTTTCCATGGTTTCTTCTGTCTACTCCCACACATAGATGCGCTGCTGTACGTGTGCTGTTCCTTTCACTACGGCGAAAGAAAAAATTTCTCGGTTCTCCTCGAGACTTCTGACGTGGAAGTTCTGCAAGCCAGTTTTGCATGTCGCAGCGTGCTGCCGTAATAGCACAGGCAATCAGTGCCGGATTAAGATGGGTGCTATTGATGCTGCAGCATAAGGCCGATTCCTGAAATAGGCCCAGATGAAAACAGACGACGACGTTAAACAGTTTACTTAGGCGGCTGGTGGCATTATTTTTAAAGAAAATCGCGAGTAAAAGTCTGTTTTTTTTTGTGTGGTTCGACGTTGATTGATGTGACGTCAGGTACATAACCAACCAATTAGAAGTTGCGTTCGTCCTAAAAAGGGCGGAGCCAACTTCTGTTTGTCACTCCCGATTTCTAATTGCCTGTGTCATAGCCTCCTATAGATAGTATCTCTAGGAGGCTATGCCTGTGTAGTTTTTCATCGGCCATACTATTTATACTAATATATAAAAATACACCCTACATACATAGCTACAAAATGAACTCGTCCAAAACTTGACTTTTACTATTAAAGTTCATACAACATAGTCCCGCTAGAGGCGCCACTTGGAAAACAACGATTCATAACTGTCAAACACAAAATTTCGGGAGTTGCCAGTCCAGTAAAGTAATAGCCTAAGATTTAACTGCGTTTTTTTTCAATATCTTAGGGATTCTTGACGATAATACGTCATTATTATTCATGAATCATGTTCAATAAAGGTTGACTGGTTGCATCGCAAGCAATTAAGGCTCCTTGGTCAGTCTGAGTGCGCATGTACGGACAGTACAGTGAGTGTAGAATGCACATGCACCAATGCCGAAAATAAATAGGCCTTTTTTGCGCTGCAACATCAGGCCCAATTTCGTCTTAATCCGGCCCTGCAGGCAATTAGAAAACGGGATAAACAGACATTGGCTTCGCCATTTTATGACGAACAGCAACTTCTAATTGGTTTGTTGTGTAGTTCGACGTTGAAAAGCGCAGAGCATGTGACTTCAGACTACATAACCAACCAATTAGAAATTGCGTTCGTCATAAAAAGAGCGGAGCCAACGACTGTTTATCCCGTTTTCTAATTTCCTGTCCGTATAGCAGACGTTGCACCATTTGATTTCATATAATGCATACAATGGAAAGTTCTTCTAGTGCGGCACTGCACGTCATAGTGGGCGACTAGCTTTATTCTTAAGAAAGAATTTTGCCCCCCCCCCCCCCCCCCAATAGTATAAGAGCTTTCCGCAATTTCAATAAACTGTAGTTTCTTGGAAAAAGTTCGTTGAGTATGCAATTCTTTTTTCGGTAGAAATTACCGAAGGTGTTTGAAGGGGAAAACTATTTTATTGCAAAGAAATGTAACAAATTGTAAACATTTTGCTGCCAAAGTTAATTTCTTCGTGGCAATTTGTTGACATCAGCATGAGATTATTGTAATTCACAGTAATTGATTATAGGTTTGTAATACTTCGGATATTTTTTTGGTTCTATTTCAAATTGTAAATTGTTGATGGCAAATCTTTATGAAGCAAATCAATTATATGTAATTAATAAGTACTATTATTTATCATTTGTTAGCAAACCTTTGTCCCAAGGGAATACATGATCACAAAGCGTGCAATGAACACTGTGTATCACAACCAAATTCATATTATAAAGAAGGCAAGTGTCTTAAATTTAGTGTTGCAAGTAAAATTGTATGTTATTGTTATAAGAGTTAGAAAGAATTTGAGAGATGCAATGAAACAGGAAACTTTCTGTCTCCAATCCCTTTGATGTCGCGACAGGAAGTAAGTCTATTTTAACCGTTTTATAGAAAATTCGATGCATCAAGTTCTTTTGTTGTTATCTCTGTAAATTATCACAAGTTACATGGTCACAGTCAAGCATTCTTTTCTTTTATTATCCCTCCTCGTTTTCTTTGTTTTTGATGTATTGTTTTGAATTTGCATTAAAACTGAAACTTTAACATTGCACTACATAGAGATTTTCCATATAAATTCTTAAATTACTCGGTATGTTTATCGGGGAATTCTACCATACGAAGTATGTAGTATGTATGTATAAAGTATGTTTTATTAAATATTATTTGACTAGTGGGGTAACCCGTCATAAATGAAGGGAGCAAAATTCACAGGCAATTTGTGCCCTGCATTAGAATTTCTTTTCCTCCGCCCTTTTATGACGTCAGACCAAGTAACAAACCAAATAAAAATTGATGACGTTCATAAAAGGGCTGAGCAAAAGAAATTTTAATGCTGGGCACAATTGCCTGTGATAAACTGTAGTTTAATTTAGCTACTATTATCCTCCCCTCTGACTCACCTTTCTGACTCATACTCAAGTGGCGGATTAATACACGTGGGACCATGGTCACTTGGACCTGGTTACACCTCGCAGGTGTACACAGGTCCAAGGTATAAAAGGACCATGTTCCTCTTTGTAGTCAGTTCTTGTCCTTGCCTAAAATTGTATTACGTCGATCTTTATCCGTACCACACAATGGGCATGAGGACACACCGTTAGTATTTGTAATTCATCTTTGTATTCTGTGTTTCTATACAAGAGATGAATAAAAGCATTATAACAAGAAACAGCGTTGTCTAATGTATTAAGTAACCAACTTCTCTTCAGAGGCCGGAGACTACATAAGGCAGGAGGTATACGATTCCTAAGCAGCTACAACATCTTCTCCTGTCGGCGTACCGAAAGGGGAAGATGTATATCAGCATCGACCGGAAGAGAGAGGGATGGCCGCCACTCTGCTGCATAGATTTCACCCCCATGCAGAAGGGTGACCACAATCTGTCTCCATCCAACTCTCTCTGCAGCAAACAGAAAATACAGAAAATGTCATCTACAGGTTGGTAAAACAAAATGGTCGATGTCAAAAGCTCACAGCATGCGCATCGTTTGTTAATGTTTTACTCCTTTAATTTCAATTTCAGTCACCCCCTCACACTTTTTCCCCCTCCATGTTTTTCTCTCTCCCCCTCTACACTTTCTAACCTTTTCCCCTCTCCAATTTAATATCATGGGGTTTTTGGATGGGAAGGGTGCAACATATAGTTCACCTTGAGAAAAAAAAAGCAGTTCATTTATACAAATTTATATAAATTCCGACGTGGGGGGGGGGGTTAATGCTTTATTCTCAAACAAAGTACGTGAGGCCGTGAGTGACTACGGCGACGACCACATTTGGCCTGGACAAACTTCCTACCAAACAATACCACACCCCTCCGCCGGGCAGAAAACAAACTTTGGTTGTGCCCAGAGGCATGTTGGCCGTATGGCAGCTTGGGCAAATACCAGAAGGGCGGCCGGTATTTAATTGGGCCCGGTAGTTCTTTTTTCAAAAAATATTGCTAATCCAGTATAAAATAAAAAAAACACTGGGTCGTTATTTTTCCTGTCTCCGTAACTTGTTGTTTACCGGTTTTTGAATAGGTGCTGTGCTTTCATTAAATTGTATAACTAAAGCCTAGTACCCACCGTATTCTTTGTTGCGATACATTGTTGCAGGACTGCTCCGATTCAATGTTGCGGGAAGCGTGTGAGCTTTATGGCGGCCTCATGAATATTTACCAATTCATTATGCTGTTTTTCTATAACTCATTTCTTCTCTTGATCGTGCGGTGACCACACGGAGAAGATTCGAGCTATAGAAGTAGTCGGATGGTGATACTGTAATCATCTTTCTGCATAGGGGTGTAGTCTACTCAGAAGGATGGTGACCATCTCTTCTGGCCGCCATTGATGTGCATCTTCCTTCTTGGCTGGAAGATGATGTTGCTCCTTTGGGATCCACATGTCTCCTTGCCTTATGGTGTCTCCGGCTTGTCTAGAGAAAGATTAGTTTCCAGACAATAGACAACACAGTTTCATGTTGTAAACACTTTTATTCATTCTTGCATAGAAACTCAAATGTTACAAGAATGAATAGTTTAATTAAAGGTGCATCCACCTTTGAGCAAGAGTGGACAAAGAATAAAGAGAAACATGGTCTTTTTATACCTTGGACCTGTGTACACCTACGAGGTGTAATCAGCTCCAAGTGACCATGGTCCTAAGAGTATCAATCTGCCACTTAAGTATGAATTAAGTATTTTTATTTAAGTAAGAATTGGATCAACACCTCTCGATATTCAATATTGGTGGGACAACCCCCACCCTCAATAAATGAGAGTATGAAAAACCAATTAGAGCAAGGTGTCCCATTCCAAGGGGTCAGCCCTTCTGACTTCTAAATTCTTCCAAAAATAATATAAAATAGGACCAAAAATGTGGTCAATCACCATTTCATTTGTTCCTTATTCAAGAACACTTGTCATCACATTATTTCACCTTAAGCTTCAACGTCAATTTTACAACAGCCACTATAATTATTATGTGATTTGCACTTAGATCCTACAGCAAGGCCATACTAACTACAACAACCACTATACGTGTAGTGTGAATAGCCATCGATTCCAACGAGTCTAAAAACAACAAACTTTATTTGCAATAAAAACCAAAGTTTATGTAAAAGTATAAAACTCTCTCTTTGTGATTTCCTTATTTGCTTTGGAGTTTCTTATTAAATTATTTAATTGCAATTTAGAGAAAAAAAGTCCAGAAAAAGGGGGACGTCAAAGGACGTTTCGCATCAATGCCGCTTTTATATGATAAACACAAAAAATCTCAGCATTTACAGAAAACGTTATAAAAGATTAAGCTTATCTGCTCTTCGATTTGTTGTCACTGAGAACGCATTGAAACCAACTTCCGATGTCTGGTTCTATAAAAGATTCACATTAAAAATAACAAAAATAATAAGAAAAAAATTTAAAATTATAATCTGATCATTCCAGTTTCAAACCTCATTTCTGTTCGATGGCAAGTGTATTCAAACCACATCACATTCGGAATCAGTGTTGAATCACGTATCATTAAATATTCGCTAATCGGCCTAAATGAAAAGCAAAAAAAAAAATCGTTTAAGAGGCTACATCACTAAATTACTTCGAGAAATCTCCAACACGCTAGCATCGTTTTTCTGTTGAGCCCATAGACCCGATGTTAAAGAAAAAATGTTAATTTTTAAAATACACAGTCGCGGAAATATGTTTATTTTTCATATTTAAAGTTGTCCAATATTAAGTTTTCAAAGTCGAATGTGCACCTTAAATATATGCTAATCGAGTGATAGAATGACAAAAAATTGGTAAGTGCGGTTATATTTTTTAAAAACTATTTCAAAATCTCGAATTTCTAAATCTTATATTAAACTCCATTGAGTTCACTCATTGAGTTTTAGCCTTTTAATCTGTCCCGGTCTGGAGAGGCACAGCCCCTCAGTTAATTGAAAAAGTACAACAATATGGCATATTTTTTTTAAAGGAACTAGGTAGCTGCGCCCCCCCCCCCAAAAAAAAGAAGTATCAAGTAAATACAAGCTTTTATTTCTACTAAGACATGTTTTTTTGGTTTTTGTGGCTACAGGAGTTTAATTTGTTTTATTATTTTTTTCAAAAGTACGTTATTTAAGAAACTTTAAATGAACGTTGTTTCAGCAATATGACATAGGCGCTAATTCTTATTATCGTGGGGGTTAGAAAAAAACTTTTTAAAAATATTCTTTTAACGACTTATAAAATATAAAAGGTATCTCATGATTAAGAAAAGAAAATTAACTTACCTTCAGAACTTGTTGAAATTTCATTAAAACGATCACATGAGGCTAAAATACCCGAACAATGCAACCGACTAGCAAACTTTGTCCGTTGGATCGTTATCTTTTTTTTTTTTTTTTCACGGGCGACCCAACGGAAAAATAGATCTGCCAGAGATGTTCAGTTGTAGTGACTACTGAGTCGGGCATTTACTCCTCTTGTGGGCGTTTAATCAGAATACTACAGATTATCAAAGTAAGTTAATTTTCTTTCCTTAATTTTAATTAAGACGTTAATTATATTTCGTAATAACTTAGCGATACACATTTTTAACTATGCGAGCGCCATCCATGAAAGGTTTCTGAAATAACGTTTCCGGAAAGCAGCTTAAGGTACCCTATTACAACAGATCCTCGGCAGGTAATTCGAAGAGGATCGGTCAAAATTTGATAGATTAAAAGGTCGCATTAGTAGAGGCTGCAATGTACAAAATTTCAGCTATCTAGGTTATGAGGAAGTTGGTTCAAATAGGAGAATTACAAGTCCACACAAATGGGCAACAGTCATGTCAAAGTTAAATAAAAGCTTTTAAAAAAGGGAAAGTTGATAAGTGAAATTTGCAATTGAAAAGTTCAAAACTGTTTATCTGAATAATAAACCATATACCATAAGGAAATTGCATTTGCAAACTGAAATGAAAGGTAAGGAAAAGTACTGTAACATTTCAGTATAAACATAAATTGAAGTGTGTGTGTGTAGTAACAGTTCCTAATCAACTTGTGTGTAAATGCACTTACCACGAAGATATCACAGGAAACAATGGAGTGAGTAAAAGCTGCGTAACTGCGAACCAAACAATTGCGAGAAGAGCACCAAGAAGAGCTCCACAAACGACTTGCAGTGTCGTATGGTACTGTAAATAGACACGGCTGTACGATACAGCTAAAGACAACCAGAAAACGCCGATGGTTGCCAAATATTTCCAGGCGTTATCCAAAACACTACTATTACTGATATGATGCAGCCTTATGGAAAGAAATAAAACAAACCCTATATGAGAAAAGCCTTAACAACCGAAACATCGAAATAAACCTAAAGAGAATGAAGAAAGCTGTATATGTGGCGAAAAACCACATAAACTGAGAGTGACTTGAAGGCATTCCGTACTCGGAGAAGAGAACCTGACGATCTGAAACGATAACGATAAAGCTTCAGCTTGTAATCGCGACTTGTTACAAGACAACGTTTCGACCTCGGAAAGGTCGTAACTCTCGTATCGTGTGTTTTGCAATCCAGTTTATCACTTCGTTGCCACAAATTCCCATAGAAAACGTTATCTGCAATATATAAAAAAATTTAATTAGTTTCAGCTTTGAAACTGCAGTATTCTCGGTTTCTAATGTGTGTTTACTGTGTGCAAATCTCTACGGAAGATAACAAGCGTTGCAAAACCAACTGCGATGATTTGCGGCACCAAACTCATAATTGCTAAAAGTTTTCCAAATAAATCACCTAGAAAAAAAAAACGAATGAAATGAGTTACTGTATTGAAAAAGCATTATGAGTAAAAGGATTCAAAAAACTTCACAAATTAAAATACGGCATTAGCTATACCTACCACAATGCCATATTGAAGCAAGACGATACGGTTAACTTAAAACTACACTGTAACCTAACATGGCGTCTATCGTATAGCCACCTATAGATAACATGGTTCAACTCGAGACGCCATATTGGGACACCTATTTATCCTGCTTCAAAACAAGACAAAATGACCAATATCACGTTTCGCGCATTTTAGCACATAAGACAGACACTTAAAATGTTTCTGCATTAATTTACGCTTTGAGAACGAAGCGTATCACAGTCCAATACGCCGTTTGTTTAGTAACCAGTGCGTAAATGTATTACAACAATGACTTTTAGGCTTAAAGGGTCAATGAACTACTTTTAAGTTGCTGATCAATTATCTACTCATGCAAAAACAACCGTAACTATGGTAACCAATTGTGGCACGTGACGTACGTTACCTTGCGGAAATTCCACGTGCGTTATTGCTAACGGCTCCCATATCAGTTGTTCGGCTTGTTCCACGTGAAAACTTTCACCGGAGTTGTCGTCCATTACTTCATCAAACTTGACAGTCCGTGACGTCACAACGTTGCAATCACATGGTTTGAAAAGTTAAATACAGTAAGCGCCACCTTGTGTCAATACATTTGAAACAAGCCGACATAACAGTATGACGTAATGTTCTTGATGTCATTCTTGAAAAACATAGGTTGCCGTTCACCACATGCGTTAATAAAATAATGTATAACAGCGGCCGACGCCATATTAGATATTTTATCTGTTTCCTCTCCATAGATCTACGATGCTTCACGAACTCACCATAATATGAACGACAATGTCCACTCAACAATCTTCAAATTCAAATCTAGTCTTAATTATTACCGTATCCACCCACTATCGGGACCCTATTATCAATAATATTCAATAACTTTTATAATTTTTTTTTCTATTGCATCTTTCTAATTGAGCCAAACATTGCATTCTTTTTAAATATCACTGAAAACCTAACAAATGTTCGCTGCAGATGAGGACGACGATGATTTCTCGAACGTTAAAAGGTGAAACAAAATATTTGTTCTCTTGAGAGAAGGCTACGATATAAAAACAGGGTGGGGACATTAGTATAGCTTACGTAACAACGGCTTGAAGCATTCTGCTTATACGTAAAGATGATAATCACGTGGTAGAACTAATATGGCGTTCCACATGATATATAATATGGAATACTGCCATCTTAGTTCACTGCCTGCTTCATTCTTTGCATTAACTTGTAACTTGTAGCAGACGACTCTCGAAATCTTTTGAAATACATGTATGTTTTGTTTTATTAACGGGGTTTTTTTTGTTTTTTTTAAAGCTCGAAATTGGCGTCTTTATTTGGAATCGATCAAAGTTCAGCGCAGGATGGCAATCAATCTCTAGTTTACAAACCACAAAAACAGCCAAAAAAGAAGACAAATTCGGGGACCTCAAACCAAAAAGGTACGACTTCAATAAATTTGAAATATCTGAGGCTATATTTAAGCGAGGTTCTGGACCCTATTTCTTAAGGGTACACGTCCATCTAGCAGCACTTGGATCTTAAGATTCCTCTGCCATAGGCCAACCGCCTGCTTGCAGAGTATTTTTTTTTTTTTTTGTAATTGACTAGTGAAATTACTAGTAATTAGTGGAAAAATTACATGTGATATGATGTGTCAGTTTCACAAACAACGTGACACGTACGCGACTTGTGCCAGAGTTTATTAAATGTTTATTAAATTGTGATCAATTGTAAGCAGCTAGTGTGACAACCGATAATGTGCATATATTGTATCATTACACAAATATATCATTCATAATAATTAATATGTTTATGCACAGGTATAATTTATTGATGCTAATCTATACTTATTTGTGTTATAAGTTATATGTGGTACAGTAACTCAGATTACGGTCAACATTCCTTGGTATATATTTCCTCAGGAATCTTCATAACTGGCAATCATTTCCCCATCCGCCACCTAGGGAGGCATCCAATGGGGGACCAGCAACCCCATACGAAGAGGGGGGAGGGGGGTCCAACTAATAAAAATGTATTACCTAAATTGACCAGAGCAATGGGTCATTTTACCGCTGTTTAATTTTACCAGTTTCTAAATGGAAACAGGTCACGACTCGCAAGCGACCAGAATTAAAAGACAGGCAGTTCTTGCCAAGCACTAAAATTCCGTTTGCCCCGCCCTTTTATGACATCAGACCTAGTAACAAACCAATTAGAAATTGATGGCGCTCTTAAAAGGGTGGGGCAAATGGAAATTTTAGTGCTGGGCAGAACTGCCTGTAATTAAAAATTACCTTATTGGTATTTGTTCTTTGTGGACTTAGGTGATGCTCCTAGTGGAGGACAACCTCAACATCCGATGGCTGTCATTTTTGCGAGTGTCGTTCACGCCTATACATTGTAAATAACAAATGACATTCGTTAAAATTAGGTTTTCAATTCCGTTAGAACTTTAATATTTTGTCTTTTTGTATTCAGTGAAGATGGGAAACATGTTCATCAGGGAAAACTTGGAGCTGCCATTGTTGGAAATTCTGATAGTCGAACAGTAATAAAGAAGACTTTTAATATTGGAATTTAATGTTATGCTTTCATTAATTAATACTATTATTTTTTTTTCTTTCAGTACAGAATTATTCTTTATAAAGGCAAACAGCAAACCGTCGCTACGGCCAACATAACGGCAACGTTTCCTTATACTGTGATTTGCATTATTTTTTAAAATTTAATTAAATATGTTATACAGTGAAAACTGTTTAAACATGAAAAATCGGATAACACAAAATATATTTTAAGTCCCGCCCATCACTATAGGGTTTTCCACGTATTTTCATTCGTATAAGATGAAACAGATAACACGAAAATATCGGTTAACATAATTTTCTTGTTTTATGCATAAAAAACTGTAAAAAAAAATCTTTTTTAAGAGCCTAGATACAGTGTTTACTTGAAAACTTCTCCCCCGATTGCAGGCGCTGCAATCGTTTTTGGTATAAAAATTGGTTTTTGTCCAGGTATGAAGTTACATAAACATTAATAGAAAAATAATTGTGTGTGCTACGCTTATAAAAAACAGTCAGCGTCTATGGCTCGTAGTTTTTTTTGAAAACTAGAGGGAGCAAAATTCTAGTTTAATTTTGCTACTAAAATTATGTAACTATTTTAAAGTACCATAATATTGTTTGGTTCTTGGATTGGGAGAGCGCAACATAAAAGTTCACCATGAGAAAAAAAAAAAACGGTTAATTTAAATTTAACTAAATTCCGACGTGCTTAAACGTTTCTGTCCTTGTTTGTGCAGCGTTATACACAGACAAACAAAGCTTAATATATATAAAATAAATCCGGTCCTGGTACTTTTTAATCATGCTTCATAAATAGGTGAAACCAAGATGTAAGTTTTAAATATTAAAAATATTTACATTATTTATTTTATAATTATGCTGTACTGCCAATAAGGAGATTTCGATCCCTTCAATTTTCGTGTTAAACATTTCTCACTAATTTTGAAAACGTAAAATGCTTTTGTGCCCGCCTTGTACAGTAAAGTAAAAATGAAGCTTTCCTTTGTTGTGAATGGGGAAAAACTAAATGTTTATTATGATTTAGGTTCAGACCAACAATTATGCGACCTTTTACGACACAAATCGTAAGAACTGGTCCATCAATTTCGAGAATGAAACATCGTCTATCGAATGCGCAAAGCAGGTTTCTCACAATAAATGTGAAATTGGAAATCCATTTATTCTCAGTATTTATTATGTTCCTTCTTAAAAAGGTCGGTTTGGCAAAAGCAAATAGTTGTAGCTTGTTACAAGAAACTATTTGTCAGGACCTTAGCATAGGACAAGGAGAAGCTATACGAAAGGGAACTACGATTAATCTCAAATACACGGGATGGACGCTCGAAAAGATGTCGTTCGGACAGGTGATCGATGAAACGGGAACTTACGTTAAAGTGAAACTCGGAGAAGGAGCTGTGGTCAACGTAATTACTGTAGTTTTAATTTCTTACAAAAACTACGCTCGTATAATTTACTTTACTATAAACGCAGGGATTGGATGAGGGATTGAATGGGATTGCGAGTGGTGGAAAGCGATTGTTGGTTGTGCCACCGGACAGCGAGTCCAAAAGTAGCAACACGAAAATTCCTAAGGAATCCATTATTGTGTACATAGTAGAAGTGGGAGATCTCGTGATGGACGACATAGCAAAAGACAAAAAAACTTCTTCGACGTCATCTAAAAGACCGAGTGGGCCGAGTACGAGGTGCGTAAGGGGTTCTATAACAATTGTTTGTCGTGTTAATACTTGACTGTGTTTTAGTTCGAGTGATGAGACCACAGTTCGTGCTCGCGGTGCTTCTATCTCGGAACAATTGCACCAGGTAAAACTATGTAGATGTAATCAGAGTAAACACAGTTCAAGGAAAAAGTGTGTATCCAGTGTCCGACTTTTTCTTAAGCAACTTTTATTATTAAATTAAATTTAAATATTGAATTAAGGTGGTTTTTAGATGTTTAAACGTCAAGGATTTTTTTTTCAGGAGCAAGATTATGAAATAATGAAATTTGTTTTCAAAACTAGTATGTTTGAAGATGATGCTAAAAGTTTATCTTAAAAATAAACATTTATAAAAACATTTCACGAAAATTACTTTCCTTTAATAGTGAAAAAAAAACTTTTAGCAAAATCGCTAGCTATTCTAGTTTCTAAAACACTGATTTTTTTATTACCTTAAAAAAAAAGAGCCCTAAGACGGATAAAGCGAAAATAATATCTAGAATGGCCAAAATGGGACAACAAATGCTTCCACTACAAGGAGCGATTCCTGCTCAAATTCAGAGTAGTGAATCTGAAACCGAAGAAGACCAAAGACAACACGGTCGTAACACTCCTTCACCGCATTCTTCCAGCCCCGAACCACAGCCGAAACCGAGACCTCGTGGTCAAAACCACTTGAAATTGGTTCACGGAAATGTGGCGCCTCATATTCAACAACCAATTCATGCCCAACAACCCGTCATTCCACAATTGCCGCTCACTTACTCTTTACCAGTACAACAACAACAACAAATACTAGTAAAAAAAATCTTCTCACATACTAGTCAATGAAATTCACATAACTTACACAATTTTTTATTGCAGCCGATGTCCGCAGGGAATCCGTATATGATAATGCCGAGCGCGTCTTATGTGGGTTCGCCAGCTTCTTCCGTCGACAGCCACATTCCATTTCTGCTGTCAGAAGTACGTTCTCAAAATACAGAAATCCGACTGCAGATGGGTCAAGTATCTGAAAAAATGGACAGGGTCATAGGAAAGGTTCGACGATCGTCTCGTGTTCAAAAATGTCGACTTGATTTAATCACTTTATAAATTAATGTTTACCAGTTGGATCAGTCACCAATGTCGTATCCAGTGATGGAAGCTTCAATGTTGGGACATCACATCCAACGTATCATCGAAGAAAACGAAAAACTTAAATCTGAAGCCGTCGAAAAGAATCACAAGATTGAAACTCAAATGGGGACGATCACGGAACTACTTCATCGAAATCAGAGGTCTTGATATACGGGATAACCTTTTAGATTTTGTTATACTGAGACTAAACAAAAGTAAAAATATTGAGAAAAATAGAATTGTTTTATTTTTCCTTTACAAGAGATACTACGAGCGTTTTTCTGTAGCATACGTTTTCGGCAATTAGATCTTTAGAAGTGGACATTCAATGACATATTTATACCTGTTTTGGCGCTGTGAGATTTTGGAGCAACTGATATTTGACAATTTTTTTTTTCTATTAAAATCAATAAGAAAAACTTTTAGCATCATTTTTACCATTCTAGTTTTGAAAACAATTTGAATTTTTTCTTAATGTTTTTTCTATAAAACGTTCGCTTGACGTTTTTACGTCCACATTTTACAAGAAAACGTCTATGGAACATAGCATTAGCCACTGAGGTGGCACCGTAAGGGAGGACAAAAAGCAAACTGAATATCTATAAAGCCACCTTAATTCAAACATAACTTACGAAACGATCAAACTTGTATTTTAGGTTTCTGGAGCAGAGTAATTCTATGTTGGAACAGAGAAGTTCGTCGTCGTTTCATGCTCAAACTAGATTAATGTCGATGGAAGAAGAAAACGCGAGATTCATGTCGGAATTGGACGTGTTGAAGAGAAAACTTTCTGAAGTAGTATCACAGCTAGATGTTTCTCAAAAGCGAGAGACATCACTCGAAGAAGAACTCGCCGTGACGTTGAAATCAGAGTCCGACGTCCGGAAACAAATCGACGAACTCCAGCACCTGCAGAACACAGTAAAAGAATTAAAACAGGAGTTGATCTTAAAAGATGAAGCACTTAAGGAAAGAGAACAGAAATTTATGACACTAGAGACTGAGATAGAAGATCGTGAACGTAATAGAGAGGCAGCGGAAAGTTCCGAGTTAACAGAATGGAAAGCCAAGGTTTGTTTTAGTCGCAATAGTAGAAACAGGAAAGTAGTTTTATACGAATTTTTTTTTATTAAACAGTTCGAAGAGCTTCAAGTTAAGTGGGTGGCAGCAAAGTCACGCTCGCAAGAAATCGAAAGTCCGAAACATCACGATGCTTCCGAAAATGTGTCTCTGGCTGGTTCGATCAAAAAGATAATGAATGCCGTGTATCGTAACCTTCAGACTAAATTCGAAAGTGAAGAAAAATACACAGGCGAAGATGTAAATGATATTCTGGCATCGACAATCAGAGTAAGAACAAGAGTTTCTCCACAGTAACAACAAATGTTAAATTTTTAACCATTTTGGTTTTTCTGAAAGGCCGTTACTTTGGAGCTGATGGAACACTTCGAAAAGAAGTCCGCCGAGAAAAACAAAATGGAAGAGGGAATGGATGTTAAAGAAAATAAAACAGAGGAAGTCAAAGAAGTGCAAACTTCTGTTACAAAAGAAAATAAAGAGTCTGATCCGAAAGAAGAGAAGGAATCAGTTCAGAAAGAAAAAGAGGAGTCTGTTTGGAAAGAGGAGTCTGTTCGGAAAGAAAAAGAGGAGTGTGTTCGGAAAGAAGAGGAGGAATCAGTTTGGAAAGAAAAGGAGGAGTCTGTTCGGAAAGAAGATCGAGGGTCCATTCCGATAGAAAATGAAGATTCTGTTGCGAAAGATGATGAGGTAGTTCCAAAAGAAGAGAAAAAGTCTGTTCCGAAAGATGATGAGGTAGTTCCGAATGAAGAGAAAAAGTCTGTTCCGAAAGAAGAGGGAGATCCAATTCAGAAAAAGAAGTATGTTTTTAATTTAAACGATTGTTAATAACTGATGCCGTCAGTTTTTTTTTTTACAACTGTTTGTCTTCAAGGGAAGAAACTAAGAAAAATGTAGCTGTAGATGACGAGTGTGATGACGATCAATATTGGAAACCGCAGCCGCCTCCATTTACGGACAGTTACGAAGACAACGAAGAAGACTGGTTTTCGTAAACATCGACCTAGAACTTATCGTCATTTCTAACTTTCATTTGTGTTTCTATATTGATTAAAGTTTGTAACTGTTAATAAAAAATGAACTTTATAAATAACTATGACTATGTTAGACGCCCATAATGATAGAAAATTTGTTTAAATTATTTTGTGAAATGTTGCAATTCTAAGGCCGAGTTGACATCAAGCTGACAAAAGTGCAACATGAGTTCGAGACAAAAACACAACAAATATGTCAGAAAAAAGCAAGAGTTGTAAAATAAAACAAAAAACTGAAACAATTATCAGCATGGGCCGGTTTCACAAATCTACAAGTCTTGTCCACAACAATTGTAGGTTGCAAGTAGGCTTGCCAACCGTCCTCCTTTGTGAAGGACAGTCCTCCATTCGAAAGAAATGTCCTCCGTCCTCCACCAATCCAAAAATGTCCTCCACGCAATAAATTTTACAAAAACTTAAATACGTTTTATTTTTTTTAACCAAAAAAATTGTTATGGTTAAAAAAAAATGGAGGACTGTCCTCCACAAATTAGGACGGATGGCAGGCCTAGTTACAAGTCTTTGTAATCACAACTTGTTCGTTACAGGTGTTTCACGAATATTTGTACACAAAACTACAAGTCTTGTGATTGGTAACTTGTGAGCTACAAGTGTTCTTTTGTGGTTTACAAGTAATTCACTTGTAAACTTGTAAAAATTTACTTGTTACTAACAAGACTTGTAGTTTTGTGAAACGGGCACCAGTTGTAAAGATTGTTTTTGTCCTTTACAGTCATACTACACATTTCACTTCGAATAATACAGTTGTGTGATGTCACTTCCATTAATATCTATGACTGTGACGTCACACTATTTAATCAATCGATGTGTAGACAGGCACCCACATAATCAGCTGCCACACACACAAACGCGAATGGCCCTTTTAGAGGTAGCAGAATATACTACGACGCGTTTAAAACAAAGTAGATGTTTGCGAACCACTCGGAAACCGTTCATGAGCTGCTAGCGAGAATAACGTCTACACCAAAAACGTAGCGTGTTCACGTTCGCATGTGAACAGCTTTCGAGTTTTTTAGTTCGTCGAGCTTGTTTTTTTAGTTCGTGAAGAGTTCACGTAGGGATCGCATTTTATTAAAAGATGTCATCAAACGACGAAGCAGTAATAATTTTCAACTGGCGAGACGAGCTAACTGACGTCTAGACCGGGTTCTCTGTTAGTCAGATGTTCGAGAACTAACCATAAAAAATGTACCGCTTCAACAGCAAACTTTGTACCAGTTCGTGAACAGCTCCAGAACCGTTCGCGAGCTCCCGTCTAAACTGGGTTCTGTTTCTGTTTGAGACCTGCTCGCGAGCTTGGTTTAAACGCGCCTTTTATCTACGCTCAGGTGTGGCACCGAATACTCCATAAGCAGAGCTCTTATTTGAGCTATGTCTATGTCGATTATTAATACATTACATATCTTGGATTCAAATATATTTCAATTTACTAAGTGTACAAAAATGAGCAAAAAGTATTATTTCAATGTCTGCTATGGCTGCGCGTAATGAGCACTTTTGTATATACACGACAAGTCGAGAATATCGAAATAATAAGTTACGAGTGACTCGAAACTGAAATTTACCATCGGTAATTGAATTGCATGAAATTAAGGCACTTACATATCAGGTTTCATAATTCCTCTTTGGAACAGTTTTATGTTTGACTACAGGAACGGCGTGAACTACTTTAGCCGGATTGCGTTTCTTTTTTAAGATCAAGACCGAAGTCTTCGTCCGTACATTAATTGGAAAGAAACTATTATAATTAAAATTTAGATGACTGAAACTTTGAATAGAAGTCAGGATATTATGAGTCATGCGAAAGTGTTTAACGTTCGACGAAAACTCGCTGCGAGCGTTTGTTAACAAATGAGTGAAATTTAACATCACCAATGTCTTCGTGTGGATCTCTTCCGTCTTGTTGTACCTGAAATAATAAAAGCAAATTAATATCATCAGCAACTCAAGATAATTTAAATATTATCTGGTTTTATTACGGTCTACTCCAAAGAAATTCAGTCAAAGTTCGGTAAAGTTTCGGTAATCTGAACAGGACGGTCGGAATCGGAACCCTTACAAACGAAAACAAGTTTTGTCTGCGCATTAGGTCCGAACTGACGATCGGAATTCCTGTCAGTAGGAAAACATCAGCCAGAAAGGGGAGTTTCCCAGCACATGTGGCATAATTTCGGAATCAAGTCAAAATAGTCCCTCCCTCTCTGGCAAGCCTATTCGTTCCGTTCCAATCCGACATGGCGTTTCCAATGCTTGTTAAAGAAGTATTTCGATTCATTCCGTTCCGATCCGATGCAGTGGCAAGCTTTACAGCACTTTGTCGGAAGATGACACGACTACGGAGCTACCCGTGTAGTATTTCTATGCAGGTAGCTACCATGTTGTGTCCAGTTCTGGACCACAAGTAGACACCTGATCGCCTGGCGAGAATTCTCTATTTCCAGAAAGTAACCCGGTTTCAGCTTCTACTGTATATTGTTATAGAAAGCTCTGTGGTCACTCTTTTCCTCAGGAGCTACACCTGGACTGATGACTGCAAACGGAGGCTCTGCTCTGGTGCAGACGTGATTTCCTTTCTAGTTTTTTTTTTTTTACTTTTCGTTTGCCTGCCCTCTTAAAGGCTAGCATTTCAAATTGTAATTTCATTTAATTTATTAATTTTATGCGAGTAAATAAATCATTTTTTAAATCATAATTGTCCGGTATCTCATTGGTTTCATATGTTTTTATCTGTGCGCGACCGCGGTGGCATTTCTCCTTTAATCTTTTATTCGTGGGGGTAGTTGGTCCCCTATCGGGTGCCTCCCCAGGTGGCGGATAGGGGAATGCCCGCCAGATATGGAGGGTACTGAGGGCATAAAATACTCAGGGCAGACCAAAACCAAACCACGCCATTGCCGGTCCCCCAGCCCGGGTGCAAAAGTGGAGGGTCGACGTCAGGTTGGCAGCCGGTTGTAAAGATTTGCCAAAACATATGATGTTGGTTCGAAATAGTTTTCCGAATATGGCTAGGGCGTCCCCCGCCATAAGCGACGCGCAGCTGCAACGCCCGGTGGCTGTGACAAATTGGCAAGGGCTACCCCACAGTGGACGGGTGGGGCTAAAGAAGCGAGTCCAGCATCAACAACAAGGAGGTCTTGGAAGTAGTGGTAGAAGTGGAGGTACTAAACTTAGGTTTGGCACCTGGAATATAGGGAGTTTGACAGGGAAGACTAGGGAGTTATCTAGTGTTCTAAAGGCTAGGAGGGTAAATGTTGCATGTCTGCAGGAGACAAGATGGAAAGGGGATAAATCCAGGGACATTGGGGATGGGTATAAATTAATTTATGCAAGTAGTGAGGAGGGTAGAAATGGAGTGGGAATTGTCCTAGATCAGGAACTCAGACATAGTGTGGTTGAGGTTAGGCGGATAAATAGTAGGCTGTTAGTAGTAAAGGTAGTTTGGGGTGGCATTGTTATAAATGTAGTTAGTGCATATGGCCCCCAGGTTGGATTAGATACAGCCAGGAAGCTAGAATTCTGGGAACAGTTTGATGACCTAATGTTGGGCCTGAGTAGGAAGGAACGGGTCATAATTGGTGGGGACTTTAACGGACATGTAGGTAGAGGTAGGGAAGGGTATGAAGAGGTACATGGTGGGTGGGGCTATGGAGAGCGAAATAAAGCAGGGGAGAGTATCCTGGAGGCAGCAGTGGCACATAAGTTAATTTTAGCAAACACACTATTCCAGAAGCGAGAGGAACATTTGATTACTTTTAAGAGCAGGGCAGGAGAATCCCAGATTGATCTCTTCATGATTCGGAGTGAGGATAGAAACGAGTGCAAGGATTGTAAAGTGATACCGAGTGAAAACTTAGCGGGACAACATAGGCTAGTAGTGTTAGACCTAAAACCTAGGGGTGCAAAACAGGTGGTCAGACATAGAGGAGAGACAGCAATTAGGTGGTGGGCATTACCAGACAAGGTGGAAGAGTTTAAGAAAATGGCAGGTAAGATAGCATGGGATTTAGATGGCACTGCAGGAGAGCTGTGGACAAGGGTAGCACAACAGATCCGTGATTGTGGAAACGAGGTACTAGGGACAGTACGAGTAGGGGGGTCTCGATTAGACAGAGAAACTTGGTGGTGGGATGAGGAGGTACAGATGGCAGTTAAAAAGAAGAAAGATGCTTTCAAGACTTGGTGGCACGATGGAAGCAGGGAGGCCCAGATAGAATACAAGCGTGCCAAGATAGAGGCCAAACAGCAGGTAGCCATAGCAAAGCATAAGAAATATGCGGACATGTATGCCAAGTTAGGTACCAGAGCAGGAGAAATGGCAGTATATAGAATAGCTAGGGCTCGGGAGAATAAAGGCAGAGATATTGAAAAGGTGGTGAGTGTTAAGGATAATGGGGGCAAAGTATTGTGGGGTAGGGAGCCAGTACGGAACAGGTGGGGGGAATATTTTAGTAAGCTTATGAATGAGGGGGTAGAGCAGGAGCCTTTCACTGGAAGAAATAATGATAGAGAAGAAGTGGAGCAGGTTAGGGCTGAGGAAATTGTTCAGGCATTGCGAAAAATGAAGCTAGGGAAGGCTTTAGGGCCAGATGGGATACCAATAGAGGTGTGGAAGGTCTTGGGGAATGTTGCCATTTCCTGGCTCACAAAGTTATTCAATAGATTGGCTATGGGGGATAGAATGCCAGGTGCATGGCGGGACAGCTGGTTAGTGCCTATTTTCAAAGGGAAGGGTGATGTTCAGGAATGTGGGAACTATAGAGGTATTAAATTGATGAGTCATACGATGAAGCTTTGGGAGAGAGTAATTGAAGCTCGACTACGGGGTAAAACTGCAATTGGGGGAAGTCAGTTTGGGTTTATGCCAGGAAAATCCACAATGCACCCCATTTTTGCCGTAAGGCAAGTTATTGAGAAGTTTCGGGCTGCCAAGAAAGAGTTACACATGGTATTTATAGATCTAGAGAAAGCCTATGACAGAGTACCACGGACGTTATTGTGGGAGGTCTTACAGAAGAAGGGGGTGGGTGAGAGTTATATAGATATGGTGAGGGACATGTATAGGGATGCACGGACAAGCGTTAAGACTGCCTGGGGGTTCTCTGACAGTTTTCGTGTTAGGATTGGTGTGCACCAGGGCTCAGCACTTAGTCCATATCTATTTATTTTGGTCCTGGATGAGTTACTGGCAGGGGTGAGGCAGGAGGTCCCCTGGTTTATGCTGTTTGCAGATGACATAGTCTTAGTTGGGGAATCCAAATTGGAACTCGAGATAAGGTTAGAGGAGACTAGGAATGCCTTGGAATCAAAGGGGTTGAAAATAAGTAGGGCAAAAACAGAGTACATGAAATTTCATTGGGATGGGAAAGAACAGTTGAATGAGGGGATTAGACTTGGGGACAGTTTAATGCAGCAGGTGCATGACTTCAAATATTTAGGATCTGTGCTGCAAGATGATGGGAGCTTAGACTTAGACATCACAAACCGGATAAAAGCAGGTTGGCATAGGTGGAGGCAGGCTAGTGGAATTTTATGTGACAGGAAGTTACCTATAAAATTGAAGGGAAAGTTTTATAGAACAGTAGTCAGACCAGCTATGTTGTATGGGTCAGAATGTTGGGCAATCAAGAAGGTGCATGTTGTGGCGCGAAAATAAAGTGAAAAAGAAAGTACAAATAACTAAACTTTACTAAATAAAATAATTAGTCACTTCGAAAAAAGGTTAAATTGTAGAAACTACACGGAACACATGAATTATCCACTGAAAATCGCATAAACTGCAGACACAAAACACTGAGCATTGCACCAAATGAAAACACAAAACAGAATGAAAAAAAAGAAGAATTGCAATTTTAAAAAAAACCAAAACTTAGACTAAAAGAACACCTGCAGAAAAAGAAAATTAAAGAAAACAAAAAACGATAACAATAGACCACATTCCAGAGGCAGAGGTCTCCAGGATGTGGCCACAAGAGAACAATAGGGCCATCCCCCCAGTATGATGACCTAAATACAGGATTCAGAGAATTAAGCACCATCACCAAAAATAATGAAGTTAAGAAAAAAAACCACAAAATAAAATGACGCCGAAATTAAATATGAATTTGTGATTGTGATGGACCAAACATCCCGCCCACCTTGAAATAATCAATTTCAACTATCGATAGGTAGAGGAGCAAGTTTAGTCACTGGGCGTTTATAAATGCCCTGCTCCGTCTTGACAGTCACAACACGCGTGAGCTTGTCAGCACCAGGGTGCTTATCAATTACCCTTCCGAGCTTCCAGTAAAGGGGCGGCTGACGATCTTCCTTGATTAGCACCAAATCCCCGATTCGTAAGTCTGGCTGCTGACGAAGCCATTTGGGGCGTTGTTGAAGCCTTGTCAGATATTCCGATGACCAACGCTTCCAGAAATGTTGAAACAATTGCTGAATTAACTCCCAACGTGACAGCCGGTTTGAGTTTTCAGTGGTATAATCAGGCTCTGGGAGGGCTGTCAAAGGACTGCCAATAAGAAAATGCCCTGGCGTCAGGGCTGTAAAATCTGTAGGTTCACTGGAGAGTGCTGTCAATGGCCTAGAATTGAGGCATGCTTCAATTTGAGTCAATACCGTTGCCATCTCCTCAAATGTTAGGTTTACCCTTCCCACTATGCGCTTCAGGTGGTATTTCACAGACTTGACACCAGCTTCCCACAGTCCACCGAAATGTGGAGCTGCAGGAGGATTGAAATGCCAATTAATGCCTTCATTGGCAAGGTGGCTAGAGATCTTGACATCACGAGCTAGTGATTTTGCAAATCTTGCAAATTCTCTTAACTCCCTATTGGCCCCGACAAAATTCGTACCACAATCGCTGTAGATGTCACTGCACCTGCCTCTACGTGACGTGAATCTTTTTAATGCGGCAATGAACGCAGATGCCGACAAATCACTCACTAGTTCTAAATGGATGGCTCGAGTGGCAAAGCAGATAAATAGGGCAATATACCCCTTGAACGTCTTTTGACTCCTCCCTTTCAAGATGCGTAGATTGAATGGCCCAGCATAGTCCACACCACAGTGAAGGAATGGCCGAGAGGGATTTACTCGAGCTGCAGGCAGGTCGCCCATCATTTGCTGGGCTGATTCAGCACGATGACGAAAACAGATTACGCATCTTTTAACGAAGTGACGTACAGCATCTCTACCACGTATGATCCAATATTCTCGCTGCAGAGAGGCTAACAACAGCTGAGGCCCTGCGTGAAAATGAGTTAGATGATAGTGGGCCAAGATCAGATTTGTCACCACGTGGTTACATGGAAGAATTATTGGGAATTTCTGAGTCATTGGTAGGGACGAATGACGTAGACGGCCACCAACACAGAGAATACCACTTTCGTTGAGAAAGGGACATAATGAACGCAAAGGACTTTTGTTTGGAACTGCTTCATTACCCTGACAGCACTGTATCTCTGTAGCGAATTCAGAGGCTTGCATTGTTCTGATGGCACAAAGCAGTGCTTGATTTAACTCGCTGCTCATGAGGAAACCTGACTTACGGGAGTCAGTAGGCACTCTAGCGTTGTGGGCAAAGCGTAACATGTGGGCTATGACACGTTTTAGCCTTGTTAATGATGAAAACTGTTGAAACACCGATGTGTTATGCTGTACATGAACCACAACTACCCTCTTTCTTTCCTCGGTAATTGCTTCATCATCTATTATGGGTTGATCACTCGTGCGAAACTCTGGTTCAGATAACCATGATGGCCCATTCCACCAGAGTGTGTGCTTTTGTAGTGCTGCCGGTGTCATGCCACGAGATGCACAGTCTGCTGGGTTCTCGACGCCAGCAATATGGTGCCAGTTGGCTGCTGGAATGATGTTTTGAACTTCTGAGACACGGTTGGCAACAAATGTTTTCCACCTTACAGCATGATCCGCGAGCCAACACAGGACCACAGTTGAGTCACTCCATGCATGGACTGCCTTAATGGGTAGTTCAAGAGAATCTTGTACCGATTGCACAAGTCTAGACAGTAATACTGCACCACAGAGCTCAAGACGAGGCAGTGAGACTTGCCTAAGGGGGGCTACCTTAGTTTTTGCTGCAAGCAAAGTTACTCTCACCTCGTTGGTTGAGGTTCTACTCCGAAGGTAGACAGCTGCCCCATAAGCACGCTCTGAGGCATCACAGAAGCCATGAAGCTCATAGCATTCATCAGTGTTTTTTGTGACGCAGCGGCCGATTTTGATTAGTTCGATTACCTTCATTTCCTCCTGGAATTGCCTCCAATCACTTACGATGGGTTCCCCGATAGGATCATCCCAGCCGACCTTGCTGCTCCATAGCTGCTGAAGGAGGATTTTCGCCTTGATGATAGTAGGAGCTAGCCAACCCAAAGGATCGAATAGCCTGGCTACATCTGACAGAATGGCTCTTTTGGTTATCTGTTGATAAGCGGATACATTAGTAACAAATGAAAACATATCAGAGTGGGGGTACCAATGGACACCGAGGGTCTTTACAGACTCATTTTTCTCAATTTCACGAGAGAAAGTAGTTTCACGGAGTTCTGGTGGCAGTGCGGACAGCACTTCAGGAATGTTAGAGGACCACTTTCGAAGTTCAAACCCGCCACACTTCATGAGTTCGATCAGTTGACCTTGAAGCTCAAGTGCACCTTCGATTGTGTTTGCCCCAGTCATGAGATCGTCCACATAGAAGTCCTTCCTTGCAGCTGCAGCCGCTTGAGGGAATTTGTCTTGCTCGTCATATGCCAGTTGCTGCAAACACTTTGTAGCCAAATAGGACCCACATGAAGTCCCATATGTTACTGTGCACAGTTGATAATCTTGGATAGGTTCCTTTGGAGAGTGTCGCCAAACAATTCTTTGGAAACTTCTTTGGGTGGGTTCGATGAGTACTTGACGATACATTTTTGCAATGTCTGCAGTCATAGCGATCTGATGGATGCGAAAACGGATTAGCAAACTCACGAGGTTTTCTTGTAGCTTGGGTCCAATCATCAATTTGTCGTTCAAGGAGACTCCAGTTGAAGTCCTTGCAGATGCATCAAACACCACTCGTAGCTTGGTGGTTGAACTAGACTCCTTTATTACGGCATGATGCGGGATGTAATAACGGTCACTTTCTTGCTCTGATTTGCTGTTAGGAATAGATTCCATGTGATTTAGCTGGATGTACTCCCTCATGAAGTCGCAATATTGTTGACATGTGACTGGATCTTTAGATAAACGACGTTCCACTTGCTTCAAACGACGAACAGCTAATTCTCTCGAATCTCCTAAGTCTTGAGTGCCCTCACGAAATGGTAAACTCACGATGTAATGACCTTCGTTGTCTCGACGGTGTGTTGTTGCAAAATGATGCTCACAAGAAAGTTCCTCTGGAGTGAACTTATTTGATAGCGGAAGTTCTTCAAGTTCCCAAAACCGACGCAGTGTGTTATCCACATCACAATTCACGTGGTGCACAGTCACCTTGGATTTGCTGCCTTGCTGGTCAATAGGACCAGAAACAACCCAACCAAACACAGATTCTAAGGCAGCAGGTGACCCTTTCGGACCTGTTATCTTGCCTCCACACATGAGTTCCGCATAGACATCTGCCCCAAGGAGTATATCTATATGACCTGGTTGATGAAACTCTTTATCAGCCAATTGTATTTGCTTGAGATGCGACCACTTATCAATGTTGCATGCCACGCTTGGCAATACTCCAGTCACTCTTGTGAGTATTAAGGCAGTTATGTCTGCCTTAAATTTTGGATCTTCAGGTGAGCAAATACGAAACTGTACCAATCCACGAGAGGTGCCCAGACCTGACAGCCCAATGCCTGATAGGGTGCAGTTTGCATGTTGACGTTGTAGTCCCAATCTTTGAACACAATTTTCGCTTATGAAGGATGATTGTGAAGCTGAGTCTAGCAGAGCACGACATAGTACCTTTTGCCCATGTGCGGACAACACTTGGATTATTGCTGTGCCTAAGAGCACTTGTTTCACATCAAGTTTGGATGAGAAATGTGTGGCCACATGCATACCTTCATTTATGGTGGTGTCTTTAGCTACAGTCTCCTCGTAGTGGAGTAGAGTGTGATGGCGGCGATTGCACTTCTTACAATTGCCTCCCTTACATTGTTGACTTGTGTGACCAGGGTGCAAGCAATTGTAACATAACTTGAGTTGCCTTACCAGGCTGCAGCGGTCCTGTGTTCCTGCATTCTGGAATTTCGAGCACTTGTAGATGACATGGTCCTCACCACACACTGTGCAGCTTGGATTAGATGTACCAAGATGAACAGCAGTAGATCTCCTTTGATCACCAGCTCCTGACAGCTTCACACCCACTGGGGGCTTAGAATGGGTATTCACAATATTGGTAGAGCAGGCAGCATTGAGAGCTCTTGCACGCCGCTCTAAAAAACCAGTCAACTCTGAAAGGGGGGGTAGACTGTCGTCCTTGAGACACAGTTCCCATTGACGACGTGACTCTGGGTCAAGCTTGTCAGTGATCATGCAAACTAAGATGGGGTCCCAATGGGTTGTGGGCTGGTCAAGCACTCGCAATGCTCTAGTGCATTCCACTGTTGTGTCCAGTAACTTACGCAAGGCAGCTGGTGATTCTGCCTTCAAGACTGGCTGGTACACTAGCCTTCTCACATGTGAATGTACAATTTCGCGCTGATTTTGATACCTTTTAGTAAGAATTCCCCAGGCTTCTGCATAGTTTGCATCGGTGACTTGGATGGATTGAAGTAGTAGAGCTGCTTCACCTCGTAGGGAGGATTTCAGATACTGGATCTTCTGGGCACCAGTTAAAGTTGTATTGTTGTGGATTGATGCCACAAAGAGATCATGGAATGAGAGCCATTCCTGAAAGTTACCATTGAAAATTGGGAGTTCAAACCTGGGCAGACGAATTTCAGCCAGTTTAGGTGTAGATGATGCACTTGATGATGATGGTTTGGAGCTAGTAGATTCGTGTGCACTTAGAAGATTCACCTTTAATTTGTCCACTCTGAGTTCCATTTCTGTGAATTGTTCTTCATGAATAACATACTCATTATCAAGACACAAACTTGCAATTGCATCTTGGAGAATGTTCACTTCTGCTTCCACCTTGTATGCCTTTTCTAGGTTCACATTGACTTCAATAGCATTTAGAGATTGTAGATTCTCTGTGGCTGCTTCCAATCGAGTAATTTTCGATTTCACAGTTCTTCGACGAATTATTAGGGCATCCATAGTAATCTGCACTAAAATTACACTTAAATTCACGTACCCACCAAATATTGAGGCTCAAATATACTGTATATCCGGCTCGAAGGACCAAAAATGTTGTGGCGCGAAAATAAAGTGAAAAAGAAAGTACAAATAACTAAACTTTACTAAATAAAATAATTAGTCACTTCGAAAAAAGGTTAAATTGTAGAAACTACACGGAACACATGAATTATCCACTGAAAATCGCATAAACTGCAGACACAAAACACTGAGCATTGCACCAAATGAAAACACAAAACAGAATGAAAAAAAAAGAAGAATTGCAATTTAAAAAAAAACCAAAACTTAGACTAAAAGAACACCTGCAGAAAAAGAAAATTAAAGAAAACAAAAAACGATAACAATAGACCACATTCCAGAGGCAGAGGTCTCCAGGATGTGGCCACAAGAGAACAATAGGGCCATCCCCCCAGTATGATGACCTAAATACAGGATTCAGAGAATTAAGCACCATCACCAAAAATAATGAAGTTAAGAAAAAAAACCACAAAATAAAATGACGCCGAAATTAAATATGAATTTGTGATTGTGATGGACCAAACAGTGCATGAGGATAGAATGCAGGTAGCTGAGATGAGAATGCTAAGGTTTATGAGTGGGGTGACCAGAAGGGATAGGATCAGAAATGATTTTATTAGGGGTAGTGTAGGGGTAACAAATATAGTAGAAAAGATGCAGGAAAATAGGCTGCGGTGGTTTGGGCATGTCCTCAGGAGTGGAGAAGATGGGCTGCTGAGACAGGCAATGAACTTAGACCTGGGAATAAAACGGGGTAGAGGAAGACCCAAGCAAACCTGGGATGTGGTAGTAAAACGGGATATGGTGGCATGTGGGGTTACTGGGGGCTTGGTGCAAAATCGGAACGAGTGGAGAGTTAGAACCAGCAAGGCCGACCCTGCTGCTTGCGGGATAAGGTACAGGAAATGATGATGATGATGAAGGGCAGTCTCCCTCAAGGACCGGCCGTTTGGACCGTTCCTTCTTGGTCACCGTTTAGATCACGACGGCTCAACTATCCTTGAGACCTTAAGTCGACGGGACCCCGACAAACAAGATTCGAGAAAAACCGCCAAATGAGTATTGTAACGCCCATGTGCAGGCTGTTAGAATGGAACAGCATATACTCGAAATAGATCAGGGTTGGCAAGAACCCAGGTTTTATTTATTTAGCACAGCCCATTGGTTTAAACCACGTGTAACCCAGGTTTTTCCTGGTTCCAGTTTTCCTTTTCAAGATGAATTATAGTGATAAATTGCCTGACTCTTTTGGAAATTTTCTAATTCCCTGACATTTCCAGTTTTTCCAGGTTGTGTGGTAACCCTGCTAACACGAGGTTAACACATAGAGACACTAACATTTACGTTTGTATCCGAGCATGCACAATTCTATTAATGTTGTTGTTAACGTTTTATGTTTATTATGTCTTAGAGTGCGACAAAACTAGAAGCGATTCCCTAACAACGAACAGAAAATGTTCGCTGTGGCCGGAGTATCCAAACTCGAACAAAACATATTCATATCTTTTTTTCTCCATCTAGCCCAGTATGTTCGGGTTGGTTGGGGGGGGGGGAGAGAAATGTCCACCGAGACGTTGAAACTGCTCCCGGTAAAATTTGTTACATAGGAATGTTCGGAAAACCGTCCACACTGTTTGCGAACAGTGTTCTGCTTGTTATTCTGTTCTATAATCCGGACGTACCCTTAAACGTTTCCGAAGTGTTCGATCACTCACAATCTATTATACTCTACTGTTACTCAACTCTTGCATTATAACAAACAAAAACGATATTTAAAAAGCTACAACAGCACCCAATATAGGGTGCTGACATCGTTAACACTATTAACGTTTACAAAAAAATAATTAAAAACATAATTAGCATCTTAATTAAAATATAAAACGTATGTCAGGAAGAAGAAAACAAAATTAACTTACTTTGATCATCTGTTATCTTCCGATTAACGAACACAAGAGGAGTTTTTAGTCTGACTCATTAGTCACTACAACTGAACATTTCTGGCAGAACTATTTTTCCGTTGGGTCGCCCGCAAAAAAAAAAGATAACGATACAACGGAAGAAATTTGTATGTCGTGTACATGGCTCGTCTATTTTTGCCTCTTGTGATCGTTTTATCGGAATTTCAACAAGTTATGAAGGCAAGTTAATTTTATTTTCTTAATCATCACATACCTTTTATATTTTAGAAGTCGTTAGAAATATTTTTTTAAAACTTTTTTTCGCAAACGATAATTGTTTTAACGATGTCAGCGCCCCTATATCGCCCCAATGACGTTCGTGACGCTTTTAGAGCTTCTTAATGAAAAATTTTTAAAATTACCTCCACTGTGGATTGGTCTCTCCAAATCTTGAAACCCCCGTCTCGGCACAAAAAACATCAATGTGAACGTTAACATCTAAAAAAAAACATACAAGTTAACACACAAGTGATTTCTATAGTACAAATACAACTGCACTTACTGTCTTTGTAGGCCTCGATCTCGTGCAATCTTCGAAAAGCTTCTCCACCAGGATAATTTAGCCTGGATATGTTCAGAAGCAAACCCGTCATCGCCAAATTAACAAACAAATGAACGCCCATCCATAAGGCAAACAACATCCGCCACGTCGACTTTAAACGATTCTCCCAGCTGACAAAAAAAAAACCAGTTACGAACAAACTAGTTAAGTGCCCGTCCTTTTTGCCAAGGAGCAGAGATAAAACATACAAATAGTGGCACGCTCTCGCAGCGGCAACATTCAGGAACGGAAAGACGTATATTATGAAACGGAGTTCCTTGTGTGGTAAAAGTGAATAAAGGCATACGAATCCGATGGCCGGCAATAGAAGTGTTCGTACGCGACGATCGACCCAAAATCCGAATGGGACCAAAAGAAGACTGGAAGACATTGCGCGAGGAATCGCAGAGTAAAAGTACCATAAAAAAGGGGATGTCTGAACCAAAGTTAAAGAACACATGCAAAGCGCCTTTTGTTGGCAGAGACGGAAACATACTACTAATAATTATCATTATAAGCATTCACATCTTTCTCCCTGTCTGTATGGAATGCTCTGACGCCGAACCCTCTGACGTTGTGTCAGTGGTAACTATTATAACCTTTCACCGCTAGATGGTGGTATATCTACTATCTATCCCTCTCTCTGGAACACTTTGACGCCGAACCCTCTCATGTTGTGTCAGTGGTAACTATTTTAACCTTTCTTTTTATCTAGAACGGTCTTGACTAAGGCTGTACCAATTACACTTTTTTTACCGAGCCAATGCCAAACCGATCACAAAAAAAATTCGCATGTCGATCGATTTAATCAAGCCAACCATTTCGATTTTCACAACCGATTTTTGGTACAGAAAGTGTAGGCTGTACACAAAGGCATGCGAGCTGGGGATGGGCAATGGCCCCAAAGAGCCCCCCCCCCCCCCAAAAAAAAAAATTAATATTTTTCATTTTTTACACAGATTTTAGGCGACTACCTACTGCTGACTGTAGCCTAAACTTACTTGAACTTATGCAATGTCTCTTTTAAATAAGATAAATATTAGTAGCCTACCTGCGCAATGAAAATACGTAAAAACAATACACTTGAAGCAATAATAAGTTGTTGAGTGCGTTAATGATCGGAAATCGGTTAAACATTGTCCCCTGACCCGCAGTAAATCGGCTCAGTATAGCCTAAGTTTTGACGTTGCACCCTCTTACATCGTGTCAGTGGTAACCGTTATACCTTTACGCCGCTAGACGGCATTCGCTACGGCACTAACCCTCTGACGTGGTAACTATCAGTGGTAATTATTATAACCTTTCACAGCTAGATGGTGGTCTACATCTGTTAAATAATATCTAAACATATATTTATTTAAAAGGTTAACATCCAAAGACGGGCAACATCCCCTATTCGTATAGGTTTCCCCCTGTTCCAGAATCCATATCGTATCACGGGCATGCTTCTAGTCTAAACTATAATCACAACTTATTACATATCAAAGTTCTAGGCTTTCAATACAAAGCACATCACATAGAAATTAATCTGCAATTCCGAGTAGTTTTCAATTCCTCAAAAAGCGAACAAAAAACATTCCAAATTAAAGGATACTCCCCATTCGGAGCTCTTATTAAGAAACACATTGAACCAGAAGACTTCACCCTCGGGCCAAAGAAATCGTCTCCAAAACAAAGAATCGACAACAACGGTCAAACCTAAATATCAAATAGAACAATCAAATTTATTTTTTATCTCACAGAATTCTACAAAAATAAAGTAACCAACCAACCAATAATTCCTGTTCCAACCGGTAAACTAAACTTTGTTAACGTTGTGATCGACAGCCTTCGCGACTGAAGTTCGATCAACGCCATGAGCCCGAGAAAAACGGCCAGTTCCGAACGAAAAACGATGACAGCCACGCCTGAAGCGACGATAAACTTGACTTGCTTCTGCTCCATCCAATAGTGAGAAGCCAAGAGACCTAAAGCCCGTTTCATTCGTCAAATATATTAGAAAAAAAAAAACAGATACGCAAGGCTAGAACGAAAAATAAGCAAACCAAATTGAATCGGCGCCGATATAGTTAATTTTTGAAATACGTCGGTATCGGCATCAGTATAGTTAAGAAACATTATTTCGAAACTTATATTAATGTAACAAAAATTAAAATACCTATAAATTCCTTAGAAATTTATAAGATGAATAAATATTTAAGGCCGACACACAACAAACTAACAAAACAAAACATAATTTGTTTGTGTTGTGTCCCAAATTTGTTGTGGATTTGTCTTCAGTACTGCTGACAGTTGTTTCAGTTTCGTTTTGTTTTCAAAATCTGCATTTTCTGGAGTTTTTATCCCGAACTCATGTTGCACTTTTGTCAGTTTGATGTGAACCCGGCCTTAAGAGGCTACATTAGAATCACCGCAAAGAGCGATAGCATCGTTTTTCTATTGAGCCCATTGAACCACTGTTAAAGAAGTACCGTTAGTTTTTAAAATACACAGTCGTTGCAATATGTTTATTTTTCCTATTTAAAATTGTCCAATAATCAAATCCAAAACCAAAATAAATTCCAAAATCAAAGTGCAATGTGCACCTTCTGTAATGTGCACCATATGCTGATCGAGTAATAGAATGACAAAAAATTGGTAATTGCGGTTCTATTTTTAAAAACTATTTCAAAATCGCGAATTTCTAACTCTTATGTTAAACTCCATTGAGTACACAAAAATAAGAAAAAAACATCCATTAAAATGCTCGTAAAAATACCTAAAAATAATTTTAAAAAACGTGTGTGTTGGCTTCACTGTGGCTTAATTGTGGTTTTTTAATATTATTTTAGGTATTTTTACGAGCAATTTGATGGCTGTTTTTAGTCATTCTATCACTTGATCAGCATATATTTAAGGTGCACATTGCACTTTGAAAACTTAATATTAGACAACTTTAAATATGAAAAATTAATATATTGCCGCAACTGTGTATTTTAAAAATTAACATTTTTTCTTCAATAGAAAAACGATGCTAGTGCTTTTAGCGGAGATTTTTCGAAGTAATTTTGTGATGTAACCTCTTAAAGAGGCTGAAATCTAACCATCAAAAACACAACAAAAACGCCGAAAGAGGGGGGGGGAAGCAGATTTTGAAAACAAAACAGACCTGAAACTCAAAACAAAATCACAAGAAATTTGTGACAAAACACAAACTGTTTTTTGTTTTTGTTTCTATCTCTGTCCTACACAAACTACGCAACTGTTCTGTTATTTTTTTAATACTAAATGTCCACACTGCACAGACAAAGTTGACAAAATGTTGCGTATTATCGAGACGAAACACAAACCTATTGATATTTACAGACTTGCGGCGAGACATAGAATAGTTTGTGAAATTGCAGACAAAACAAAAACAAAACACTAAAGTCGCAAAAATATTTTAGAATTGTTGCCAGTTTGTCTTGAAAAACTGAGTTTCTTGATTTGTCAGCTTGGTGTGGATCAGGCATTACGAATTTACGATAAGACTCAACTCCGTAAAAACATTTTGGAGAAAAGTATTACAATCAGAATCAGTATTACGAAAATGTATTGGAATTGGAATCGAAAATATTCAATTTATTGGTATTGGAATTGATATTTTTCCAATCGCCATCCCTGATAAATATAGAATATTTCCTTTTCATATTTTCAATTTTATACTATTTTTAAATTATTTGCTTTAAATTAATCAAAAATGGCAAATTTAAGGCCAAACAGTATTGTGATGCAATGATTTCACTTTTTGGGGGGCAAAACTAAAAACATCGGCATCGACTAATACTTCTTCCTCATCGGCAATGATTCGGCATATTTGCAAAATTATAGTATCGGTCGAGCCCTACGGATAAGAATTAACGAAATATCTCACTCGGAATCAGTCCGAAAATATTGGGCAAAGTTCTACTCATGTAGTAGACGAAATGAAACTGTGATACAGAGATCGCGACGAACCAGAGCGCAACATTACGGCCAAACGTCTTTTCCACCGATTGACGAAACTTTCGAAAGGCAAAAAGTACCAACGACGCCAAGACGAGACGAACTGAGAAAACAAAAAAATACGAAAGATAAAAAAAAACTTAAATTTCTTTTGACACGAAAAGAAAGAAAAAAAATTGCCGAATCCGTTACCGACATACTGAGACGTAAACTTGTTGAACTGCAACAGAGACAGCGCTGCCACAATCGGCGAAGAGATCACAGAGACAACAATAGGGCCCAGAAATGTGCGAGGAACGACGCCGGGAAACTCCAAATGATCGTACTGTACGTTAAAAAAAAAGTCAGATAGGGTCACAATCACATGTTTCAGCCTTCCATGCATACAAGAATTATTGCGCTTGCAGCTGAGACCTTATATACCCGGATGACAAAGGCCAGCATCGTCTAAAGCTAAGAATACATATATGCTTATTGGCATGTCAGTCTTGGCTTTTCAGAGCGAACATGCCACAATGTTTCTAGGGTGGAGTCGTAATGTTTCCTAAGAGGGTGGGGGTCAAGAGTCTTTAGAATATAAGAGAAAAACGAACAGAACATGCTCGTTGTTCTGTTCGCTGTGGCCGGAGTGTCCAAACTCGAACCGAACATGTTCGCAACATGTTTCCAGTCGGTAACCTCATAATTGCTTCCATCTAGTTCAATATGTCTCGGGGAAAATATTCGCCGAAACGTCCAAACTACTCCTGGCCCAAACACGAACATTCTTCGATAACAGAACATGCTTGCAAAGATTTCCCAAGAAGCTGTTCATTGTTCTGTTCGGCGTGTTCGGTGTTGCCGGAGTGTCCAAACTTGAACAAAACATGTTCGCAACATGTTCCCAGTTGGTAACCTAGTATTTTTTTTAAACATAGCTCAGTATGTTCTTCCCCAAAGGATGTTTGCGCATTTCCCCATGACAGAACATCCTTCATTGCGACGGGCAAAAACCGACAACGGATGGATTGGGCTGAACAGAACAACGAACAAAGAAGATCAAATTGCGAGACAATCTTTGATTAACAAGCCAAGACTGACAGGGGATAATTGAACGTTTATTCCTAACATAATCTGGGACAAAGAGGTATAAATCCTAGAATATGGTACCTTGGCCAATGTCAACGAATACTTGTTCGCGCTATCTGACAAATGGTCGAGCGGAATACGAATATGCAAATTTTTTTTTTGGCGCGAACACCAAACACACAAAAAACGCGTGCTAAAGTTAAAATTTGCATGGAAGTCTATATAGCATTTTTAAAAAATTAGTTTTTCCTATGCATTCCATGGGCGGGATAGGTTAACTTAGGCAAAGCGCAATTTTCACGATAAGAGTAAACTAGGACCGAGCAACTCGGAGCGATGGTTTTGCACGTCTTGCTACTCGGAACTGTCGTGGATAGGTTGATAATTGGAGCTTTTCACCGTTTCCGCCACCATTTTTGAATGCTACTTGTATCCGAGCTGACTCGCAAAAGTTGCGCACGATCCTACTCCACTCGGCTCAGATAATACCGTCAGAATAGGCTCGGATCACACGTTTACACAATACGAGTAGTGACTGAGTGGGCACAAGTCTGTGGTGTGTGCGATCGACACTAGTTAAGAGGCTACATCGCAAAATTACTTCGAAAAATCTCCGCAAAGAGCGATAGCATCGTTTTTCTATTGAACCCATAAATCCAATGTTAAAGAAAAAATGTCATTTTTTAAAATACACCAGTCGCGGCAATATGTTTATTTTTCATGTTTAAAGTTGTCCAATATTAAGTTGCAATGTGCACCTTAAATATATGCTGATCGATTGATAGAATGACAAAAAATTGGTAAGTGCGGTTCTATTTTTTTAAAAACTGTTTCAAAATCCAAAATCAAAACTCCAACTAGACTGAGTACGCTCTCACAAGCAAAAAACATCCATTAAAATGCTCGTAAAAATTATATATATAATATCCCAGGTCTGTGTGTGTGTGTGTGTGTGTGTGTGGAGTAACACTGTACAAAACCCTTGAAGCACGTCGAAATTTATATAAATTTGAATAAATGAACCGTTTTTTTTCTCAAGGTCAACTATATGTTGAACTCTTCCATTGGAAAGTGTAGAAGGGGGAGAGAGAGAAAAGTGGGAGGGGGTGAGGGGAAAAGGTTGGAAAGTGTAGAAGGGGAGAGAGAGAAAAAAAAGTGGGAGGGGGTGACTGAAATTGAAATAAAAAGAGTAAAAAAAGAAAAAAAACGACGCGCATGCGCACAATTGCCTGTGAATTTTGCTCCCGTCATTTATGACGGGTTACCCCACTAGTCCGTAAATATAATTTTAAAAAACCACAATTAAACTACAGTGCAGCCAACACATTGGCGCATGTGCTGATTTTTTTTCTGGTTTTTTAAAATTATTTTTACGTATTTTTACGAGCATTTTAATGGATTTTTTTTTCTTATTTTCGCATAAGAGTTAAAAATTCGCGATTTTGAAATAGTTTTTAAAAATACAACCGCACTTTTGTCATTCTATCACTTGATCAGCACATATTTAAGGTGCACATTGCACTTTGAAAACTTAATATTGGACAACTTTAAATATAAAAAATAAACATATTGCCGCGACTGTGTATTTTAAAAATTAACGTTTTTTCTTTCACATCGGATCTATGGGCTCAATAGACAAACGATGCTAGTGCTCTTTGTGGAGATTTTTCCAAGTAATTTTGCGACGTAGCCTCTTAACTTGTATCGTGAAAACCCAGCTTTTAAGGTAGGCTCGGGTAGGCGGTGCAGCCACAGGCAATTAGAAAACGGGATCATCCCAGTAAAAAAAAAATCACCTGATTTCAATTAAAAATGATTAGGTTCTTCCACCGCACCCACGTGACCCCCCCATGTTCCAATAGGAAAAAGCAACTTTTTTAAACTCCGTAGACCTGCATGCAAATTCTAACCTTTGCGCGTGTTTAGTATATTTGCGCCAAAGAATGATTTGCATATTCGTACACAGAACGACAAGATCTTTCAAACAACCTCTGGTTTATTCGGACGTAATTCTAGGATTGTTTCGAGACGAGAACACGTGCAAATTGGTACACGTGCAAATTGGTACACGTGCAACGGTGTAATGCAAAGCCAACGTGTCGCCAATGACACGCTGTTAGTTTTACCTTAGACTAGTCTAAGACTTTACCTGCGATAAGTTGGTACGATGGTAAAGTAAATCGTGTATCGCCTGCAAGTTAAAACTTTCTTCTACTTTGGTGAACGGACATAGAAATAAATGGACGGCGGCGGCGAATCCAATGACAAACTCCTGGTTCATCTTCCGAATTTTTCAATATAAAAGCATCAATTAAGTATTACTAAATAATGATACTAATCAAAATAAACGTCACTTACCTTCATTTTTCGTGATGTCTTCGTAAACACAGACGAAAAACAATGAAAACATCACGAAGTTCGCGAAAAACGAAACACTACAGAAGACATCAGAAGAAAAAGTTCATAGAAATAGAAATACACAAACAAAGGTAACTCAACTAAGAGCTCTAACCTCTTTCCATGGCCAATAGAGGGCGCAAACTGCACTTAGCGCTTCAGTTACTATACGATTACAGGGCGTACGAGATTCACACCCAATGTCGACCCCCTCCTCCCCAAAAAGAGGCGAAAATTGAGGGTGAATCTTGTACGGTATTGCAAGCCATTTTACTTTTTACCCATGTTTTTCGGCATTTTAAAGCATTTAATTCTATTTGCATATCCCGTAAAACGCGAATAAAAACTAAAATATCTTTCCAAAATACACGATCAGCTGGGAATCTAGGTGAATCGTTGTGAATCTCGAACATGCTTTTCTTGAATGTCGGCTGCCTTGACCCACCTTTGAAAATAGGTCGCCATACCTTATGTATGACTCTTTATGAGAGTAACCCAAGGAGTAACCGCCTTCTTCGTCTTTTTAGGCAAGATGGCTTCTATCTAGCTTCAAAAAGCAGACGATTCTTTTCTCTTTTGGCGTTTCAGAAGAGGGGTAGTTTGCAGCGCCATCGGTGGCGTAGATAAGCAACAAGCAGAAGAGAAATAATTTCAAAGTTTCTATGGAAACTCGGCAAAATGGACAATCCTTGTCTTACTGTAGACCACATACCGAATTAATCAGGTACGGAAGCCTATTCGGCTCAGTAACACTGCACCGAAACCACAGACTTAGTTCCTTCGCACTTATAGTCTTATACCTATCTCATTATAAGAAGATGCGTCTTACGTCAGAGGGGTTGATAAAAACTTAGGTTTATGCCTTTTTTTCTGGTTAATATGGTTAATAACAAAATAATGCATGAACTCTTTTTGTTTAAACTTTAGACTGTTACATAAATGTTACATAAATGTTTCTGTCAGACTAAATGACACAATCCTAAATTTTACGGCAACCTCTCTGACGTCACAGGCATCTTCTTACGGTGATACTGGTATAACCAAAGAGCTCGTTCCGAGTCTTTCGTATAACTTCACACTTTACAGATATCCTCCTCAAACTTAACTTCACAGATACATTTACACTTACCTTCACTTTTATTCTTTTAGCTTCACAGACAACTTCACATCACAGTTCACACACATGGTATCTGTGAAAGTAAAAGAAAAATTATAAAGTGATTGAGTCAACCGGGTTTCCGTAGTTATGTAATTATATTTCACAGGCAATTGTGCCCAGCATTAGAATTTCTTTTTCTCCGCCCTTTCATTAACGTCATCACTTTCTAATTGGTTTGTTACTTGGTCTGACGTCAAAAAAGGGTGGAAAAAACGAAATTCTAATGCTGGGCACAATTGCCTTGTCTTATTTCATCGTTTGTTGCAATTTGTTTTTGTTTCTTCTGTAATTTCTTTGCTTTCTTTGTTTTGTTGAGTTTCTTGCTAAGAAGTAAAAAAAAAAAACGTTTAGTCGTGTAAATAATAATAAAAAATACAAAAATGCAACCTGCTAATACACCGGAATTGAAATCTGCGCCGGTTGAAACGGGAGACAAATGCAGCAAATTCGATGACATCGAGTTTCCTTTTTGCGATAAAGTTGGAAAATATGAAAGTATCACGAAAATCGGACAGGGAACATTTGGGTAAAAGTTATTCATTCATAATAAAAAATAGTAATTCATGGTGTTTTCTCCTTTTTTTTTAACAGAGAAGTCTTCAAAGCGAGACACAAAAAGACGAGAAAATTCGTTGCTTTGAAAAAAGTTCTAATGGAAAATGAAAAAGAAGGAGTAAAAAAAAAATAACAATTTTAAAAATAAATGCTTCGTATCTATGAGGTTAATTGATTTGGTTAATGATTGTTAAAACAAGCGTCCGTTTTTTTTTTTTCTTTCTTTCTTCTCTTTTCGCTTTCATCTCAGTTTCCCATCACAGCTTTACGAGAGATCCGTATTCTTCAACTCCTCAAACACGAGAACGTCGTCAGTCTCATAGAAATCTGTCGTTCGAAAGGTAAAAAACGAACGGCGATCACATCGGAAAGTATATTTACAGTGACAAACATTGATAGAGTTGAGTCTGGACGACTGGAAACTTCTACCATATATATCGTATATAGTAGAAGGCTCTAGTCTTGGATTAGGATTAAGTCGGGTTTTCACGATATGACAGAGCACACCCGTACGAGCAACTCGGAGCGATGGTTGACAACGTCTTGCTTCTACGATCGTTGTACACACAGATCTATGGCCGATCTCGTGTTGAAGGGTATCGGAGCTGCCGCGGATGTCGATTACACCCGTTTAACACCGTTCTGATGCCATCTTTGAATGCTACTTGTACCGGAGCTGACTCGCAAACGGTTGAGCACGGTCCTAGTCCACTTGGCTAGGATGTCGCCGCCATCAGAGAGTGGGCTCGGATCACGTGTTTACACGATACGAGTAGTGACCGAACGCGAATCCGTGTGTGTGTGTGTGCTCAGTCCTAGTTAACTCGTATCGTGAAAACGCGGCACTTAATTAAGGCTCGAAATTCAAGCCTCTAACCAAGTTCTTGACTTGAAATTGTTCTTTTTTCTTCAATTTTAGCCACTCAGTTTAACCGCTGTCGCAGTACGTTCTACTTGGTGTTTGATTTTTGCGAACACGATCTCGCCGGTCTTTTGAGCAACGTCAACGTCAAGTTCTCGTTGGGCGAAATCAAAAAGGTGATGCAGCAACTACTAAATGGTCTTTACTTCATTCACAGCAACAAGATTCTTCATCGTGACATGAAAGCGGCAAACATTCTCATCACAAAGAACGGGGTTCTGAAGTTGGCCGACTTCGGTTTAGCTCGTGCTTTTAGTATCAATAAGAACGCGCAGCCAAACCGTTACACGAATCGGGTCGTGACGTTGTGGTATCGGCCTCCGGAGCTACTCCTGGGAGAGCGGAACTATGGACCACCCGTCGATATGTGGGGTGCGGGTTGCATTATGGCCGAAATGTGGACCAGAAGTCCAATAATGCAAGGGAACACGGAACAACACCAACTGAATTTAATAAGTCAGTTGTGCGGCTCGATCGGACCTGAATTGTGGCCCGATGTCGAGAAACTCGAGTTGTATGCAAAGTTAGAACTGCCTAAAGGTCACAAGCGCAAAGTTAAAGAGCGATTGAAGGCTTATGTCAAAGATCAGTACGCGTTGGATCTTTTGGACAAGCTTCTCACTCTAGATCCGAGTAAACGCAGCGACAGCGATAGCGCTCTCAATCACGACTTCTTTTGGACCGATCCAATGCCGTGCGATCTTGCAAAAATGCTGTCTACGCACACAAAGTCAATGTTCGAGTATCTCGCGCCGCCGAGACGAAGGGTTCAGCAACAACATCCCGGATTACCTCAAAAAATGTTGCCTTCGACGAGCCAACAAGAACAGTATCACGATCGTGTGTTCTAAACTGTATTTATCGTTGTTTCAAATTTCGTTTTTTTTTGTTTTTGCTGTATTTGTGTTATTTTGAATTTGATATTAAAAGAAGTGTGAATTTCCTCTTGTATCCATTTACAATTTCGGTACAAATCCAGAACAGACACGACACCAATTTTTATTTCTGAAATTCCTTAAAAAAAGGTTCTCGAATCCTTCATATAAGAATCTTATATTATTCATTAAGAAGATACAAATAATTGAAATAATATTAAATATTAAATTATTAATAATAAAAAAACAAGTGTGGCACTCAGGGTCGCCACAAGGTGATCCAGTTCCCACCGAAATTGCAATAATCACCGTTTTTTGTTTGTTAGTGAACGCTTCTGTTGGATGTCAATGGAAATAAAACTAATTTTAACAAAGACTTAACAGTTTTTAACGTTAGGATTCGAAAGACAAAAAAAGCTCGAAGATTCAAGTTTTCGAATCTCGAATATTTTTCAAGATTCGCGGGGATTCGAATGTCCCATCTCTTACAAAAACAATTTCTGTACATTGTAAAGGTGCATCCACACTATGCCCAGTCGGCTTTAAATCGTTGTTGCCACTCGGCATTGTGGAATAGATGAGGACACGTCAGCCTATCGGCGTGCCGAATCGAAACCGAAAGGTGTCGGCCTCATGCTGAACCGAACTGCATCAGTTCTAGCTTTTTATTCCTTTAATAAGCATTGGATAGCCATGTCTGCTTATATACGGGGCTACTAGTTAGAATTTTATCCAAGAAATGCTGTGTTCTCTACAGCTAGCAAACGTTCGAGAGGGGCAAAGGCTTTGCTCAGCTCTACAGTTTTCCCATTGAAGGTCACCCAAGATGTGGGTTACATTGTCAGAATACATGTATTAACCTTGTAGCCCTAACAATTGTTGGAAATCACTAATGTTTATGTCTACAAAGTTATTAGATTGGTAGGAAAATAATTGCGGTTTTTGTTTTCTCATCTACTAATCGAAATAAGCGCCATTAGAAGTGACACATTTTTGCCAATTAATTAAAACTTTATAAAATTTATATATATGGTGTCAAAAATTCCGGAGTCCTGTGGTTTGATAAAATCTTGAAATGCATTTTTGGCAGATTATTGAAGATACTTGTTTCTTGTCCATTTCAAAATTGAAACACCATCTCTGTATTTGAGTAATATTAACTTTGGTTTTATTGTTAATAAAACCTAAAGTTAATATTACTCAAATACAGACCGCAAAATGCACTATCAAATTATCTTAACACAAACAATTGTAATTACAAATTACACTTATATTGAAAAGAAAAACAATTATGTTTCTATTTGCAGTAAACAACAAAAACCCGCAATTATTTTCCTACCAACCAACTAATATAAAGTTTATAAATGAATCCAAATCAAAAACTCGAGAAAACCCACCACGATGTGTTATTTATTTCTAATCATTCTTCATAAAAGCAAATAATAATAATCTATATATATGTATATATATATAATTATATAAACCCAAATCCCTAAAAGAAGAGAGAAAAATAACAAGAGTAAAAACGAATAATGTGAAAAATAACAGAATATTAACAATAATAATAATAAAAAATCAATGTACTTTTTTGAGAAAGGTTAACAATTAAGATAGAAATGAAGAGAATAGAACACACTCTCTCTTCCTACAGAAAGAGAGAGAAATGAGGGGCCAATTGGTATAAAGGGACCCCCCTCCTTTTAGTACTGAGCTCTAACATAATAATAAAATATGATGATAAATTTCTAAATACAAATGAAACAATATTATTTACATTAAAACAAAACAAATGAAAAATAAAAATGGTATACAGATCAAAAACCCCACATTTGCCTCTTTTTTTACTTCTTTAAAACTATTGGTTTAAAAAAAAACATTTCACCATTTTTTTTTATTAAAACACAAACATTTATTTTTATACAGATATTACAAATAGGAGAAGAAATTTTAATTTCCGAAACATTTTTCGGAAGAAAAACAAAACAAAAAACAAAATAAAATCCTATCTTCGTCTTCTTTTAATTAATAACGTTTTGTTATTAATTAGGGCTCGGATTTTTATGCACTAATCAAGCAATCATTTCTCAATCTATGTGTGTATGTGGCTCAAGAGCAAATTTGTGAATTAAAAATCACATTTAGATCAACCAACAATTGTTTTTTTTATTATTATTTCAAGGAGAGAGAGAGAGAGAGAGAGAAGTTGAGAACTGATAGTAACCAGACATTTAAGACTTTAAAGGCCTTTTTGAAAATTTCTAACTTTTTGAAAATTTCGACTGTTGAAAAATAGAAGAAACGTGGCCGCCGACGTCCATTCACTGTCATAGGCAAAGGGTCAAGTGTCTTCATTTTTCACCAGTTGAAATTTTCAAAAAGTTCAAATTTTCACCCCAATGTCGACAAGGCCTTAAATACCTTGTACACACACGAGTTAAATGAATTCCAATTAAATGTGTTTATGTGAATTATACGGAATCCAAATAAGGGCATAAACACCAAATAAAAATTGACTTTATTATTTTAAATTGAAATACCTAAATCAATATTTTCAAGATTATTAACTAAATAAACTGAATTCGACATATTGTTTGTTTGCCCTTCACAGGGCTCTGTAGAACACATTATTTAAATGCATTTAAATTATCAGGTGTGTACTAGGTATTAGGACACAAATTAAGAAACATTTGCTTGATATTGCCTAAAAATCCGGACCCCTATATGTTTTTCTTTCCATTAACTTTTTCTCTAAAAAAAAAACATGCAAATAAAAACTTTTAATTTTTTTTAGTAGTTTTTCTTGTAAGTTTCAGGTTAAATAATATATATATTTATTATTTTAACCAAAAAAGTAAACATTTTTCATATACTTTTTTTTTGCAAACCAATAATCAATAAATGAATATTTATACATAATGTTTGTTTAGATTTATAGAGATATACAGTATATAATTAGAACAGGCACATTTGGAGAAAACAAAAACTAATTTACATGAATAACAATAAATGAAAAAAATATACTGTATAATTATGACTAGAGCTCGGATTTATATGTGATATCAAAAGCAAATATCTTTCTCTCAATTTATAACCCAAGTGCCAATTGTGACGTAATCATTCATCATTAGAACAATTTGCAATTATGCTTGTTTTTTTTTTTTCTATCTCTCTAATAAAAAGGCTGGTTAGAGGCTAGATGTCTGGTTACTATCAGTTGTCAACTAAAAATTTCTAGCCTCTAACCGGTGGTGTTTTTTTTGGGGGTTTATTGAAAACACCATATAACTGTTGGCTGATGATCTATAGATGGAATGATTGTTAAACTTCACAAGTTGGCTCTTTGAGCCACAGACTGAGAAAACATTTAAACATTTGCATAAAAATCCGAGCCCTATTTATGACAACAACAATGCCAACAAAAAAAATGTCAAATGCCACTGTGTAAATTTGCATGTTAGTAGTGGATGGAGAAAAAAATATTTTTTCTAGCCTCAAAAGTTTAAGAAACATTACTTTTCTTTTTAGCTCTTTTTTTTTTCTTTTGCTAAAATTGAATAAAAGCTAAATTTGAATAAGAGCTAAAGTGAATAACAAATAATGAGTCTTGTTTACTAAAATAAACACTTTAATTCATGTTTTTTTTAAAAAAAAAATAACAATAGAAACACAACAAAGTTTATATTCAAATTTAGAATTTTTTTTAAAAATCAGTTTAGCATATATTTTTAAATTTAGCTCTTAATTAAGTTTAGCAAAAATGAACACACAGGAAATGAGATTGGAATTACTTGTTTCTTAACCTCACAATTTTACAATTTTCAGAAAGAATGTCCGTTTTAAGGTGGATTTTACACCGAAGAAATAGCAAAAAACATTGTTAGTAGCAAAATGTTAATAACAATGTTTTTGACAAAAATGTTGGTAACATGTCGACAACAAAAAATCCTGATCTCACGAGTAGAATGTTGTTATTAACAGTGTGGGTTGACAACAGAAATAACTTGGTAGTTAACATTTTGTCATCAACATACTTTAATCATTACCGCCTTTAAGAGCGGTCGCATCATTTCTGCTATCAACAATGTTAACAACAATAGTATCGTTATGTTAATGGAGAAAAAAAAATGCTGAAAAGAATATGTTTATATGGCAAAATGTTATTAACATTTATAGAGACTTTTAACAATGTTTATTAATAACAAATGCGTTATCAACAAATGTTGCTAACAAAAGTTAATAACAATTGTATAAGCCGATTTTGTAATATTTGTTAAAAAAACAACATTGTTAATAACAAATGTTACTAACATAAGTTAATAACATTTGTATAAGCCGATTTTGTAATATTTGTTAAAAAAAACATTGTTAATAACACGTGTTTTCAGCAATGTTACCACCTCCAGTGTAAAATGACCTTTAAAAACTGTAAGTTACAAACAAACAAAAAACACAAGAATAAAAAATATTATAACCAATTTATGATAATTTTACAATCAAAATAAAAATTAATTAACCAATAAAGTTATGCAATAATTATACACGTTATGTAATAATTATACAATTTTTGTTTTAAAAAAATCATTTTAAATCATAAATTTGTAATTGAAAATATATTAAAATAATAACATTAACACTAAATATTTTAAGTTCTAATCTTAATTCAAGTTCACATTTTTTTTTTCTCTTTTCTTTCTCTAGATATGAGCAAATTTTTTTAAATTTGGGGGTCGGGAAGGGAGAGGGGGGCGGTCATAATGAGGTCAGAAATTGTAACAAAAATAATAATATATAGATTGTAATTTTTTTATTCTCTAGAAGTTGAAAATCAACGTAATTTTGTTTGGTTGCCAATTTTAATGTTTGCAACAACAACAACAACAACAACAAAAGAAGTTTTTTTTATATAAAATAATGAATTTTCCCTGAAATGCAAAAACTGTGCTTTAAAACAAAATACATATAAAAATTAATTTTATCTTTAGATTTGTAAAAATTGCTGTGTTTTCAAAGTTTTTCAAACTCTTTTGTTTCAAAGGCCGGAGTCAGATTACTAGGGCACATGCCCCGCCCTTGTCAATTTCTAATTGGTTGATACAGGGTGACAATTATTGAGCTATATGAAAAGAAACCTTGATAACTTTCGAACCGTTGGCGAGATTCAGTTCAAATTTGGCGGTTGAATGCAGGGCATGTTGGGATTTTTTGTGCGCATGCGCACGCTTATTGTTGTTGATTTTTATTTTTCAGTGAAAATGTCAAAATACAGCATTTCTGAGCGGATATCCATCGTGAAGGCCTACTATTCCAGCAATGACAGCCCTAACCTTGTGACTCATTTTTGTGGGGCAATATTAAAGACAAAGTTTACACACAAAAAACCCAAAACCATCACTGAGCTCAAAACTGCCATCCAGAAGGTCATTGAAAGCATCGATGTCCAGACACTTCAGCAAGTTGTGCAGAATTTTGCTATTTGTCTGCGCCACATCATAGCCATTGATGGCATGCATATCGAACATGTCATAAACTAAATCCGAATATCTGTAGTTACATTTACAATTGCATAAAATGTTTGAACTCAATAGCTTTTTGAATAGTTAATTTCTTTTATCATATAGCTCAATAATTGTCACCCTATATTTGGTCCGATGGCTCATAAAAGGGCGGGGCAAACGACTGTATTCTGCTTAACACACTTGCCTGTCATCATTATTCTAGTTTCAAATCAAAATCAAAAATGAACTTGTGAATTTTTTTAACATTTTGAGGGTGGTCATTTTTTTAACATTTCTTTATTGATTTATTTTTCAATTTTTGATTTGTTAAAAAAAAGTGATTTTTAACCTCTAAAACTGATTAAAACATTTCTTTTGCTCCAAATCTAAGGAAGAAAAAACACAGAACTTTTGATAAATTTAACTTTTATATGCAAATTAAAATTAGCATAATTTGCATTATTTAAAAAAAAAAAGAAACTGTAAAATCTAAATAGTTAGCATATATATAACAATGTAACTTAAATAAAACTTATTAGTAGGGCTCGGATTTTTATGCAATTATCAATCAAAACTGCTTCTCAATCTGTGGCCCAAAGAGCCAATTTGTGAAGTAACAATCCCCTGTTTAGATCAACCAACAATTATAATTTTCTTTCAATCAAAAACACTGGTTAGAGGCTAGAACTATCTAGTTGACAACTCATAGTAACCATACATCTTAGCCTCTAACCAGCCTTTTTGTTTATTATTTATAATAAAACAAAGGCTAGTTACAGGCTAAGATGTATAATCTCTAGCCTCTAACCTGCCATTTTATCATTTCTAATAAAAAAGCCTCGTTAGTGGCTAAGATGTATGGCCTCTAGCCTCTACCTTGCCTTTTCTATAATTTCTAATATAAAAAAAGGCTGGTTAGAGACTAAGATGTATGGTTACCATCAGTTGTCAACTAGATACTTCTAGCCTCTAACCAGTGTTTTTGATTGAAAGAAAATCAGTTCCTCTAAAGATGACCATGATTACTCCACAATTGGCACACTTGGGGGCCACAAGTTGAGAAACAATTTGCGTTCATATATTGCATAAAAATCCGTTCCCTACTTATTAGACACACACAAAAAAAAAGCAGAAGAAAATCACGAGAGAACTCAAAATCAAAAATGGCTACCATTATAAAAGTTGATAAATAGACACTTTGAAATATTTTATCTCAAGTTAGGAAAATTCCCTCCCCACCCCACCCCTTCAATAAAAACTTTCTTTTAATTAAATTCATTAAACCGTATGTCAACAAGATAATAACAATTTTTTTAATTAATAAAATAATTATATCTATTCTTCTTTTACAATAATTTTTTTTTTTCTTTTCGATCTGGCCATCAATTGACTTTTTGTTTTGTAATTAATTAGAAAATTTATAATTTAAATAATAAAAACTACTGAAGTTTTTTTTTTTTGTAAAATTTAAAAGGAGAAGAAAAAAGAAATCATTTTTTTTTTGGCAAATAAAAATATGGATCCACAAAAACACACACAGAAAAGCAATCAAAACTTTGCAATTAAATTAATTTAAAACTACTCAGATATTAATTTAGATAAGTGAAAAAAAAATCATAAATTTGTGACAGTCAAACCTTCGTGATGTCAATGCTTATGGGTACATACATACTGTATATTTCACACTTAAAAAGTCATATTATCTCGGAATGTTACATCCAGCTCATTAAATTGTAATAAAGTAACAAAAGCACTACATAACATCATATTACATGACAAAGACAGTCATATGTGTATCCCAAATTTATGACTGGTCTAAAGAGCAGTCATATAATAATGATTCTTAGTTCTTTAAACATGGCACCTCCATATATACTGTAATAACAATGAAGGAGTAACAATTTGAAACACAGGCAGTTGGACGCAGCCAGAAAAATGCCTTTAGCCCCGCCCTTTTATGAGCATCAGACCAATAACAAACACATAACAAACAGAATCAAACACGTAACAAACCTAAATAACCAATCAGAACGAACTTTTCCAGCTGCGCCCAACTGCTTCTATTTGGAACTGGTCACATTCTCACAAGGACAATTTTGTGACCTTTGAGGGTGAAGAGCACATGTCATTAGCATATAAATGCCATTACTTACATAGTTTATTATAGTCACAGCAAGAATATAAAGGTGCATTCACACTGCTGGCTATTAGCAGCAACAGCAAGCAAGCAGCTGCTTTGGGTTCACACTTGTCCAGTCACTCCTGGTATTACCAGTGCAAGTCATCCAATCACCATCTTGCAAAAACACAAACTCTAACAACCAACCAACCCAAGCAGTGGAGTTTCAACTACCCGCTAGTGCCACTAACAGCGATACTGGCTGGTAGCACACTGGTAATAGCGAGAAGAAAGTCACATGACCAGCTGGTAGCTTCTAAAGTTGGACATGTTCAACTTCACCAGCCACTGTTAAAATCACTAGCGTGCTGAAGAAAACAGCTGCTGGTAGGGGTTCACACTATGCCGCTAGCTGCCTACAACCAGCAAGCAGCAACCAGCAGCTGATAAACCAGCCTAGTGTGAATGCGCCATATCTGTCATGATGCTACGACATTCCCATTACATGCTTCAGTAATGCCAAACTTTTACAAGGTTATGAGACACAGATATGACTATTTCCTTTTATATGACAATCTCAATGACTTTCAGTAATGAGGTCCCAAAGGTGTTATTACAGAAACAAAATAAGACTTGTCATGTGACATTAAATTGACATATCTAGCTCACAACCATTGTAAAAGTCACAAATGCAAATTACAAAACATGACAAACATATTGTCACGTGACTGCCATTGACTCCAACCGTGTATTACACATAATATAATAAGAAGGGCTAGGAATTTGTATGCAAATATAAAGAAAATGTTTCTCAATTTGTGGCCCGAGTGCCAATTATGAAGTAATCATCATCATCATCATCATCATCATTAGAGCGACTACAATAATGGTTTTTCTAATCAAAAAGGCTGGTTAGAAGCTAGGTGTCTGGTTACGATCAGTTGTAAACTACAGTTCTAGCCTCTAACCAGTGTTTTTCATAAAAAAACAATTGTTATTTGATCTAAATGTGATTATTTCACAATTGGCCCTTGGGCCACAAGATTGAGAATTATGTGCTTGATATTGCATAAATATCCGAGCCCTAATAATAATGTCATCAAATATTAGCACACAAGCAGTAACATCATAATGTATAACTGTCACAATGTTATGACAATTTCTGTAATGAGGCAACCCTCCCTCCCCCCAAAGAGTCCAAAAATATTTTTAAACTTTTAGGCCTTGTTTCCACTAGAGTGAAAATTTGAACTTTTTGAAAATTTCAACTGGTCAAAAATAGAACACACGTGGCCCCCGACCAAGATAGTGAATAGGCGGCGGGACCACGTGTTTTCTGTTTTTCGCCTGTTGAAATTCACAAAAAAGTTCAAATTTTCACTCCAGTGGAAACAAGGCGAAAATAATTTTTCCACGATTCATATTTTTTAGAATTGCCGAAATAAATATATTTTAATTTTATTTAATTTCTACTAAAAAAGGTCACAAGAGAAAAAAAAAGTTTTACAAAATTAGATGTCAGTAAGGTAGGCCTACGGAGCTTCTGTAAAGGAACATCCGAGATTTTTTTTTTTTTTTGTTAAATCTCGACATGTCGACTTTTACTCTCTTTTTCTTCTGCCATGTTAATTATGCCATGTTGTGCGCACCATATACTGTAATAATTAAATTATTGCTGCTACAAGAGGGCGCTTGCAATAATTTAATTATTAGAGTATGGTGCGCACAACATGGCATACTTAACATGATTAACATAAGATAGATACAAAAGAGGAAGAAAAAAAAATGCCCAGATCACAATTTATCTGTCAACAGAATAAACGAATTTTACTAAAAAAAATTGTTTAAAAAATGGGGGAAGGATCCACTCTCTCCTACCATTAATATAAATGTTATAAATGCAGAAAAAACAAAACATTTAAGAGCCTAGATCTATGTCCATCTTGTTGTTTTGAGCAGACGACAACGAGACAAATGAGTGTTCTTATATGGTGTTACTAAAACTGCAAGAAATCGCCTCACAATCGCTCAATTAAAATAAAGTTAAGTGCAAAATGCAATAAAAAGTATTGTTCTTCACGTGCTCGATTTATATAATTTTTAAAAAGGTCCTTCTATTTTTAAACAAGGTTCAAAGTCATTCGTTTTTAACCCCATGTTATCATCATCCCATTGGCCCCAAAACCGTCCCACAAACATTTGAAAAACTCTCGTTAAAAACGATTTAGAATAACAAAATAATTAGCACATATATTCATGTATTGGGTTCACGATGTTTCCTTTTTATAAATTTTGAAAAGGTCCTTCTATTTTTTAATAACGTTTAAAATAGTACGTTTTTTTAACTCCATGTTAAGTCCCATAGGACTAAAACACCGTCCAACAAAAGTTAAGAGAACTCTCATTAAAAATGATTTAGAACAATCAGAAAAATTAGCACGTACTTATACGTGTTTATTGCCTTCAGGATTATTCCTTTTTCTAAACTTTAAAAGGGCTTTCTATTTTTAAATAACATTGAAAATGTTACGTTTTTTAACTCCATGTTAATTCCCACAGGGCCAAAAAACCGTCCCACAAACATTTGAAGAACTCCCATTAAAAACGACTTAGAGCAATCAATTAAAAATTAGCACGTGCATTAATCTATTGGCTTCACGGTGTTTCCTTTTTATAAGGTTAGCACGAGAAATTGTTTTTCTATTAATTATTACGTGACTTGAAACCTGGAGAAAAAACGTTAAAAGACCGTTTTTCAATCAACAACGATGGCAGCGCCTACATTCGGAGAAATTTTGAAATAAACGCTATATCTAGGCTCTTAAAACATAAACTAATAAAATGATTTAACAAATAAATGACAATAAGTAATACCCTAATTTACGAGAATAACTCTTTATATAGGTGCCTAACCGTAAGATGAAGCTCGTGACGTCAGAGGGGTTAAGAAATTTTTTTTAGAAATATGTCAATATACAGTAGCCAGTGGCGCAATAACGAAAAGGATGGGGGAAAGTTAATCTCCGGGCGCCAACAAACAGGGGCGCCAAACGCTTAGAAATTAAAATTAAAAAAGTTATAAATTTTGAAATTCTACTTTTTTTCCACTATTTTCCTTATATTGCATATAATGTAGTAGTTTTCATGTATTGTTCAAGTTATTCACACTAGTAAACCCGTCGTGCAATTTGCAAAATTTACAAAAAAGTTGTACTCTCCAATAAGCAATATCTACTAAAGAGAATATAGTAGTTTTTGATTTTAAGCTAATACCTTGTAAACACACCAGTTAAATGAATTCAAATTAAATGTGTTTAGGTGAATTATACAGAATCCAGAGTTAAGGACATGAACCAAATAAAAATTGACTTTATTATTAATATTTTAAATTGAAATACTAAATCAATATTTTGTCAACTGTTTATATATTATATTTAAGTATTAATTCAATATTTTCAGATAATTAACTGAGTAAATTGAATTCGGCATATTGTTTGGTTGTCCTTCACAGGGCTCTGTAGAACACATTTATTATTTAAATGCATTTAAATTATCAGGTGTGCACTAGGTATAACACTTGAAAACCTAAAAATTCACATTTATTCACACTATACTAACTACTCAAATTTGTTTGAGTAGCCTGTAGGGAGGTAAGGGGCGTTCGCAGTCATGTAGTCTCCAGGCGCAGAATTCCTAGTTGCGGCACTGACAGTAGCCCATGCCGGTGTTGCTGCCCCCCCTCCAATCGGGTGCTTCCCCAGGTAGCGGATAGGGGAATACTCGCCAGTTATGGAGGGTAAATGAATAAGTAAAATACTCAAGAACCGAACCCCCCCTCCCCCAAATATAGTGGAAATCAAAATCAAAAATTATTTCTACATCTTTTGATCTAACCTGACCTGACCCACGGTTTTCACAAAGTTCATCCTGGAGAAAAACTGTTCAGATCATGTCTGTCGTTTCCGAATATTGACAGAACCCGAGCAGCCAGATCAAAAATATTTGGATATTTGTCACGGCTGACAAACTGGGGTTGTTGTTGCAGTCTTCAAATTTTTGTTTCAATTTTTTTTCTTAAAAGATTTTCTGAAAGTGTCCGTGGGCCACTCAGGAGGTCACTGTGTGCAACAAGTGGCCCGCGGGCCACCACTGGTCTAAACTTCAGACGGATAGACGCCTCTGCTTCTTTTATTTTTTCTTTAATGAGGTAGCCCATGTTCATTTTTTTTAAAATGAAAACTGACTGATGGAGGCCGGGGTTTATTTTAAAAGTTTTTTGTGATTTTTCTGTGACTTTTCTGTGACTTGTCTCTAACATTTTCTGTTAGATTAGTTAAAAACCTTTAAATTACAGGTGGGACGAAACCTAGATTTTCTCGAATCCGAATCCTAAAAGGTTCTCGAATCCTTCCAATAAGAATCCTATATTATTCATTAAGAAGACACGAATAAATGAAATAATATTAAATATTAAAATTATTAATAATAAAAAAACAAGTGTGGCACAAGTGTTACCACAGCAATCTTGAATATTTTTCAAGATTCGCGGGATTCGAGGATTCGAATGTCGCATCCCTTTTGCGGTTTTTGTGTAAAATTTATTTTCCTCGTCAAGATCCAACGAGTGTGTTCCAGAGAAACGACCCCGCCACCTTCAACAAGAGGCGAAATCAAGATACCCAAAGGGTCCAATTCTAGCTCTTTGCCAGCACGCGCGTTACACTTATATCACTTTTTTGGTTACGAGCCCCTGCGGCCACTGTTTTTAATGAGACATAATTATGACACGAGACTTAAGAAATTTTTTTTCAACCCCTCAGACGTCACAAAAGCTTCATCATTTTAGGATGAGGCAGACAACTATAGCTAGCAATTCTTATTTTTGTTTCGATACCACTATAAACAGGCAGAGAGATGCACGAGCAGCTGTAAATAAGTACAAAAAAAAGTCAATAAGTCTTAAAATTTTACTTTTGTTTTTGTAGTTGTTATACTGTCAATCCGTGGAATCAAGTCAATCTGCATATTGCCTAGATAATCTGCAAAACCACCAAACTTGCCAGTGAATCAGGCAAAATTCAATACATTTTAAGGTGTTTAATTTTGCAGATTCACTAGCAGGTTGGTTGTACTGCAGAATCAGTCAATCTGCATATTGCCTAGACAATTTGCAAAACCACCATAAGTGCTAGTGAATGTGGTAAAATTCAATACATATGAGGGTGTTGAATTTTGCAGATTCACTAGCAGGTTGGTTATATTGCAGATTGCCTAGGCATTATGCAGATGGACAGTAACATAGTCATAATATATCTTTTTCTTCATTCTTTTTCAATATGCTTAGAAACACTTTTTTTCTGTCTACCAACAAACATTAAAATGGCAGGAATTTGCAACCTTTAAATAGATACCGCCTATATAGATTTATTCATTTTTAATCCGGTTTACGATACAATCATTATATGTATATATAGGTTATAATAATTTCTTAAAATTATAATTATAAATCTGTGTTTTTTTTTCAAATTGTTTCATAACATTTATATATATTTATGTACATATTTTTTTTTCATTTATATATATATTTTAGTAATACATCAGGTGGCTCCCAAAAAAGAATCCCCTCTAAAGATTTGTTTCCATTGGTGGTGAAAATTTCAACTGGTGAAAAATGAGAACAAACCGTGCCCACCTCCCCCCGCCGCCTATTCACTATCATAGGAAAAAAGGGCCACTTGTGTTCTACTTTTTCACCAGTTGAAATTTTCAAAAAAAAAAAGTTCACATTTTCGCTCCAGTGGAAACAAGCCATAATCAACAATTTTTATTATCTCACAAAAGTTCAAATTTCAATCATATTTTTAAAACTAACTCACTACATTTTTAACTTAAAATTTCATGATTGAGTAAAACAGTTGTGTTTTGTTTGATTAGAGAGATTGGTTGCGGTTTGCAAAATTTACTCAAGGTGTTGGCTGTGAATATAGATATTTATTTTGTTTTCGTCACCTCCACCAGAAGGAGGAGGGGAATGGGGACAAAAATTCAAAGCGTTTTTGAAACTACATGTAGACGGGTTGAACGACTGTATGATGATACTGACTAATCAGTATCATCGTAGAAAGTGCGGCAATTAAAGAATTTTCAGGCCGATACAAAGTGGACAGAAAATGAAAACAGAAAATCAAGGCCAGAAAATCGCTTAATTTGCGTGCTTTTTTATGGTGAAATCATCTGCATGCTTTACAGATAGCCTTACAAATAGCCTTATGAATATGTTGGGAAATGGAAAAAAAACATACCGATACAGAGTCCACGGCCTGACATTTTTTTGAATTGCCGTACTTTCTACGATGATACGGATTAGTCAGTATTAGAGACCTACATAAAGCCCATGGGCCGGCATTTTTATATTAAAGGCCCATGGGCCTGGTGGGCTTCATGGGCCTAGTGGGCTTCTTTGGCCTTTGTGGGCATCACGGGTTTGGAAGGCGTTTCATCATTTCATCATTACAAATGTATAGAACTGAACCACATATTATTTCACACATTAATAAAAGTGTAACATATTCCTCACTGACCAATCAATAAAATAAACATATTAAAGCCGTTAATGGGGCAGTTTCTTTTCTTGGTAAGCATGCGAACTTGTGAACCATTTAGTGTGGAAATTAGAGACCTGCAAAAAGCCCATGGGATGGTGGACTTTTGGGCTGGGCTTGGATCGGCATATTTATGTTAAAGGCCCATGGGCCTGGTGGGCTGGGCCCAGCATAAAATCTCATAAACTGGGCAGGGTTGGACTTCAAATTTTTACTCAATGTAGGTCTCTAGTCAGTATCATCGTACAGACGTTTAATCCGTCACTAGAGTAGGGTTTTAAGTTTTTCATGAAATGTCAATAAAAAATATGTAAAAACAGTTCAAACTGTTATAAAAGTGTTTATTTTTTTAAGATATTTCCATGAAAAAAAACGTAACAATCTTCTACCCTTCTAGTTTCGAAAACAATTTGAATGTCTTCGTAATGTTGTTTCTTAGAAGAAAAAAAAAAACGTTCGCTTAACGTTTTTGCATTCAAATTCCCCCCCCCCCCCCCCAAAAAAAAATCTATGGAGATTAGCATTAACCACTGCAGTGGCGCCGTCTGAAGGGGAGGAGAGACAAAAGGAAAATAAATATCTATTCAGCCACCTTAACGTAGCACATCGTCTTTTACATTGCATTTAGTAGTAGTCGACTACAAGTCGTTGCGTTTTTTGTTTGCTATTTAATGTATTTTGCTCGTTGTTGTTTTTTTAAAAAAAACTGGTGAAAATAAATTATGATTAGGGCTCGGATTTTTATGCAATATCAAGCAAATGTTTCTCAACCTGTGGCCCAAGAGTCAAAATTGTGAAATAACAATCCTATTTAAATCAACCAACAATTATTTTTTTTTTCCAATCAAAAACACCGATTAGAGGCTAGAGCTTTAATTGACAAGACATCTAGCCTTTAACCAGCCCTTTTTTACTAGAAAAAGCATATTTGCAGTTGACCTTTACGACGATGATTACTGCACAATTGACACTTGAGTCTCAAATCGAGAAACATTTACTTGATGTTGGCATGAAAATCCAAGCCTTAATCATGATTTTTATTTTTAAATTTTTTTTTAAAATACGGAGATATTCAAATTTTTCTTATTAAAATTAATCATCTTAAGAACAATAAATGTTAAAATATGAACATATAATTCAAACTTGTGAACTTTTTATTTTGTAAGATATAAACTCACGAATAAAAAGGCATTTTTTTAAAAAAGCCACTTGGTATATAAGAAAAGGACATTAATTTAACTATATAGTTAATTAAGTTTTAGATTTCACTGCCATTATTGTTAGTTGCGTGCAAATTTTTGCAAAAATCTCATTTCTAACTGAAGTTCAAACATGAAATTAATAAAAACATTGCAATTTTATAAGTATTTTTTTATAAAAAAAATGTTACTTAAAATCTGTTGATTTTTGAAGCAGAAATTTCAAATTTTAATCATCAAGTGATTTTGGAAATTTCAAATTTTAATCATCAAGTGATTTTGTAAATTTCTGCCATAAAATTACTGTTGTACGACAACATCATGTGGAAAAAGCAATTTGAAAATTACTACAAATAATTTTGCAGCAAGAACTCCTCTCCTGCAGGAGAACAACTAGAATACAAAAAGTTGTCGTTTAACTAAAAAGTAACAATTAATGTAGATCGAAACTTTTAAGATGTATCATAATTGACTCCTAAATCGCTGTGTGTTCTTTAAGTGCTGTGTTCATTATAGCTAACACACATCCGACACAACAAGACAGACATTTCCAAATGTAGACAACTTAAATCAAATTTCATGGCACAATTTTTGAACTCAAAAATCTACAAATTACTCATAAAGTAAAAAAACGTTAAAAAATCTGAGAGTTACCTAAGATTAAAACGTTTAGGTCAATTCAAAAGGGGCTGAATAGATATTTATTATGTTTTTTTTTTCTCCTCCGGATGGCGCGTCACTGCACTCGAATCTACTTCATATAAGAATCCTATATTATATTCATTAAGAAAATACAAATAAATGAAATAATATTAAATATTAAATTATTAATAATAAAAAACACAGCGTGACAAGTCAGGGTCGGCCACAAGGCGACGATATTGGTGATCCGGGTCCGACCACCGAAATTACAACAATCACCGGTGTTTTTTTTTTGTTAGTGTTGAACGCTTCTATTGGATGTCAATTGGAGTTTAAACTAATTTTACCAAAGTTTTTAACAGTTTTTTAAGGTTAGGATTCGAAAAATTCGAAAGACGAAAAAGAGCGCGAAGATTCGAGTTTTCGAATCTCGAATATTTTTCAAGATTCGCGGATTTAAATGTCCCCTCGAAAGACGAAAAAAAACGCAAAGATTCGAGTTTTCGAATCTCGAATATTTTTCAAGATTTGCGGATTCGAATGTTCCATCTCTAGTTTTTTTTAAACTTAGGATTCGAAACATTTGAAAGACGAAAAAAGCTGCGAAGATTCGAGTCTTGAATATTTTTCAAGATTCGCGGGATTCCAGGATTCGAAGATTCGAATGGCCCATCCCTAATTTTTTTCGTATTGTTTCTATATAAAAAAAAATAAGTTCACTTGTAACATAGCTTAAGTCACTGCAGTGGCACCATCCAGAGAGACAAAAACAAAATAAATACCTATTCAGAGATCTTAATATCCACATACCAACAAAAAAACCGAAATAATTAAAATTTGAACTTCAGTATAAAATGACATTATTTGAACTTAAAAATTACAAATTTTGTACTAAACAATGCTAGGGTGTTGGGACACCCTACTAAACATATTTACAATCACAATCATTAAGCTTTATCAAAAAAATTTGCTTTAAAAATTATAATTAAAAAACCAGTTCTAATTCATCTTCTTTTTAAATGTATGAATGAACTTAAAATTAATGAAATAAAAGCTCAAAATATAAACGATTTGGAAAGCCATTACATAGATACAAGTCGGAGAAAAAAAAAGTGGCAGTGAAGACGTTGTTTCGCGCGCACCCTCGGGTTAATCGAAGTCAAAAATTAATCAAAGATTAAAACTTCTCCAGTATACTTTTTTTTTTAAAAAACGCCGATGTTATTGAGAGACAAAAATATAGAATTATTTAGAAAATTATTGTGCAAAGATTGCATCAATATTGAAAAATTCATCACTTTTTCGAGAAAAATGTGCCTTTCAGCAATAAGTAGTAGGTGTCTCTCGGATTTTTATGCAAATATCAAACGCAAATGTTTCTCAACTTGTGGCCCAACAGCTACAGTAATTATAAAAGTAGTCATCATCATCTTAAAAGAACTGGAACTATGTGTTTTTTTTTACAATCAAAAACAATGGTTAAAGCCTAAAACTCCTGTTGACATTTGATAGTAACTAGACATCTAGCCTCTAACCAGCTCTTTTTTTCAAATTAGAAAAACAAAACATAATTATTGCAGTTGCTCTCTAATGATGATGATTTACTGAACAATTGGTACTTGAGCCACAGGTTGAGAAACATTTGTTTGATATTTGCATAAAAATTCGAGCCCTAATAATTCACGTTAATTAATCAACTTAAAATATTTTAAATAATTTGGGGGCTTTTCTCGTACCAAAATTGTTCACTAGTAACAGTACCTAGTTAAGTAAAACTGCTTCCTAGTATAATTGCTGCTCACTAGGAGAACATTTCTACTAAGAAATATGGTTTCTTAATAAATTCTTAACAAGCAAAACTCTTCACTAGAATAAGAACTCTGGGTAAACAAGTACAACTTCTATATAGTTCGCTTACTAGCTAGTAAAGTTAGGGCCTAACTTGAGCTCAACAACATTTTCTAAAATAATTAATTACTTTTGAAACCTTTTTTCTAAATTCAATTGTTATTTGTATTTTAGAATTTATTTGAGAAGCTATTTGTTGAGCACTAGTTAGGACAATTTACTAGTTAGATTTCTCCCAAGTAAAACTTCTCACTTGTAAGTAAAACAAGTAAAACTTTACTAGCTAGCAGTTGAACTAAGAGGCTTACTAGTAAAATTTGAAGCAAGTAAAACTACTTACTAATAGAATTTCCAACAAGTAAAACTGCTCAGTGCTTACCAGTAAACTTTCTCGCAAGTAAAGTTACTTACTAGTAAACCTTTTCGCAAGTAAAGCTACTTACAAGTAAACCTTCTCGCAAGTAAAGCTACTTACTAGTAAACTTTCTCGCAAGTAAAGTACTTACCAGTAAACTTTCGTGCAAGTAAAGCTACTTACTAGTAAACCTTCTAGCAAGTAAAGCTACTTACAAGTAAACCTTCTCGCAAGTAAAGCTACTTACTAGTAAACTTTCTCGCAAGTAAAACTATTTACTAGCAAATTTTACTTTTTTTTAATTTTTACTTTAGCAAATTTGTAAGTAAGATAGATTTCTAGTAAGTAAAACTGCTTACTAGTAAAATTTCAAGCAAATAAAAGTTATTTACTTGCAAAAACTTATAATAAGTAAAACTACTTACTGGGAAATTTTCTAGTTGTTCTAGACCAGTGGTCTTCAAATTTTTTTGGTTACTTTAACGGTCGCCATTTTCCTGTATAGCGCACACTCTGGTACAGACGAGATTTTAACATAGAAGTCTATGGAAAATTCACTGCATTGTTAATGGATTTTTTTGGTTCAATTTTCTTCATAAATTGCTCCGCACAATTATCAATAAAAACTGATTCAATATCATTTAATTGTAGATCTCGTGCGCCCCTACGGAGCATCTTATGCAACTTCCAGAGGTGTGCGCACCCCGCTTTGGAGACCACTGGTTTAAGACCAGACTAGCATCTGTCATCAAAAAAAACTCTAGCCTTTAACTAGTCATTTTGATTAGAAAAACCATACTTGTCAATCCTCTAGTGTGTTTTTTTAAACAATATTTTCTTATAAAATAAAGTGACAAATTTTCTGTTTAACAGCTGTTGCGACTAGGTTTGCCGCCTTTCCTCCTTTGTGGAAGACAGTCCTCCATTCGGAAGAGATGTCCTCCGGCCAAGACCCGTCCTCGACAAAGGCAAACATGTACTCCAAACAATAAATTTTATAAAAACTTAAATACGTTTGTGGAGGATGGCTGGATGGGGTCCTGCTCAAAGAACATTTCTTCCGAATGGAGGCCTGTCCTCCACAGGTGGCAAAGCCTAGTTACGACTGCCCGAGTGAACAATTTTGTTGATACATCATTTTGTTTTTAGCAAAACAATTCAGAATTCAAACATCCTTAAAAAAAACCTAAATAGGATTTTTAAACAAAAAAACGAGACATTAAAACGTTAAAGTATCGAGAAGCTAATCGGCAATGCATTACATTGATAGTCTCAAACATAAAGAGTTATCAACGGTTCGAAACCGATAGAACCGGTTCACCAATTACTGGAACAGGTTCGCCAGTATAGGTCGAACTGATAAGAACTGGTTCTGCGAACCGAATGGATTCGGTTCTATTCTTCGACACCTCTAACTAATGGAAACTCAGTTCGAACATAGTATGATCAGTTCGTCGATCTTGACGAACCGGTTCAAACGCATTAGCACAAGATTTGCGCAAGCACATTAGTAGTATAACATGCTGCGTAAATCTCTGCACAATATTGCGCATAATTTGCTGCACTAATCTGACAGTGCCTATTGGGAACCGGTTTGGTCGAGATCCACAAACTCATTCCCCACGAACCGGGTTTCCAAAAAAAAAAAAAAAAAATCGAGAATGCCGAACTGATTCAACCGGTTCCAAACCGAGTAAACCGGTTCTAAACCGAGGAGAAACGGTTCGGTTCTAACCGTTGCCACTTCTAATCAAACAAAACAAAAAATAAACCCCAAACTGTTGTTTTTTTTGCATTATTATGCATAGGCGTTCCATATGTCGCACCTCGGCTGCAAGAGTGGCACAACTAAAAAAATACACCTTTTTTTTCTGGGGAAAATGAGTTTAAAGTTACTTTTTTTTTCTATCTCAATCTATGTTAGGGGAGCCGAATAAACCGATATTGTGATTAGTTAAAAATAATAAACGTGTTCTACAGAGCCACCTGTGAAAGGCAAACAAACAATATCTCGAATTCAATTTATTCAGTTAATACTTAAATATAATATATAAACTATTGACAAAATATTGATTTAGTATTTCAATTTAAAATATTAATAATAAATTCAATTTTTATTTGGTTCATGCCCTTAACTGGATTCCGTATAATTCAACTAAACCACATTTAATTTCAATTCATTTAACTCTATGTGTGTACAAGGTATTAGCCACATGAATCTTCTCTTAACTTTTAACTCATTCCCCTCCCCCCCCCCCGAAAAGTGTTTTTTTTTTCTCGAATTGTGCCACTCTTCCCGTCGACGTGCAAAGTGGGCAGCTGAACTCATTTCGGAAAAGAAAACTAAATATTCCTTAATTGTACTCAAAATTAGTAAAAAAAAAATTTTATCATTTCAAGAAGAAGAAGAAAAGTTCTTAGCAAATATGAATTAATAAAATAGGAAGTTGTTTAAGCTCATATATTTTATATATAATATAAAAAAAAATGCGAAATGAATTTTTCCCTCGTAATTTTTGTTTTTTCAGTAATGGGTCAAAGATCGATCGTGACTTTGATTGCGGGTTATTTTTTTATAAACTCAAAATAATAAAAAAAATATATGTACATATATTGCACACAAAACTTAATTTCAATGATATTATTTTTTACAAGAAATCAAAATCGCTGCTTTTCCATTGTTAAAATTCGGAGGAGAAATTTCAGTTAAAAATATAACTGAAACAGACAATCCTCGAAGAATCAAAATTAGACGTGGGACGAATCCCATATTTTCTCTAATCCGAATCCTAAAAGGTTTCCGAATTCTAAACTTTCTCTAATCCGAATCCTAAAAGGTTCTCGAATCCTAAAAGGTTTCCGAATCCTAAATTTTCTCTAATCAGAATCGTAAAAGGTTCCCGAATCCTAAAAGGTTTCTCGAATCCCTCGAATCTCCCGAATCACTCTGGAATCCTTCATATAAAAATCCTATATTATTCATTAAGATAAATAAAATATTAAAATATTAAATGATTCATAAATTGAAAACAAGTGTGGCTTCGCTCAGGGTCGCCACAAGGAGATCCGGGTTGTTGTTAAAACTAATTTTAACAAAGTTTTTAGCAGTTTTTTTTTTCTAGATTATTAGGATTCGAAAAACGGAAAAAAGCGGCGAAGATTCGACTTTTCGAATCTCGAATATTTTTGCAAGATTCGCGGAATTCGATTGTCCCATCCGTAATCAAAATTCTTAAGTTCGAGGACCAGCTCGCTTTTTTTGTTTCTTGTAAAAAAAAAATATACATTACAGTACATAGCATAGTGACCGCAAGACAAAACTATGTGAAAAGATTACCAATGGCACTTCGAAGAAAGAAAAAAAAAAAAAAAAGAAATGCTGCTTTCGAGCGAGCTGATCGTACTACACCGAGAGAGCGAGAGCGAAACAGGTCGAAGAGTTCGGAAAACTAACTTCGTACCGACGTTGCATACAGAGCTAGAAAACTTTCGAGTCTTCAGGCAGATGATCTCCCAAAAAACTCCAAAACAAATGTTACCCAAACACTTCAGCTATTCGCTAAATCTCTTCGAACCTTAAAGTTTAAAAGCTGTTCCTAAATGTCACAATTTGTCGAAGAATCAGAAGAGAATATTGCTTTCGCCCTCACGACAAACTTAACTTAAGTGGCTATGATATTAAGTGCCATTACACTAAAGTTGTTTGTCAGCTAAAGCCTTGTTCCGTACCTGATTTTTTTGGAACTTTTCTAGTTGAATGTTGGAATAAAATGTTAATCTATGTATGGTATGGGGTACGTAAGAGGTTAAAAATCGCAAGAACGTTTTTTTTTTCATCCCGAGAAAGTACTCCCGTGTGATCCAGTGCTTTTGCACACGAACCACTTTTTAGTGGACGAGTTCGGCCGGCTGTAAAATGTAGTCCAACACGACGACCTATGTGGTCGGGCTGTACTTTGACAATGAATTTTGCGATGAAAATCGTTTCGAACCCTTTCACACCAACAACGACGCTGACTATATTTGGGAGTCGAACTCGACCACCAAAAAGTGGTCCGTGTGCAAACACTTTTACTAATTCTCAAAAAAAAAAAAAAAAAAAGGATCAGTAACGATTCCGAATGGTTCTTTATGTATCTTCGAAGTCACCAAAGTTGCACTCTTCATTCACAAAGTTTTGTCTTCGTTTCAAAACAGGGTGGATAGATAAAATTTCAAACCAAATTTAATTATTTAAAACCACATTTGATTTTTTGCAATAGTTTTTAAGTTTTTTTTTTTTTAATAAAATGTAAATCTATTTCATAAAATTAATTTATTACGAGTTAGTACCTTTGAAATACACATAATTTCAAATTGCAAAAAAAAAAAAGGAACAGCGTCATTATTATCCTTATAAAGAAATTTCAGCAAGTTTGAAACAAATGACGAAAATCGGAAACTTCGATCAATTATTTAAAAAGACCATTATACCCCCGAAAATATATTTTTCAAAATATTGTCAAGACTTATTCCAACGATTACCAAAACGATTTTTAAAATTTAAAATAAGTCATTAAAACCATAAAAAAACTTAAAAATGAAGTGACTTTTTCCCCGAGTCACGAAACGACGCCATTTTAAATTTCCAAAAACCAAAGCCTCTGCTCTCATTTTTGTGGCAAAGGTTGTCACCTCACATTTCCAAAAATTCCTTAATCAAATACATGTATTCCCTATTCCTATTCAACTCAATAGAACCTTCCACGTGGAATAATTCAAATATTAAATCCATAGTACTTTGAAATGAAAGTAATGTGAGCTGGTGACACATCAGAATTCGAGTAGACGAGTATTCATTTATGGAGTTTGGTTGCTGATGTCCGTTGTTTGGTGGCGCATCTATCTCATAAAGTTCATTTTTATGAAGTCAACTGATTTTTAATTTTTTTAAAATTATATTAATGACTTATTTTAAATTTTAAAAATCGTTTTGGTAATCGTTGAATAATTCTTGACAATATTTTGACAAAACATTTCTGGAGGTTAATGACAAAAATATGAATTTTTGACCTATGGAATCACAAAATTTGACAGTAATTTTGTTACGCAAGAAACTATAAATGAAAACAGATCAATGGTATTATCATCATAATCCTTAAAAGAAATTTCAGCTTTTTTTAAAAAAAAATGAAAATTTAAAAAAAAGAAAAATCCGAATTTTTGATCCATTTTTTCCCCCACCAATTTATCACAAAATTGTCAAATTACTGGAATTTTTTAATCTATTTTTTTTTTTAATATCATGATTTTTCACAAAATTTTCTTGCATTTCAAATGACAAAAAATCTGAATTTTTTATCTATTTTTTTTTAAATTACAATTTTTCACCAAATTGTCAGTACTTTCATTAGGCAAGAAACTTTCAATTGAAAAAAAGAATCAATGTTATTATTATGATAAAAGCAATGTTAGCTTGTAAAAAACAAGCTAACATTTCTTTAATAATAATAATAATAATGAAAAATTGAAAAAAAAATTGAAATTAACGACAAAAATCCTAAATTTTGATCAATTCTTTTCTTTTTTAAAAAATCTTAATTTTTCACAAAATTGTCAAAATTACAGACCAAAAAAACTAAATTTCTTCACCTAAAATTCAATTGAGAAACAGCTATTGACATCTTAAACCTCAAACAAAAAAAACTTCCATAAGTTCTTTAAAAAAAAAAAAAATTTCAAAACAAAACAAAAAATCAATATTGTTGATTTTTGATTAAAAAAAACGATTTTTATCCATATCCACAATCCACCCTGTTTGTGAAAACCTTCCTTCTACTAAATTAAACATTCAATAACTAATTTGTTTTGCTTCTCTTCTACAACAACCTTGAACATAAGACATTATTCACAACATTGAAACATGAAATTTATATTTTTTTTCTTCTAATTAATTGGGATCGATCTATTAGTTATCTTTTCTTTGAAATATGTCCGTTTCGAACTTTTTTTTTTCCATTTTTGCAAGCGATGAAAAAAAAAAACCATGGCCGACGAGGTATTAACACTTGTGGTCGAAGGAAGAGGGTTAAGGGCGGAGGTCAAATATGATTCTGGAAGAAACCGTTTTCATTAAAAACTATATATTTCAAAATAAAAAAAACAAAACTAAAAACCAAAAAAGGCACAGTTATAAATCGTTGTTGCTTCTACTACGGATAATTTCTGAAGCTGCTGTTTGTTGTTGTTGTTGTTGTTGATGATATTGTTGTTTGTTTGGACAATAATATTAAAAGTGTTTGGTGGTCGTTTTTGTTGTTGTTGTTGATTTGTGTTGTTTACGGAGGAGTGCTGCTGGTGGCGGTGGCTACTGCTGCAGTGGCATCACAAATTTAAAAAAAAAATGCATGAAATGTTTTCTGATAATTACGAGAGTGAGAGACAGAAATAGAGAAAAAAAGAAAAATAACGATTTATGGATAAGAAGCACAAATATATTAATTTCTTAATAATAATAATAAAAAAAAAACAATGAAGTAAACACGCAACCGTTGTTAGTGTTCGTGTAACTTCGAATATCCATCGTAGAAAAGATTATTACGATGATGTCTTTGCCGTTGTGTCCGACAACCGTGTTTTGAATTTTGCCGCACGTTAACCACGCGCGTAAAACACACACACACACATACACGAGGCAAGAGTTTTCAACTGCGTTGAACCCGTCCCCTCCCGTCCAATACTTGGAGGAGAAAGGGGTCCAAAAAAAAACGAGACAAAGCGGAAAACCCATTTAAAACTCTTCCGAGTTTCCGAGAAAAAAAGAAAAAAAAAAACAAAAACTTAAAAAAACAAAAAAAACACGCGAAATAAAAATCACTCAAGCTCCGAATCATCCGGGCTCGGCTCGAAGCGAAAACGTTTTAAACGCGATACAAATCAGTTTTTTTTTGCTGCTGCTGCTGCTGCTGACATTTGCATGATTTTGTTTTACAATGGTCGACACACGTGGGTCCAACAGTAACACGAACATATAATATATATATATAACTATATATATATATATATATGGCAGTATGTTTGAAACATTCCCGCCCGAACACATTTTTAGGAGGTTCTCAAAACACAAAAAAACAACCGCACAAAAAACGATCGAAACATCCGAAAGAAAAACAAAAAGCAAGTTTCATAAAAGAAAAGAAAACTCGAAGACGTGTCTATTTTTTTTTTTTTTTCCTTTTCCTTTTTTTCCGAACCAAATGCTTTCGAGAACACTCGAAGAACCCGTCAATATCGTCAACATTTTTTGTTGTTTCGTTTTTTGTTCAGTTAAGATTCTCTTACCCAATTTCACCACACGAAATGCAGTCGTTCTTTCGGCCAAACATCTAAAGAGAGGTAGAGAGAGAGAAAGAGAGAGAGAGAGAGAGAAACCGTTTTCCATGTTACGTGTTGCGTCGACTGTCGTCTTCAATAAATGTTGAAACTTGGAAAGAAGTAAACCACGAAAGCAGCATCCGCATCCTCAGTTGTGCTACAAAAAGAAAAACAATAAACTGACTTCCATGTTAAACGTAACTAGAAATTGAAATAATTTGCGTTTCGAAAAAAATATCTTATGTCGTCAACAGGGCTCCGTACAGATCCATATTTCTAGTCATTTTGTTCTTACAATTTATTAGACAAACAAATTCACTTCAAAAATTATTTTGTGCATCATGAACTTACTGTTTTAAAAGAGTTCCAGATTATTCTGGGTAGGTGGTTCTCAATAAAAAAAATACAGTGGAAACCATTTAAGAGGCTACATCGCAAAATTACTTCGAAGACGAAACGTTAATTTTTAAAATACACCAGTCGCGACAATATGTTTATTTTTCACGTTTAAAGTTGGCCAATATTAAGTTTTCAAAGTGCAATGTGCACCTTAAATATATGCGGATCGAGTGATAGAATGACAAAAAATTGATAAGTGCGGTTATATTTTTTAAAAACTATTTCAAAATGGCGAATTTCTAACTTATGTTAAACACCATTGAGTATGCCGAAATAAGAGAAAAACATCCATTAAAATTGCTCGTAAAAATACGTAAATATAATTTTAAAAAACCAGAAAAAAATCAGCACGTGCGCGAATGTGTTGGTTTCACTGTGGTTTAATTGTGGTTTTTTAAAATTATTTTTAGGTATTTTTACCAACATTTTAATGGACGTTTTATTTATTATTTGGGCGTACTCAATGGAGTTAAACATAAGAGTTGGAAATTCGCGATTTTGAAATATTTTTTTAAAAATATATCCGCACTTACCAATTTTTTGTCATTCTATCACTCGATAAGCATATATTTAAGGTGCACATTGCACTTTGAACCATGAAAATTAGACAACTTTAAATATGAAAAATAAACACGTTGCCGCGACTGTGTGTATTTTAAAAACTAATGTTTCTTCTTTAACATCAGGTTTATGGGCTCAATAGAAAAACGATGCTGGCGCTCTTTGTGGAGATTTATAGAAGTAATTTAGTGATGTAGCAGCCTCTTAAAGTTACTATTATAAAAAAAAAACACGGTAAAATCAAGTTTGACGATGATTCATTCATTAATCATTATGAATTGTGAACAAGGGGCTTACGAGCCCCTTGTTCACGATTCATAATGATTAATGAATGAATCATCGTCAAACTTGATTTTACCGTGTTTTTTTTAAGTTTTTTTTAAAAGTTTTTTTATAAGTAATAAAAAAAAACCCGTGGATTCAGTCAAATACGAACAACATCCGTTAAGCAAATTTACCTGGAATATTTTTTTTTCTTCTTCTTCACATTTCTCCAGGAATAACACACATAATGCCTAAAGCAACGAGAAAACAGAACAATAATTAAAATCATTTAAAAAAAAAGAAAAGAAAATAGCGATTCTAATAAAAGATTTCCAGCAATCAATTTTCCACAAGAAACAAAAATCTAAACAAAAAAACGAAATTAAATTTAAAAAAAAAATGTAAACACCAAAAACAACAAGAGAAGAAAAAAAAAAAACGGTGCCACATTAAACCTCCCTTCCCCCTCGGGCCATAATAAAACCAAAACATGAAAAAATGTGCTTTAGTGAGTGCAATATGCAAAGTGATTGAAATTTGAAACAAGACAATTAGAAGTTACACCGTAGTAACAAATCACGAGTAAACATTTTCAATATTATTTTAATAAAAATGTTCTTATAAGTCGAAGAGATAGATAGCGAGAGAAAGAGAGAAAAAGTGTATGATACTTCCCAACAAATTACCACAACAACAACACATACCAAACGGGCATCTCTCGAGGTGCTCGCACCTGAAAACGAAAAGTTAAGAAGTAGATCTGAGAAGCCAAGTGTTCGTGCACATTCTAACGACAGACGACAGCATCCGAGGTTTTCGATTGTTCGAAAAGGATTCAAAAGGTGTTTCGTGTTTTACAGCCTGAATATACAAGGATGCAGAGAGAGGCAGACTTAGGTAATATGGCGCGCCCCGTGCGAGGCCGAAATTTGGCGCTTCCCCCCCCCCTTTTAATATTGCTTATTTTCACAATAAGGACCAATTAGGGTCCATTGATACAAGTACGTAACGACCAGGGGCCGAGCACCACAAGAGCCCAAGAAAAAAAAGTCTACGTGGAGAGACAGGAACGAATCTGAGCCAAAGACTTTAAAACGACCCGTGACTTAGTTCTAGAAATCGTGCGCATCAAATAGAGATTACATAACAAACGAGAAAGGGACGAGAACTGAAAATTGATTCCAGAAAAAATATCGTTAGTAACGATTGTTGAGTAAGACCCATCCATGAAACGGGCGAGCTGGGTGTCAATATATATAAACAGCTCCCCTGAATAACCTCGAACAACATTTTGGCTCGGGCTCGTGTCGTGCTCGTCCCGTAGCCATCACGTTCATGCATAATTTGACAGTAATTCCATTTGGTACAATTGTTTTTTTATGGGTCTTATCAATAGGCCGACTGAAACTTCTCATTTATTACAAAAACAGAAAGTCGCGATGAAAATTTAAAATTTCTTAACAACAAAAACATACAACCAAACCACAAGTACTTTTTAAACTTTTTACTTCTTAAAATGACATGCTCGCACTGAAATAGTAGACCAGCCTTACTTGAAAATAAACCTTCAATTTAGAAGAAAAATAAAAACCACAAGCCATTTTCAGCAGAGGGGCCACTGACATGTGATTGCTTTAAATTTGTTCTATTGCTGACATCGGGTAGTCGAGGTTCTGAAATATGCTGGCCGGCCATGCAGATTAAGTGAAATATGGAGAAGTCTTCACGGGGCGGACAAAATCAGGGCGGGGCCGGTATGGCGTAAACCATCCTTTCCGTTTAGATTTTTTTTTTTTAGCTCAGTCCGGTCCTAATGCCAACTGATACTTTCGTAGAGCAACCGTACCCTGTATTACGTTTTCAGATGGACATTGTGTAAGTGTCCAACAAAAACTGATCGTAAACGTAAAATCTATCTCCTCTCAAAAGTGTAAAAAGAATCGTGAAAATGTAAATTGCATGATGCGTGCAACCGGTAGCCAACCGTAAAAAAAAGCAGCCACTATTTTTTTTTTAACCTGCACAAATTTCGATATGCACCAAATGTTGAATTTCAAGAAACGCTGCGCAGTCTTTAAAAATCGTGCAACACCAAGTCAATTTGAGATGTTTGGATGTGAAACAGGCATTTAGAAATCGGGACGAACACAAGTTGGCTCCGCCCTTTTTATGACGACCGAGAACTTCTAATTGGTTTGTTGTGTGGTTCGACGTTGAAAAGGGCGGAGCATGTGACGTCAGACTACATAACCAACCAATTAGAAGTTGCCGGTCGTCATAAAAAGGGCGGAGCCAACTTGTGTTTGTCCCGATTTCTAAATGCCTGTCTAATAAAAGCATTCAATGCAGCATCTGCCGCCTGTTGCATACAGTATACCTACAGGTGTGCACCGTAATATACAGTATATCGGCGGTGGCGGGCGACAGCGGCGAATACCGCCGTCTAAGAAAAAACCCACCTTTCATACTTATCAATGCTAGGCAGCGAGATTGCACATATCGAGCAAATATATAGATATATCGAATACATTACGATTATTGTCGTTTCATTTGTATGGTAGTTTTGTGTAACAAAAACAACCAAATAATAATTGAATTTGGCGGCCGCCAGTCACATGCCGGCGGCGAGTGGCGGCAGGTTTTTCTGTTTTTAAATAAAAGGCCAGGCGGCGTTTTGAGCTTAAAAAACACCGGCGGCGGCGTTTTCGCTTCGCATCGCACAGCTCTAAGTATACCACCTATATCTGCCCCCTCCCCCACGGGGCCTAAACGATTATCACGCATTATGTACATATATATGCTCGTGCAGTGCAGCAAAATAAATTTTCAAATTTTCGAATCCTGCTCCTCGTACAATTGTATAAATATTGTCTCGCAAAACAGATTACAAAAAAAGAAATGAAGACAGATAGACTTCATCAAACACAACATGCGATTAAATACTTTTTTATCAAATTTAAACAGGCCAAATGCAAAATAAAAGTCGAATCAACAAAAGAAAAATGAATGCGATCGATCGTAGACGCGCTGCGAAATAAAAAAAAGAATAGTTATAAAAAAAAACTTCTAGTGTCACGTCTGCTGCTTGGCCGAAAACGCAAACAAGGCTAGTTTTTATTTCTTTACAGCTAGCTCGCCTAGAGTTAAGGTTTTATTCTGAAAATACACAATAACCAGCAATATTTGCATGCTCAAGAGCTACAGCTCTAACTGCTTTTGAAATTCAACTGTAGCTTGTACCAGTTTCCGTCGCCTAGTCGTATTCGAACTACGGCCAATTTAACTCCGACAAACTACAAGAACATCTTTGACTGACTGCTGCGTATTTTACTTGCCTTGGCCTAAAATTGATTATACCAAATACCTTTGATTCGCGCAACGCCGTTTCCTACGTTTAGAGCACTTTCACACGAACCACATTCGGTGGTCTTATCACGACTGCAAAATGTAAGGGGCTTGTTGTCGAAAAAGACCACTCAAGGCGACGGCAGAGGTTGTAGTGTAGTCAAGTGAACTGCAAAAAACTGGTTGCAATCGACGACAGGAACAGCCTCACTAGCCAGTCATGCGAAATAAGACTTTGCAAGAATACACGTGGTTGAAGAATGGTTCGTGCAAAAAGAAGAAACACTGTCGCCGGCAGCGAGGATCGATTACCTTCTGGCTACCAAAGTTCCAAAGTCGTTGAGAAGTCGCTCGCTCGCCTGTTAACCACAACCTGGCCACCTGCAACAACATTTCGAAATCCAACTCGACCACTCAAAAGTAGTTCGTGTGAAAGGGCTCTTACAGCGGGAGCAACGACAGTTGTATCAGCACGCAAATAACAGTTTACACTGTCTACACTGTTACAATATATATTCCTTAAGAATACTCTAAAGGTTTCCCATATTAGTGCTGGCTACTCATCAAAAAAAAAAAAAAAAGGCGAACACGAGCGACCATTTGCTCGTGTTACCTTGAAGCGCTCATTTTACGTCCATATCGGAGCGAACATGTTCTCGTTCTCAGCGTTTCCACCGTTTACAGCAAGCACTCGAGCTGCACTGCACGTCGGAACACATGCATTTCAACAATACAATAAACAAGCGCAAACAAGTCTTTTCTTTGATGTACCATCATCCACCCGCTCATTTTTTGAAGACGCATCGAGCGAATGTTTGCTCGCCGCTCGCTAACCGGTACTTACTAGACGATTACTGAGTTTGAATGCTTGCTCGCTCGCTCTTGTTCGCTTTTTTTTTGGTGAGTACCCCCAGCCTTAAAAAAAATTACGAGTTATATCTTAACTAATAATTAATCAACTTCATTAGTTTTTTTTTAAAAAAACTAAAGAAGACCATATTCCTATACATGTAGATTAACGCAAATTTTTTTTTCAGTTTTGCTACTACGAGCTTGAGCTCGTAAAAGAAAATAACTTGCGAGAAGAGAAGAAGAAACAAAAAATACTTTCGAAACGAAAGAAACACAAGCCAAAAAAAATTATAAGAAAAATGACCATAAATGAAATATAGAAAATATAGAAAAGACACATTTAAAGTGGGTATGGACCCACTGTTATCGTCACCGCATTTATTTCTTCTTGGCGTGAAGCATTTCCATGAGAAGGGTTTGCGTCGGTGCTCCACCTCCGATGTGTTTAAAATACAGGTACTCTTCACCACGAACACTTAGCGCATGAAGTTCGGGAAGGATTTGCAATAACTTGCCGAACTTGTCCTGAATAAAACAAAAACAAAAGAAAAGCGACCATTGGATAATGACAAACAAAATTACCAAATTCATCATTCAGCCATTTTGTTGCGACGGTTTTATAAGACAAACAAATTCACTTCAAAAATTATTTTGTGTATCACAAAGTTACCTTTTTAAAAGATTTCTAGATTATTCTAGGTAGGTGGTTATCAATGAAAAAAAATTACAGTGAAAACCATTTAAGAGGAGAAAAATTTCCGCAAAGAGCGCTAGCATCGTTTTTCTATTGAGCCCATAGAGCAGATGTTAAAGAAAAAATGTTAGTTTGTAAAATGCACAGTCGCGCTGCAATATGTTTATTTTTCATATTTAAAGTTGTCCAATATATAGTTTTCAGAGTTGCAATGTGCACCTTAAAAATATGCTGATCAAAAAATTGGTAAGCGAAGTTATATTTTTAAAAAATACTTCAAAATCGCTAATTTCTAACTCTTATGTTAAACTCCATTGAAATGCTCGTAAAAATAATTAAAAAAAAATACAGAAAAAAATGTGTTGGATTCAGTTTGGTTTAATTGTGATTTATAAAATTATTTTTAGGTATTTTTACGAGCATTTTAATGGATGTTTTTTTTTGCTTATTAGCGCGTACTCAATGGTGTTTAATACATGTATAAGAGTTAGAAATTCGCGATTTTGAAGTAGTTTTTAAAAATAGAACCGCACTTACCATTTTTGTGTAATTCTATCACTCGATCAGCATAATATTTAAAGTGCACATTGCACTTTGAACCATCAAACTTGGACAACTTTAAATATGAAAAATAAAACATATTGCCGCCGCGACTGCGTAGAAAAACGTTGCTAGCGCACCTTGCGGAAATTTTTCAAAGTAAATTTGCGATGTAGCCTCTAAGAGGCAACTTTGATGAACGATCTATAACTGCGTACAGTAGTCTAAGTTAAAACTTCCCACGAGTTTTTAAACAAAATTTCAAATTCAGCGAGTATTCGAGATTTTCCAAGTTGGTGGGTATCTACAGATATCAACGGTTCGGAACTAGTAGAACCGGTTCGCCAATTACTAGAACTGATAGAAGCGGTTCGCCAGTATAGGTTGAAGTGATATGAACTGGTTCCGAACCGAGTAGATTCGGTTTGGTTCTACCCTGCGCCACCTCAAACTAATGTGCTGCGCAAATCTGCTAATGCTTATTAAGAACCAGTTTTAATCAGTTCGTCGATCTCGACGAACCGGTTCAAACGCTTTAGCAGATTTGTGCAGCACTTTAGACTAATCTAAGCAAATCTGCTAATGCATATTGGGAACCGGTTCGTCAAGATCCCCACGAACTCATCAGAACCGGTTTATGAAAAATAGCCAAACGCGAACCGATTAAACCAGTTCCGAACCGAGTAGAAACGGTTCGGTTCTACACGTCGCCACCTCTACGGGCATCTTGTGTCTGTCTGGCAATGCCCCTTATTCGTGAAATTACTCAAAAGTTAACAGTTGTGCCAAAATACAATCAAACATTGTGCGAGATGGTTACCTGAACCTGAGGGTAGCAGTTGAGGTTGTACTCGTGAAGAGCTTGTTTCACTTGCTCAAGTGCCTCGAGTATGTGTTTACGATTAACAAGCGAACGGACATCTGAAAGGAACGAGGGAAAAGAAACGTTTCCATCCATGAAGGTACAAACTTGAGGAACAAAAGAAAATGAAATAAACAAACAAAAAAAAAATAAACCAAAACAACAACAAAAATTAGATAAACAGTGGCAGTTAGCGACGATGTTCCACAACTCAACGAACAAGCAGCTCCTGACAAACAAATTTCACCCAGTAGTTATTTTTATGAATTTTTTTAGAAACAAATTTTGAATTTTTGTTCCAACAAATTCAACAAATTTTGTTAAAAGTGTCAAACAACTCGAAAAAGAGAGACCGTTCGACAAAATAATATTATACCCGAAATAAAAGTCCACATTCCGTTAACGAACCGGGCTCAATTTCGAAGTTTCATATTGATCTCCGTTTGAAAATGGCACCCGCAACAAAGGGCCGTGCGTAGGCAACCGCCTACGTCGCTTATACCTCGAACCGGCCTCGAACAGCATCACTACTATGTTTCAGGCAGCAATTTCGCCTTCAAGTAAGCAAAAAACGTAACAAAGGTAGCAAATGTCTCATGCTGCTGCCCTTGCTACATCCATGGATCTCTCATTAGCTATGTCCACACTCGTGCGCTGCGCTTTCACGTTTCTTTTCATTTTCCACACTACGTTTTTGTCAAGGGCATCCCTTTCGGCACGTCACGAACGAATGCCTCAACCTGTCCTCACATGTGCGTCAGTAGTCGTTCAACTTTTAAAGTTGAATGCAGTGTTTTAACGAAAATCCACTTCGGAATCACGAGCGCTACTGCAACTGTTTTCGATTCCGTTCAACATACTTAAGGCATGCGCTATAGCGATGCGTCACTTTCGTCAAACGCAACCGTCATACCAGTGCGCTAAACGCAAGCACGGACAAGGCTAATGATGAAACATTGCATCAATTTTAAACGCTCCCAGAAGACAATATAATCTCCCACAATGCATCGCAATGTTTTGTTCTCGTCTAAATTGAACCATAGGCCTACAAAAACACTTCCTGTTTTTCTCTGATGTTCCGCGCTTTCTGTCGCTTATAGTAAATTGCTAGCTAAAATTGCACCGAGCCTTGAGCTTAGCATTGCTTTCGGAACAATTCACATTACGGCAGCTGTAAAAACTCGCAACTTTTCGCCGAATTCAATCGAACACTGCCACTGTCTCCAGTAAAAATTATCCAGAAAAATAACTTTAAAAAAAAAGAACAACCAAAAAAAAAAGTACAATATATTTCTTCTATAATTCTAACCTGGATTAAGGAGTATCATGAATTTGAGACAAATGTAGTCAATACTGTCAAACTTCAGTTCTTGTAATTTAGCACTTAGCTCGTTGAATTGGTCAATGAGCGACGGGAGTCCGAGAACGGCCAAAGAAAGAAGGTCGAACTTCTGACCGTTGGGCAGTGTGGTCTCGTCGGGCAAGTTGTTGTGCAGCCGATGGTGGACATGGTCTAATATGAGCATGTCACTCCAAGAGTACTGCAACAATTTCATTTGATCATCCACCTTAGAAAAAGAAAAGAAAAAAATCACATTATGAATCCAAATCACAATACAACATATCACATATTACTAGGGCCAACGTACGGTTTCATGCCCTAAAAATCAAAGAAATATGCATGCAAATATGCTGTCATAAATCCTAAAATATGCCCACAAAATATGCACTATTGGATATCATTTGCACAATAATTTTTTTTTTGGGGGGATTGAAATACACAACAAAAAACATTCTCAGATTTTCAAATTTAAAATTGTGCAGATTGTTATGGAGTAGAGCTTTATACACAGGCATTTAGAAATCGGGACATACAGAAGTTGGCTCCGCCCTTTTTATGACGACCGGGAACTTCTAATTGGTTTGTTGTATGGTTCGATGTTGAAATGGGCGGAGCATGTGATGGCAGACTACATAACCAACCAATTAGAAGTTGCCGGGTGTCATAAAAAGGGCGAAGCCAACTTGTGTTCGTCCCGATTTCTAAATGCATGTGCTTTATACTTCGAGAAAGTACGTTCTACGTCACAAGATGTAACTGGTTCCGCTTAAAACAAGCAATATCAGAAATTGACAAACTGATATCTTTCTTAATTAAGATTTTCACCATTCAAAACTGCACAAATCTTCTGGAGCTCATAATAGCCTTTATTTTTTGTAATACAGTTGACAATTTCTTTGTTGCTTCTTTGGAAGTATTCCCAGTAGCACATTTTAAATTGTCTTGCAGTTCTTGAATGACTGAAAATTTGTTCAGTTTCTTGAACTAAAATAGAAACATCCTAATTTTTCTAGAAAAAAAGTGTTAAATATGCCCTTAACATGTAAAATTCCCAAAATATGCATGCAAAATACAAATACCCTTAAATATGCAATTATATGCAAAATAAAACTAGTGTTATTCGACTTCATATCACGTGAATCGTGCTTAAATCTGACACAGCACGAAATATAAAGCAGCAAAAAGAATATGCATTTTCATAAAACCGTTGGCCCTACATATTACAATTACAATTAAAACAAAAATACTCAGCAAGCAGCCCGTAAGGCCTATGGCAGAGGGGCTTTAAGACTTCCAATTTTCTTACTGAATAAAAAAACTATTGTGTCATTCAAGCATTTTTGTTGAGAAATTATGAACATTTTTGGTACACTGATATTTTGATTTTTTTTTTCTCGACATTTTGGATTTGACTCGCCCTTTTATGAGCGTCAGACCAAATATCAACCAATTGTAAATTGAAAAGGGCGGAGCATTCTACGTAAGACCACATAACAAACCAATTAGAAGTTGCCGGCCCTCATAAAAGGGGCGGAGCAAACGTCTGCGTGTTCCTGTCTTTACTTGCCTGTGGCCGAGATGCCTATGGCTTTAAGGCCCAAGTGTAGACCTGTGCGCGACACAGGCAATTAGAAATCGGGACAAACAGAAGTTGGCTTCGCCCTTTTTTATGACGAACGCAACTTCTAATTGGTTGGTTATGTAGTTTGACGTCACATGCTCCGCCCTTTTCAACGTCGAACCACACAACAAACCAATTAGAAGTTGCCATTCGTCATAAAAAAGGCGGAGCCAACTTGTGTTCGTCCCGATTTCTAAATGCCTGTGGGAGAGGAAGACTTTCAGGTAAAGTCACTTCAATTTACAAAATGCTCCGTGTGGACCTGGCTTTCATTTCATTCCACTTACATAGCTTATACTCTCTCTTGCAAACAAAACAGTCGCATTTATATGCAAACAGCTTGATATAACCACAAATAGACCAAACAATTCAAAACAACTTCACTTCCTTTCAGTAAATAATAATAAAAAAAATGCAACAAATTCAAGGCAAACATGAGCCGCCACCACCACCATTGCAACTCTTTTAATTTTCCTCTCATTGTCTTTGTATATTCATTCCTCTCTCTCTCTCTCTTTCTCTTTCTCTTTAATCTATTCCACCAAATGTGGACCATACAATAATAAATGACTTCTTTATAATGACAGCATAAAATTAATAATCATGAAGAAGAAGAAGAAGAAAAAAAAACTCGAAAGGTGTGTTGCAACCTTGTTCTAGCTAACTATCTATCTATCTATGCCACAACAAGAAAAAGACCGTGAACTAGAAGAAAAACTCACTTGGAATTTAATTACTTCCTGTTCACAGACATAAGAAAATAACTGTCAGAAGAAGAAAAAAAATATCACATTCTCCTGTTAATTTCTTTCTCGTCAGAAACGTTTATTTTACACATAAGAAATAAATGAATGAAGTAATAATAATTACATGGAATAAGTTACCCACTTTCAGTTATAGTAAAAACTATTGCACAGAAATTGAAAAAAGACCCCCCCCCCAAAAAAAAATTACCTCTCCAGAAATTTCTTGGCAAATATTGTCAAGATTTACAACCAATGATTACAAAAATGATTTTTAAATTTAAAAATAAGTCAATAAAATCATTTTAAAAAAACTTAAAAATGAAGTGACTTTTTACGGAGGCCTGTTGAGGACACGAACATCTCATCATCATGATCATATCTCGTCCAGACGAGGTACTAACTACTAAGTCGTCCGGACGAGATAGTAAGTCAGTTCAGGATGAATATTGTGGTATAAAAATCTAAAACCTGAAACAAAATGCATATAGAATTGGCTGAACACCATACTAACATGGATGCTGAATAACATAACCCTTTTTTTTAACTTGACGTAACACCGATACAAAAAAAAGTATAGTGTTCTTCCAATTCTATATGCATTCTGTTTCAGGGTTTAGAGTTACCCTACAATGTTCATCCTTTCATCCAGACCCGATCGACTTAGTATTGTCTGGACGGGATTAAAAAAAAAATCTTATTTCCATTTTAAATTTCTAAAAATGAAAGTCAACCCCTCAATTTAGTGGCAAAAGTTGTGTCACCTCACATTTCCATAATTCCTTAATCAAATACATGTATTCCCTAGTCCTTTTAAACTGAATACAACTTCCAATCAGCTCGACAGCCACGTGGCATAATGGTGGGATAAATTCAAAAATCAAAGCCATAGTACTTTGAAATGAATTGCCAATGTCCGCTGTTTAGTGGCGCATCTACCTGATAAAGTCCATTTATAGAAAGTCAACTGATTTTTAATTTTTGTTTAAATTATATTAATGTCTTATTTTAAATTTTAAAAATCGTTGAGTACCTTTTAACGATATTTTGCCAAGAAATTTCTGGAGGTGATGGTTTCCCTTTAAGAAAATAAAATTGAGTATCTGACTTTTATTTGATTTTAACTTATCAGTTATCAACTTATCACCATTTAGATAACCTATAGCTTATGTACTTATTATAAGACTTGCTTTCACAAACAAGCAATTAGAAATCGGGACGAGCAAAGTTGGCTCCGCCCTTTTTATGACGGGACGCAACTTTAATTGGTTTGTTGTGTGGTTCGACGTTGAAAAGGGCGGAGCATGTGATGTCAGACTACATAACCAACAAATTTGAAGTTGCGTTCGACATATAAAGGGCGAAGCACACTTCTGCTCATCCCGATTTCTTATTGCCTGTCTTTCATATAGGTCTAATCGTGCTAGAACAGATGTATATGAGATCCAGAACAGATGTATATCAGATCCAGAACAGATGTATATCACATCCAGAACAGATGTATATCACATCCAGAACAGATGTATATCACATCCAGAACAGATGTATATCAGATCCAGAACAGATGTATATCAGATCCAGAACAGATATATATCAGATTCAGAGCAGATGTATATCACATCCAGAACAGATGTATATCAGATCCAGAACAGATGTATATCAGATCCAGAACAGATATATATCAGATTCAGAGCAGATGTATATCACATCCATAACAGATCTATATCTGATCCAGAGCAGATCTATAGCAGATCCAGAGCAGATCTATATCAGATCCAGAACAGATGTTTATCTGATCGAGAGCAGATTCAAAGCAGGCCATTTCGACAGCACAAAACTGTTCTCAAGTGTTTTAAGGCCTTTTGAAGAGTCTCTGAGCCCCTCTCATTGAATTAATGTAATCCCCTAAGTCAAGAACATCTTGTCCTGTGTGTGTGTGTTCAAAGATAAAACTAAAAACTCTCTTTTGGGTGTGGTTTCATATAAAAATTGACACAGTAGTTCTAAAGTTCATTTAAATAATAAGTATATACAGGTAAAAGATACATACTAAACAAACAAAAAACACAAAGTGTTGTATTTTTTAAAAAAGAAAAGAAAAAACAGTAAAAAAAATAAAAGCTGAAATTGGATCCGAAAATAAAACATCCAAAACAATCCCATTCAATTCTCATTACCTTGACATCATTCCCCTTTTTTTTGCAGGTAAAAAACGAGGTAGAAGTTAATTAGAAATATGATTAAAAAAACTAACAAGGAAAAAGTTCTAAAATGAAATTTTTATAAAAACCACCTAAAATGGTTTATTTCAATAAAATGACGTTTTCCCACTTCATTAGTACAAAACCAAAAGGAATGGATATTATTAATATTAATAATAATAATAATAATAATAATAATGAGGTTTAAAATAGGATCCGACCATAAACAATCAGCTGTTTAAGTAGTCATTCTGCGTCTTGGACGAATTAAAAAAAAAGTTTAGAAATTTGAATAAGAAACGAATCTACGGAGCCCTGTTAAGGACATGCGAGATTTTTTTTTTTTTAATCTCGACATGTCCACTTTTAATCTCTTTTGTCATGTTGCGCGCACAATTCTCTGATAATTAAAATTATTGCACGCGCCTTCTTGTATAGCAGCAGTAATTTAATTATTAGTGGTATGGGTGCGCGCAAACATGGCATAATTAACATGGCCAAATAAAAGAGATTAAAAATCGAAATGTCGAAATTCTGGAAAAAGTCGACATGTCGAGATTGAAGTCGAAATGTTAAGATTAAAGTCGAAATTCTGGGAAAAGTCAACATGTCGAGATTAAAAAAAAATTGCAAAAGCCCTCTGCAGGGCTCCATACGAATCACTTTTATCTTTCAAATTAAACTTTTTCTAAATAAAAATTGAAGTACGGGCTCGAACAACGTTATTGACTGACAAAAAAAAAACTCGTTTTTCGGTAGAAAATGGTTTGTAAGTGACTTGCTTTCTTTGTTTAGCCATAGATGGCACCGTCTGTCACATACAACGCTAAAAACAGCTATGAAATAGGATTACTTCACAGTAGCTTATGGCGGAATAACAATCATTTATGGCATTTTCCAAGAAAACAAAAACAAATTAAAATTGTCAGTTACAACGTTGTTCCAGTCCATGATTCAACTAAACAAATGTCTGTAGGTTGGGTCATTTCCAGGCTGCCATAAAAAGCTTATTTTAAAATATATCAGAAGTTTTTATTTTTTACTGAATATTTAGAATATTTTATCTTATCTAGTATCAGTTCGCGTTTGCTCCAGCAGATGGCGCAACTATCTCCAATAAAAGCATCGAAATTATTTCGCGCCAAATACGAACTTTTTACAGTTTAAATCCATATGGGGCCCCTTTCTAACACCAAGTACACACCTGATAATTTAAATGCATTTAAATAATAACCGTGTTCTACAGAGCCCTGTGAAGGACAAACAAACAATATGTCGAATTCAATTTATTCAGTTAATAATCTGAAAATACTGAGTTAATACTTAAATAGAATATAGAAACTATTGACTTAATATTTCGATTTAAAATATTAATAATAAAGTCAATTTTTATTTGGTTCATGTCCTTAACCGGATTCCGTATAATTCACTTTTAAACATTTAATTTGAATTCATTTAACTCACATGTATGTACACTGTATAACTCCAGAGAATAAATAAAATACATTAAAAAAGACATTAAAGAGACCATTACCTCTAGAAATTTATTTTCAAAATATTGTCAAGAAATATTCAAAGATTGCCAAAACGATTTTTAAATTTTAAAATAAAGGCGAATAAAATCATAAAAAAAAACTTGAAAATGAAGTGACTTTTCATGAGTCACACCAAACGACGCCATTTTAAATTTTCAAAAACGAAAGTCTACCCCTCAGTTTAGTGGCAAAGGTTGTCACCTCACATTTCCAAAATTCCTTAATAAAATACAGGTATTCCCTATTCCTATTCAACTCAATACAACCTTCCATGTGTGGAATAATTCAAATAGTAAATCCATAGTAGGCCTACTTTGAAATGAAACGTGTAATGTGAGGAGGTGACAACACATCAGAATTCGAGTAGAGGAGTGGACTTTGGCGGGTTTTGTTGCCAATGTCTGTTGTTTGGTGGCGCATCTATCTGATAAAGTTCATTTATATGAAGTCAACTGATTTTTATTATTTTTTTTAAATTATATTAATCACTTTTTTTAAATTTTAAAAATCGTTGAATAATTTTTAACAATATTTTGACAAGATATTTCTGGAGGTAAATTGGTCACTTTAAATCGTATTTATAACTAATGTAAAAAAAGGTCTAAAAAGTAAAACAAGAACCAACCCACTCTTTTCTTGCTGGTATAGTGGTTAGTGTCTCTGTCTGTGGTTACTGTTGGTGAACACTTGGTCTTGGGTTCAATCCCCCCCGTGCAGTGTGAATTATATTTCCAAATATTTTAGAAGGTGGTAGGGACAAATAAACAAATTATGAAGTTGAATATAAACAAACGAAAGCGAATAATAAGAAAATTCCATAAACATATTCAAGTTATATTTAACCAATTACATACTAATTCATCATCATCATTTCCCGCACCTTTTCCCATAATATGCTCCGCCCTTTTCAACATCGAACCACACAACAAACCAATTAGAAATTGCCATTCGTCATAAAAAGGGCGGGGCCAACTTCTGTTCATACCGTTTTCTAATTGCCTGTGTCCAATCTCTCCACTCCTTTTCCATTTCAATTCTATTCTATTCTGGATATCCAAGTAAAATGCGACTAAAAAGTAAAATGACTTTCCATCCACACGATCTGCTGTGAATCTTAGTGAAAATCGTACATATGATTTTCTGTTCAATGTCTGCCCCCTTTGGTTTGTGTCCATATTGGGATCAACTAACAGGAAGTTCATAAACCGGAAGTCATGAAACCGGGAATTCGTTCAATGTTACCATATGTCCTTTCCGGCAAACGGCCTGATTGGTTTGTTTGTCAGAAGTTGAACCTGGTTCAACTTGGTGAGACTGAGTCTCACACTAGTTAAAAATAAAGTTTTATCAAGTTGCATGTCATATCACACTATAAACATTGAAGTTGCAAAGTCACATTGCACATTTTATTGCATTAAAAGTTGCTAGTGTCATAGCGGCTTTAGTTTCTTTTCTCACATAATCATCATCATTCATCAATCAACTTCTTGCAACAACAAGAATAACAACAAAAAAGTGTATGCAAAGTTGAAAAACAAAATCTGAGCATAAAAGAAAAAAAAAATAGATGTTGCACACATTTGTTTTGCAAACTTGAGGTAAAAAACAAAGGTAATAATGTGGCCATGCTGTAATCTACGCATATCTATCTCGCATGCATGTGTTTGCGTGTGAAAGTGTAAACAATTGTTTGTAGGAACAGAAAAAAAAAAAAAATGAATATACAGGGTGATTGCAAAGCCCCCCATTCCACGGCACAGAATACGGAGAACACAGAAGCGTGCTGGGAAAAAATATGGCCATTGGCAATATTTTTTTTTTTTTTGAAAAAAAGAACTGGCCCAATTGAATACCGGGGTCCCTCTGGCATTTGTTCAGCTGCCCATTGGCTAGCCCGCCTCTGGAAGAACAGAAGGGAATGCTACTAACAGGCAGTTAGAAATCGGGGAGAACTTCAGTTGGCTCCGCCCTTTTTATGACGACCGGCAACTTCTAATTGGTTGGTTATGTAGTCTGGACGTCACATGCTCAGCCCTTTTCAACGTCGAACCACACAACAAACAAATTAGATGTTGCCGGTCGGTCGTCATAACAAGGACGGAGCCAACTGAAGTTCTCCCCGATTTCTAATTGCCTGTATGCTACTAGCGTTTGAGCATTCTAACTTGGTGTGAGCATGCGCATTAGCGTCTATTGTTTTACGTAGGAAAGTGATTGCAAATTAACGTTAGCAGCGCCCTCTATTGGTCAACTTTACAGTAAACTGCTTACATTAAACAATAGATGGCGCTGCTAACGTTACTATGCAATCACTTTTTCTATGTAAAACGATAGACGGCAATGTGCATGCTCACACCAAAGTAGAATTTTCAAACACTAATGAAACACAAAGTGTTTGGGGGTTGTATTGTATGACAAGTTTTTTTTTCTCTCTGTTGAAGGAACGTTACTGTACAGAGCCCTGTAAAGGCCATACAGTGAAAATAATTTTCATTGCAGTTGACACTTTTTTTTTCCTAACCTAACCTAACCTTTGACAGAAAAAGTGTCAATGGACAGAAAAAGTGTCAACTGTAATGAAAATTATTTTCACTGTATGGCCTTTACAGGGCTCCGTATTATTGCATATGAGACATTGAGTTGTACCTCTTTGTGTGTCATCTCAATATTCTTCTATGTGCGTGTATCACTATCTCTATGTATAATCATTATTATCACAGTGTGTGTGTGTGTGTTCGCCTCACTCCACACAACACACATTGAATAAACACACAGCTAACCTAGTGACCTACTTTTCGAGCTAGCATAGCAACACAATGGGGCAACAGTTAATTTACAAGAGAAAGAGAAAAAAATAGAAAGTCAGAAACAAGAAGGAGAGAGAAAGAGAGAAGGAGAGAGAAAGAGAGAAGGAGAGAGAAAGAGAGAAGGAGAGAGAAAACGCACCATGCTTTTTAAAAGCAGGTGAACGCTAAAGCGGAACCAACCCCCCCCCCCTTTCACTCACAAAGAAAAGCAACAAAACAAGAAGAAAAAAAAAACCTAGAACTTGGGGGGAGGAGAAATACAAGTTTAAAAGCGAAGCAATGAAAAAAAAAAAAAAAACCGCTGCTTCTTGCTTCCCTTTTTGCCTTCATCTTCTTTAAAACAACTATTTTGATCGTGACCCAAATATGCAAAATAAATTTTAAAACTGGCCAAAAAAAAAAACCCCCCTCCGAGAAGTAGAAAGAAAAAAAATTTCAGAACTTCTCTTTGAAATTAAAGTAATTTTTCTTCCCTTTTTTATGTAAAAAAAAAAAAAAAGATAGGAGGAATTATCTCTCTTATCAGATTACAAGGAGCTAGCAATTTGTTCACTTTGTTTGTTAAAATTAACAAAGTCAGAACTTTTCAAATTAAAAAAAAAAACAATAGCTAGTTTGTGAAAATAGTTAAAACACAATTTATAGTTTTCAATAAGCTCACAAGCTTCTTATACCTTTGTACACACATGAGTTAAATGAATTCAAATTAAATGTGGTTTAGGTGAATTATACAGAATCCAGTTAAGGACACATGAACACCAAATAAAAATTAACTTTATTATTAATATTTTAAATTGAAATACTAAATCAATATTTTGTCAATAGTTTCTATATTCTATTTAAGTATTAACTCAATATTTTCAGATTATTAACTGAATAAATTGAATTCGACATATTGTTTGTTTGCCCTTCACAGGGCTCTGTAGAACACAGTTATTTTTTAAATGCATTTAAATTATCAGGTGTGTACTAGGTATTAGAAAATTTCATATTTTATTAATTTTAATAATTTTCATTAAACAAAAAAAATTAAAATATCAATCAACATGTAAATGACATTATTTTATAGACATTTCTAGAGATGGGCCATTCGAAACCGGCGAATCTTGAAAAATATTCGAGATTCGAAAACTCGAATCTTCGCAGCTTTTTTCGTCTTTCGAATCCTAATCTTAAAAAAAAAAACTGTTAAAAACTTTGGTAAAATTAGTTTTAACTCCATTGACGTCCAATAGAAGCGTTCACTAACACGAAAAACCGGCGATTGTTGCAATTTCGGTGGTTACCCGGATCACCAATATAACCTTATGGCCTGACCCTGAGTGCCACACTTTTTTTTTATTAATTAATAATTTAATATTTAATATTATTTCATTTATTTTTATCTTCTTGAAATGAGTAATATAGGATTCTTATACGAAGGATTCGAGAGATTCGGGAGATTCTCGTCGAGAACCTTTTAGGATTCAGATTCGACAAAATTTAGGATTCGTCCCACCTCTAGAACGAAGTGCATTTCTAAAAATTTGGACAAATACCAATAATATAAATATTTTTTGTTTTATTTCTAAATTTGGAAATAGAAGTGCAACTTCCCAAAATTTAGAGAGAAAAAAAAACGAGTATAAATATTAAAAATTAGAAAAAAGTAGGCCTATAAATATTAAAAAATTTGAACAAATAAGTAGAAAATTACTTATAAAAATGTAAAAAATTTAAAAAAATGAGACAAATAAGTAGAAAAATAACCAAAATTTCTTGATTGTAAAAAGCCATAAAAAACTGAGTAACCAAAAAGGAACAACAATAAACAGTAAAAATAAAACTTCAATTATGAAGTAAAAAACGCGCTCAAAAATTGAGCAAAAAAAGTTTAAAATGACTGACTATACGAAGATAGCCAAATCCACACACCAATAGGAGAAAAGGCAAATCTATACCAGTTTCACCACTGCCAAATGGCTCATCACGAGTCATCAGTAGAAAATATTGTTTGATCTTACTTTACCTTACCTAATCTGATCTTAACTTAGTCAAAATTTTAACAAAAATTATATATAAATTTCAAAATTTGGCCAAAAAGAAAAGAAAATTACAAAATTTGAACAAAAAAGTCTTTTTTTTTTTATAAAATGTGAACTAAAAAAATTATAAATTTTCAAAATTTCACCAAAAATGTACAAGATTTATAAAAAAAAATTCAACAAAGATAAAGTTTACCTCCAGCTTAAAACTCACTTAGCTAGAGTTCATTTCAACGCCTCAGAGGTAAAGTGTGTTAAGTCACCAAACCTAAACTTTACAGAGGAGTCGAGTTATTCGAAAGATCTTATTTTCATATAAGATAAAAGAGAACTTAACGTGGTATACCACCACCTAGCGGCAGATGTGTAAAACTGTGGATTTAACACTTTACTGCTAATACAACTTGACAAGCTGATTCTTTAAGGTGAGTAGTACACACCAGGATTCTTTGGTTGCGATACATTGTTGCAGAGCTGCTCCGATACAATGGTGCGGGGCAGAATCGCAACTGACGCGATTCAGACTCGCAACAAAGCATCCCGGTGTGTACTACCCTTAAAGGGTAGTGCAAACGGTAGGCTGAATCGGGTCAGTTGCGATGTGTTCTCGACTGAGAAAAGCTTGTGTGCCCAGTGCCCACCAACGTTTCTGTTTGTTCGCCCCTCTGGATGCATATCACTATGTAGGCAACATACTGACACGGAACAATGTTGCGGGTTCTAATCGCGTCAGTTGCACTTCTATCCCGCAACATTGTATTGGAGCAGCCCCGCAACAATGTATCGCAACAAAGACTTCTGGTGTGTACTAGGCTTTCAACAAAATGTGATTTAACGCAGTTTACCTCTTATATTCAAACAATATGTCACAATAATTAATCACTGATTGAAATAATTTTCATTTATACAATATTTTCATCATTTTAACCAGATCCTATAGATCTATCATATATTGGAGACAAATCTTTTGTCCAATATATTTCCAAACTTTATCAAACTATCAGACTCCTGCCTAATATCAATTGTACTAAAGCCTAAAGCCCCTAACACACTAGCAACCTCCCATGCAATTCAACTTGCAATGCAACCTGTGATGTGACTTGCAACTACAACTTTGTAATAAACTTCTATAGCACACACTATGCAACCTAGTTGCAATCAATTTTTTAAAACCTCTTTGAAAAATAAAATGGCGTCCAGACATTATTTACAGGACGCCATTATGATTAGCCCCTAACAGGAAGTTCATAAACCGGAAGTCATGAAACCGGGAATTCGTTCAATGTTACATATGTCATTTCCGGCAAACAACCTGATTGGTTGTTTGTCAGAAAGTTACATGAAAAGTCTCTCAAAAGTTGAACCTGTGCAACTCAATGAGACTGAGTTTGACACTAGTTAAAAAGAAAGTTTTATCAAGTTGCATGTCATATCACACTATAAACAAGGAAGTTGCAATGTCACACATTGCACATTTTTATTGCATTAAAAGTTGCTAGTGTTTCATAGCGGCTTAAAATGGTAAAACTTCATGGTTTTTATTTGGGCTACAGACAAGTACTTTTCTTAACATTTGCCACTAAATTTAATGGGGGTTTCAGTTGAGTCTTGAGACATAACAGAACTTGACTTTCTTTCAAGAATATCAATTCTCGACTCTTTTTTTTTTTTTTTCCTTTTCATAGTAAAAAGTTCTTCTTACATCATCATCATCATCAGATTCATCACTATAAAGTACTATAGAGTACAACTGTAATAGTTGATGAGTAATAAAAATGATACAAGTCTACAAAAATGAATAATGGGTGACCGATTATATCATGAGTCTATCAACATTAAACTACTTACCTTTTTATTCTTTCACGTTTTTCTTTGGAATTTCTAGATCTATTCAAGAAGTTGGGTGCATTCGGAAACATCTAAGTTTTCTAACATTAAACCCCTTCTGAAATGATTGCTTTTAGAACTTAATTTCTTCTTGTAAAAACTCTGCCCTTTTCAGAAGGCTCTGAAATAATCTTTTTAACATTATTTCAAGAGTTTTGAAAAGATAAAACACTAAAAACTGGCAGCACTGTGGCAGTGTGAAACCATGTGAAAATACAGGCATCTGTAGACAGCTACAAAAATTTCTTTGGCTCCGCCCTTTTATGAGCGTCAGACCAAATATCAACCAATTAGAAATAAAATTAAGGTTGATATTGATTGATATTCGGTCTGACGCTCATAAAAGGGCGGGGTAAACGAAATCTTAGCGCTGGGCAGAACTGCCTGTTTGTAAAGCCTCGTACAGACCAAAATTAGATGTTCACGAACCGTTTGGAAACTTTTTAGGGATGTGAGACATTCGAATCCCGCGAATTTTTAAAAAATATTCGAAATTCGAAAACTCGAATCTTAGCGCTTTTTTCGTCTTTCGAATCTTTCGAATCCTAACCTAAAAAAACATGTTAAAAACTTCGGGAAAATTAGTTTTAACTCCAGTAACGTCCAATAGACGTTCACTAATAATAAAAAAAACTGGCGATTGTTGCAATTTCGGTGGTACCCGGATCACCTTGTGGCGACCCTTAGTGAAGCCACACTTATGTTAATATTTTATTTCATTTATTTGTATCTTCTTAATGAATAATAGAGGAATGTTATATGAAGGATTCCAGAGATTCAAGGAATTCGAGAACCTTTTAGGATTCGGATTCGAGAAAATTTAGGATTCGGATTCGAGAAAATTTAGGATTCGGATTCGAGAAAATTTAAGATTCGGATTCGAGAAAATTTAAGATTCGGATTCGAGAAAATCTGGGAATTGTCCCACCTCTAGTTATTTTTCTCATTTATACTTTAATATGCATTTTTGAAGCAAATTGTAATACATATTTCACAGGGTTTTATTGCATATAAATCCGCTCTCTGTAGGCCAAAATAAATACGTTCTCTGCGCACACAAACATTTCCAGTCTTTTAATAACGACTAACATAACATAAATAAATGTATGTAATAGATAAAAATCCAGACATGATCCATTTTAGTGTTTTTAAACGACATACCCCGCTTTTCTTTTTTCCTCTTCTTCCTCTTAAATTTTCTATCATAAAAAAGCATTACAGCCATTTTTATAACCAAGTAAATCCCCTTTCCCCAGGGTTCCCCTCAGCTTGTAAGAAGAACAAAAAAAAATGTTCGAAAGAATGTCTAAAATGCGCACTGCATAATAATTATAGTCCTTTGAAACATATGTATGGGTCACCTGACACAAACAAGACAACGTTACCAAATCAAAAATGTTGCCAGTCCTAGTAAATCGCCTAATATCAAGCCTCCACCTCCAACCCTCGTCATGCGAGAAGAAATTCGCAAAAAAAAAAAAATTACTGCCGGAACCCTGCACAGAGTGTTAAAAGTTGAAATTCAAGTGCCAGATTTTTTTTCTTCTTCTTGAATTCTCTGTGAAGATACACTGGTAACAAAACAAAAAACTTCGCAATCCAAATCCACCATGAAAATTATGTGGCCCTTCTACGGAGCCCTGTTGAGGTTATGTCATCAACCGGGCTCCGTAGAAGGGCCACATGTTAGTAAAGGTAGATATTTTTTTTTTTTATTTCGTCCTGTCCTTACGACATAGTATATCGTCCGGACGAGATAATAAGTCTTCCCGACAAGATCCTCAAGTCGTCCGGACAAGATACTAAGTCGGGTCTGAATGAAAGGATGAACATTGTAGGGTAACTCTAAAACACGAAACAGAATGTACATCAAATTGTAAGGAAGAAAAAAATCACATGATTTAATTTAAAAAATGGTTATGTTGTTCCACATCCATGTTAGTACAGTGTTCAGCCAAATCTATATGCATTTTGTTTCAGGTTTTAAGAGTTACCCCGCACAATATTCATCCTTTCATCCTGTATCTCGTCTGGACGACTTAAGCTTAAACTTCATTCACGCAACGTCGAGCGACCTACCTCGAGCGAGCGTCAGCAAACATGAGCGTCTTCATACCATATAAAAGCAAATATTAGCAACTTATCAAAGCATCCCGAATTGCTACTCAGTCGCCAAGCTTCTGTTCAAACAGAAGCTTCAGGTCACAAACTTTTCAAGTCGCTACCCAACAACCAATCAGAGACTAGATTTTTTTGCATATGGCGTCTTCGATTCTCTCACATCCATTTTAGTTGGACGTTTACAGTGGAACTACATTACTACAGTATTACACACCATAAAGACACGCCCAAAACGCTTGTAGTTGCAGCACATACGTAGCATGTGCCAGCGACTAGCAATTTGCTACTTCAAGTTGCTATGCTAGTTACTAGTCGCTAGTACGCTCAAGGTAACATGTATGAAGTTCCAGCTTTATTATCTCGTCCGGACGAGATTAAAAAAAAATATTTCATGTCTTCAACAGGGCTCCGTACCCTTCTTCTGCACGACTCAATCGGCTACATGTTGGCCAACTGAGTACCACTTGTAAGGATTTGTTTTTCTCCCAAGACTACCCAATTTTTTCTCATCACCTTCACAAAAATAATCCTAAAACTTTTTATCTTCAATTTTCTTCGTTTCATACTTGCTAAAAGAAAAGAACTTTTGCTGAATCACCACCGTCTTGAAAAATGAAAATAATTCTTTTATTTATATCTATAGAGGGGGGAGGCTGGACATTTCGAGGGGGGGGGGAGAGAGAGGCCAGCATTATTTCACCTATGAAAGGTATATATATATATATATATTAGCTGCCTGCTCTCAGAAGAAAAAAGAAAAAAACCGGAGCTGTTTTTAAGGAAATAAAATTCTGAAACGCATAACAATGACTCAGCCTCCTCTCCTTCAGAGAAATCTCTACCAAACAAAAAAGGCCCCCCCCCCCAGCCCTATACCAGTGTAGAAAATAAAAAATTATCATTTTCTTTATAAAAAACAAAGTATTTATTAAATTTAAATATATCGGTAATTATTTTATATATATTAAAGCTTTGTCTGTATGTGTGTAACACTGTACAAACAAGGACAAAAACGTTTAAGCACGTCCAAAGTTATTTCAATTTAAATGAACCGGTTTTTTTTCTCATGGTCAACTTTTATGTTGTGCTCTCCCGATCCAAAAGAACCCAAACAATAGTTAAGGTGCTTGTGAAGTATTTCAATAAAATAGTTAAATATTTTTAAAATTAAACTAGAATATTGCTCCCGTCATTTATGATGGGTTATCCCACTAGTTACAAATGTTCAACATAAAAAATAACCTAGCTCAACAAAGTATCATAACTAAGGTTAACCAATTTGCCACAATCAACTAATGCAATACGAATCCACGCGTGCTTGGCTGCCATTGCAAATCATTAGTCTCGTAATAAAAGCATATGGTACAAGTCGTCAGGGCAACCTACACAGACCTGCCTTCACAGACATACCTGACAGGCTTACCGGAATGTATGGGTGCACTGTGCTTGTCCTGTTGACCTTGCACAAGCATGCCTCTGCAGGCATACATGACAGATTTACCCGGAACGTGTGTGGCTGCCTTAAGGAGAACTTTTGAACAATAATTATAATAAAAACATTGTGGAGTATGTGATTCTCTTGTTACGTTCCTGCATACCCGCATACAGGCTGTTTTCTGAGCATTCACTGCATGAACTTAGCGAGAGCATTATAAAGGTGCAGTGTTGCAAATTTGCAAATTACTACCACGGCCCACCCGCCAATAGGCTTTAGGCCACTCATGGCCGAGCGCATGCAACAGTCTATGTTACAGACACAATGGGAAAACAATACACACTGGGGTGCCCGAGGGCAAGTGTCAGACTAAGTGTAAATTGTAGATCGCTGAAGAGTTCATGGCAGTCTGGTTGGTGGACACTAGCCATCTGTACCAAATCTGCTAAAGGTGCAGTGCGCGGCGTTGGCTGCGCACCGACGCGATGAGGGCACACAAACAGCTTTTTGGAAACCCTGCGCCCCCTATGATAAAATCCTGGATCTGCCACTGCACGCCAGAATCGATCGTGTGTATCCGGCCTTAAAACACAGTGGGAGTCGGGCTTTTATATAAATATATAATCAGTAATCAATTATCATAGTGTTTTGTCGCTGTGTGTTTGTTTTATGTTATGTTTTGGTGCTTTGTCATTCATTGCATGGGTGGAGAAAGGGATTTCCTCACTCACTCACTCACTACCACCTCCTACCTCTTTCATCAACACACTGATCTCTATTTCTATTTAAAGAGTGAAAGAGAGAGAAAACTAAGCAACACTTTCATTCAGTGTAATATATAAATAATAATAAGTTAATAACCATGACATACAAATCTACTGAACTGTTTCCCCACTGCCCCACATTGGATAAAAATAAAAATAAAATAAAGAAGATTTAATAATCCCAATGAAGTCCACACATTTTATTGCAAATGACAAGCAATCTCAATAAAACGACAAGTTTGATCATCATATGTTGATAATGATACTTGTGTTCTAAGTCAGTTCTTTTTATTTATATTTGTATTTTTATAACAATAAACCAGTCTCCTTTCAGAGATCATGACGTCATTGAAGAAAAAGAAGAAAGAAAAAAAGCTCAATAGAGTGAAAACTGCAAAATGAGTCATCAATCTGACGTCATTTGGCCGCAAGAAAGGAAGCGATAGATAGACAGAGAAAGAGATAGAGAGAACGAGAGATAGAAAGAAATAAGAGAAAGAGAGCGAGAGAAAACGCGCGAGCGAGAAAGGGATAGCGAGAGAGACAGAGCGAGAGAAAGAGAAAAACGAGAGAAAACGGACAGAGAGAGAGAGAGAAAACGGACAGAAAGAGAAAACGGCGAGAGAGAGAGAGAGAGAGAGAGAGAAAATGAAAAAAACATTAACATTCAGCTTCAAATCATTAAAAAAAAACTACATTGGGTAGTAAATAGCCTCCAATACATCCTTGCCTGTCTATGCACTCATAGACTTTGTAAACTTCTTTACTTTTCATTTTCTTATGATCATTCAAGAACTCCTTCTAATCTTGTACAGAAACCAAATCCGGGAATTAGGCTAGCTCTGCCTACCCTTCTCAAGAAAGCAATCATCTAAAACATGTACCATTGTAACTCAATGGAAGCATTCATGTATCCCCGACTCCCGTACGAAAGACAGGCAATTAGAAAACGGGATGAACAGAAGTTGGCTCCGCCCTTTTTATAACGAACGGCAACTTCTAATTGGTTTGTTGTGTGGTTCGACGTTGAGAAGGGCGGAGCATGTGACGTCAGACTACATAACCAACCAATTAGAAGTCGCGTTCGTCATAAAAAGGGCGGAGCGAACTTCTGTTCATCCCGTTTTCTAATTGAACGTGTACGAAAGAGCTCTTCCATTGGTGTACATGTTCAGCAATATATTTTATCAGTTGAGAATCTTTATTAAGTTTTCTGCTATGCTATTATTCATTAAAATAAACATGGCGGCAAAAATAAACATGGCGGCAAAAATAAAAGTGGAAATGACCTTTTGTTTTAATTGTAAGCTTAAAAATAAAGAGCTCATCATACAAGAGAACAGCACCCAAACAAGTCTAATTATCTGATAAAATATTTACAGAGAAGTGAAAGTAAGTTCAAAACAAGAAAAGAGCTCATCCTCCACCTCCCCCTCCCCACTCTGAGCCGCCCAAAAAATCTGTAATAGAGAGAGTGAAAAAAAAAACAAGAGGGAAAGGAGAATGGCAAAGAGAGAGAGAGAGAGAGAGAGAGAGAGAGAGAGAGAGAGTACGCAACTGGGAGAGCTATAAATAAATATATATAGGCCACTGAGAACGGTTCATAAAGCGAACAAAAAAAAAATGATAGCACAAGTGCAACACAGTGACCTACTGGCACACTTTGGCAATATTATTATTATTATTATTATTGTTGGTTCGAGTTCAATCTTTTCAATAGATAATATATATTATACAGTAGTATATGGCGTGAGTGGTATTAAATGAGGATTCGAAATAATAAGGCTTAATAAACGTCACGTGAAAGTGAACAAAAAAACCCCTCGATTGCAGAAGAAACCCCCTCCATTCATTTCAATTTCAATTTTATTTCCGATTCTTTTCATGTTTGTTTACGAGATTCGAAAAATCATCAAGAAAAAAAAAATTGATTTTGCACTTTCTGTTTTCTAAATAATCTCAAAAGATCACAACGACACAGGCAATTAGAAAACGGGACGAGAAGAAGTTGGCTCCGCCCTTTTTATGACGACCGGCAACTTCTAATTGGTTGGTTATGTAGTCTGACGTCACATGTCGTTATGACGTCACATCTGTCTACAGATGCCTGTGCCCTGCCGAGGATTTTTTTTACAAATTTTATTTTTAAATTTTAACAAATCGACATTTTAGTCGACATGTCGACTTTATTCTCCACATGTCGACTTTTTTTATAAAACTCGTTATGTCGACTTTATTCTAGAACCACCTGTCGACTTTTAATCTATTTTAGAAAATGATAAGGGTGGGGCATGTGACATCAGACCAAATAACAAACCAATTAGATGTTGTGTAACTTGTGTTCACAGGCATCTATCTGTAGACAGCTTCAGTATTTTTTTTACCCCATCATTTTGATTAAAAATCAAGCACCTGTTTAAAAATGGTTCCACAAAATGACTATGTTGAAAACAGACTGCAAAAAAAAAGGGAGCTGGGCTGTGATTGGCGGCGAAGTCCCTTTCGGTCAATAATAAGATAGAATAAAAGCCTATCGAAATATTGTGCGAAAATGAAGTGTCTACAAAGGGTCAAACTTATATTTTGTCGCAGCAAAAAGCAACTAAGTATAAAATTTCTGCTGCAAAACGAATTTTTTTTCGTTTCGCTTTTCGCGGGTCTTTCGCTAAGGTTTTCGCGGCTGTTTCGCTGAGCCTTTCGCGGGTCTTTTGCTGAGGTTTTTGCGGCACATTCGCTGAGGTTTTCGCTGAGCTTTTTGCGACTTTTTCTCTGAGCTTTTCGCGGCTCTTTCGCTGAGCTTTTCGCAACTCTTTCGCTGAGGTTTGCGCGACTCTTTCGCTGAGATTTTCGTGATTCTTTTCGCTGAGATTTTCGTGATTCTTTTCGCTGAGATTTTCGCGACTCTTTCGCTGACTATAAAAACCAACCTTAATAACATTTTTTTAAAAAATGGACTGCGAATACAGCATCAATCAAAGTGCTAAAAAACAAGAAATAAAATCTTACTGAGGTTCAAGGGTTCGAAATATATAAAAAAAAAAATATACTTTTCATTTTTTTTAGCAGTTTTTTTTTTCTTTCTTGCGGCTGGAAAAAAGTAGGTCACAGAAATCTACCCACCCACCCTCTCCCTCCTTCTACTAAAAAAAACTCATGCAAACCCCCCCCCCCCCCACACACACACACACAAAGGAGAAGAGAAAAAAAAAAGTATACGCAAACAATTCCACAGAAAAAAAAATTCAAAAAAAAAAAAAACACTAACAAAAACCGTAAAAAAGCTATTAAAAAAATCCCTGTCTAGTGTTATTTGTCAATGTCTCGTGAAGCCCTTTCTAGGACTCGTAGTGTAATCCAGAACAATAATTGCTCTTTTTATAACATTCTAGTGTCATTTAAGAGCTGTGAATCTTGTGATTGGACGGCCATCTTGGTTGGATCGAGTAACCTCCAAGTTGTAAAAACTGATAAGTTATAACTTTTAATAATGATTCTTGTAGTTTCATTTTTTTTTTCTTTTTTAGAAATCCAAACTATACTTTTTTAAAGTTCGTTATTATGGCTTTAATAATTAATTTATTATAAGTCTTAATATACCTTGAATATAACTTGAATTGCATTGCAATTGTTAGAGATCATAACCCCAAGGAATCAGTAGCAGAGCTAAGGTATTGGGCGTGGAGAAGAGGGGGGGGGGGCTATTTTTTAAAAGAAGAGGGCAAAAATTACAAAATTTTAGTTTTAGTTCAAATGTTTTAGTTTTAGTTCAAATTTATTTTCAAAATATTGTCAAGAAATAATCAACGATTGTCAAAACGATTTTTAAATTTTAAAATAAAGGCGAATGAAATCATAAAAAAAACTTGAAAATAAAGTGACTTTTCATGAGTCACACCAAACGACGCCATTTTAAATTTCCAAAAACGAAAGTCTCCCCCTCCCCTATTTTTGTGGCAAAGGTTGTCACCTCACATTTACAGAATTCCTTATTGAAATACATGTATTCCCTATTCCTATTCAACTCAATACAACCTTCCACGTGGAATAATTCAAATATTAAATCCATAGTACATTGGAAATGAAAGTAATGTGAGCTGGTGACAGCACATTAGAATTCGAGTAGAGGAGTAGACTTTGGAGTTTTTTGTTGTTGCCAATGTTCGTTGTTTGGTGGCGCATCTATCTGATAAAGTTCATTTACATGAAGTCAACTGATTTTTAATTTTATAAATTATATTAATCACTTATTTTTAATTTTAAAAATCGTTTTGGTAATCATTGAATAATTCTTTGACAATATTTTGACAAGAAATTTCTGGAGGTAAATGGTCTCTTTAATAAGTGCCCCAAAAAAGGCACTGGTGTTTTACAAATGAAAAACATTGTCAAACTTAAATTAAAGTAAAACAAAAATAATTTTTCTTTCAATTTTGACAATTTAAAAAAAATTGAAAACTGTAAACTAAAGGGGCGCCAAAAAATGCTGTAAAGGGTGCGAGGGGGCCGTTCGCCCTCCTGCCACCCTTCCCAATTTGAATCCGCCACTGCCAGGAATTCTTTGATGAAATATTGTCAAGAATTACCTTACAGATTGCCAAAAATGATTTTTAAAATTAAAAATAAGTGATTAATATAATTACAAAAATTAAAAATCATTTGACTTTTTTTCATAAATGAACTTTTATGATAGATGCGCGCCACCAACAACAGACATTGGCAATAATAATAATGTCTACATATCTACTCACATGCTGATGTTGTCACCTTACATTACTTTTAATTCCTTATTCAACTACTTCTATTCCCTATTCCACGTGGCTTTCGAGCCAAATTATAAGGTTGCAGTGATCTGAATATGAACAGCGGATACATGTATTTGATTAAGGAATTATGGAAATGTGAGGTGACAACATTGGCAACTGAGTAAAAAGGGAAAAACAGGCAATTAGAAATCGGAACGAACAGAAGTTGGCTTCGCCCTTTTTATGACGACCAGCAACTTCTAATTGGTTTGTTGTGTAGTTCGTGGTTGAAAAGGGCGTAGCATGTGACGTCAGACTAAATAACCAACCAATTAGAAGTTGCGTTCGCCATAAAAAGGGCGGAGCCAACTTCTGTTCGTCCTTGATTTCTAAATGCCTGTGGGGAAAATTGAATTAAATTAATGCTGCTACAAGAGGGCGCTTGCAATAATTTAATTATTAAGAGTATGGTGCCAGCAACATGGCATAATTAACTTGGCCGAATAAAAAGAGATTAAACGTCGACATGTCGAGATTAAAAATGTACAAAATTCCTCTGCAGGGCTCCATAGCCAGACGGTGTTTCACGCATTTTGTTAAATTTAGTTCAACGAACGTTCCAGGTTCCAACAAAAGTATCCCCCTAGAAAACCATTTAAATATACTCCACCCACTCATTACCGACCTCCTTTATCCCCCTCTTTTTATTGCAAGGTGTAAATTATAAGCAGGAAGTATAGAAAAATACAAAAAAACACAACAAAAAAGAGTGGAGAAATAAAAGCAAGAGAGAGAGAGAGAGAAGAAGGGAAAGAATGTGGATGGGGTAAAAGATAGTGACGAAGCAGGTTTATTGACTTCCCCCCTTTTTATTCTTCCCCTTCCCCCCCCCCCCAATATCCTAACCTCACAACGCTACACAATATATAATGTATAAAAAATAATCTAAAACTAGACACATAAAACCTCAGACATATTTTTTTTATGAGCAAACTAACATTTTTTGATCAATGATAAAATATCTTTTTATAAAGAAAGGAAATAAATAATACACCGGAAATGACCGAAGTATTTTCTTATCTCTGCCTTTCAAAAGTATTCCAGAATAAAAATCAAGAATAAATAAATTTACAGGCAATTATAATTTATTGTCGGGATTGACAGTGGTTGGAGCTTTTCAGTAGTCACCTAGTGTCGTTTCAAGTAACCTGCCTTATTCTTAAAGGTGGGAGCGTAACACATGGATCGGCGGCGGCGGTGGCGAGCAAGAATAAATATGAGCAGCGGCTACCACAGGCATTTAGAAATCGGGAAGAACACAAGTTGGCTCTGCCCTTTTTATGACGAGCGCAACTTCTAATTGGTTGGTTATGTAGTCTGACGTCACATGCTCCGCCCTTTTCAACGTCGAACCACACAACAAACCAATTAGAAGTTGCCGGTTGTCATAAAAAGGGCGGAGCCAACTTGTGTTCTTCCCGATTTCTAAATGCCTGTGCGGCTACCGGCGTCTAACAAAAAACCCACCATTCATACTTATCAATAGTGTTGGGCGATCCGTATCGATTTTTCGGAGTATCGATGTTTTCCTTCCGATTTTTACGATTTTTGTATCGATTTTTGTCTTCCCGATTTTCCTATGGATCGATTTATTTTGGTCAAAATCGATTCTTTCGATCCAATGAAAAAATGAATGAATGAATGAATAGGCCAATAGGTGAATAGGGCCGGATAGGGCCGATAGATCATATCGCTATGAAGTATTTGCCAACTGTAGCTACCTCTGTGCAATCAGAAGCAATATAATGAATGTGAAACGAAACCGGCTTACGGGTAAACAACTTTCCAAACTTTTATTTTTAAGCTAGTTGGGAAAAAAAATTTGGTTCTAAAATTGAGATCGCACGGATTAAAATGAAATGAAATTCAATGTTAAATTATATGCATTTTCAATACTTTTCACTGTTTTCAGTACATGTGCTAAAATGTTAGCAAAGATTTAGGTTTTTTGGTAAGTATAGTTAGTATACTTAAATATAAAAATCGATCCAAAAAATCGACTTTTTAGTACCGATTTTTGGATCGGATCGGATCGGTGCTTTGTGGATCAGATCGGATCGAAGAATCGATTTTTTGCTGTGTATCGCCCATCACTACTTATCAATGCTAGGCTGTGAGGGTTGCACATATCGCTATATCGAATATAGTAAATATCGATATAAATCAAAATCGATAAATATCAAATATATTATGATTATTATCGTTTCATTTGTATGGTAGTTTCTGTAACAAAAGCAACCAAAAAAAAATAATTGAATTCGGCGGCCGCCATAGCGGCGGTGTATTGAGCTTCAAAAACACGGGCGTATATTTAACTAGAGCTGTGCGTTTTCGCTTCGCGGAGCACAGTTCTAGTCAAATATACACTCTTGTATGGGATTCGTTCCTACTAGAGACCTACACAAAACCCATGGGATGGTGGACTTTTGGGCTGGGCTTGGATCGGCATATTTATGTTAAAGACCCATGGGCCTGGTGGGCTTCGTTGGCCTGATGGGCTTTGTGGGCCTCATGGGCTTTGTGGGCCTGGTGGGCTGGGCTTCAAATTTTTACTCAATGTAGGTCTCTAGTTCCTACTAACAAGCAAAAATCTCAAATAACCAAGAGACATTTCGAATAACTTCATCATAGTTATTTTTTTTTCATTTTAAATTTAAAATAAACAGCACAGAAAAAGAAAGAGAAAATTAAAACAGTCTTTGAAATTTCCTCCTCTCTCTCAAGTGTCATTTATTAATTCCAAGGACAACTAACTAATGATAAGAGTTAACTCATCAGTTGATATAAACATAGAAATTAAGCCACAATCCATCCATCCCCTCCCCCCCTCTTTTTATATACACAAACACTAACACAAATTTGACAGAAAAATAATAAAAGTTAAAAATATCATTTAAGATGAAGAAATTGTTAACAAGAGAAATATCATTGAATCGAAAATTCCTTGGAATGAAAACGTCACTAGGATTAAAACGGTACGGAGCTACATAACTGAAAAAATCAGACATTTTTTTCAAAAGATCAAAGTGTTTGTCCACAAGAAAAAAATGATTAGCGTTTTATTGGCGATTAAAATCGGTTCAATTTGATGGTTTTTTTTTTCAGTTTTCTAATAAAACCTTTGTTCATTTAGCCTCTATGTACATATAAGAGACAGGCATTCTATAGACAGCTTCAGAATTTATTTGGCTCCGCCCTTTTATGAGCGTCACATCAAATATGAACCAATTAGAAATAAAAAGGGCGGGACATGTGACATCAAACCCAGTAACAAACCAATTAGAAATTGATGACGCTCATAAAAGGGGCGGAGCCAAATAAAATTCTTAAGCTGTCTACAGATGCCAGTCATATAAGAGTTTGTCCAGAGTAGAACAGAACATGGTCGCGAACATTTCAAAATACATGTTCGTTTGTTATGTTCGCGCTGCGGCCGGAGTGTCCAAACTTGAACAGAACCTGCATGTTCGCAACGTGCAGAGTTCTGTTCAAGTAACAACCTCGGCTGCTGTCCAAACCTCCTTAGGACTGGATGTTCGGAGAACTACTCCTGGTCCAAACGCGAACATCCTTTGATGTAACGGGCAAAAGTCGAAAAATATTTAAAAGCTCTTTAAAAAAAACACCTCAGGAGCGCTCAACTGGCCCCAAAAAGCTTGGAAAAACACAGGATTCAAGAATTTTTAAAAATTCAAAAAATGGGCCAAAAGCCAAGTGTTTGGCTTTTTTTTTCCAAACAACGGCCATAAGTCGAAAAATATTTAAATGCTCTAAAAATGCCTCAAGAACGCTCAACTGGCCTCAGAAGTCCCCCTTTTTCTTGTCGAGGGCGCCTTTACGAATTTGCACAAGGGCGCCTTACACTCACGCAATCTGAAAATATCCTGCGGGCGCCACTGCGTGGTTATCACTTCTTAAACGACGATATTCTAAATATGCATCACGTATCTAGATGCACTTTGTAAAGCTTTTCACATGCGCAAAACAAACAAAAAAAACCGCTACAAAATAAAAGCAAATTAACATACCTTAAGGTCCCTGAAGAATATACTGTTTCGTGCCCAATCAACTTGTGCAAAAAGGCTCTGGTCCAACACCTTGCACATAAGTTCGAACAAGTCCACTTCACACTGGTTGTACGTCTGATTTTGCAAAAGAGCAAACAATTGATTTTGCCATTCCTTATCGTCCATCGTTGACGTTTGTACTTCTAGGATGAGTGCCGGGATCTTCGCCACAGCGTTACCACCACCACCACCACCACCACCACCACCACCACCTCCTCCTCCGCCTCCACCGGGGGCTGAAGGTCCCCCACTGGAAACAGAACTTGTTGATGTGGTGCCGGCCACCTCGTATCGAAAGGCCTTTGGAGATGCGGTATGAGGAGAAGGGGTGCTAGACGTAGGAGTTGTCGGAGTGTGAGGAGCCCACGACATTTTATGATGTTCAGAAAGGGTTTGAGCTGAAACGTGATGGGGATTGTGATGGTGAGTGTGGTGTGGATGATGATGGGTCGGAGCTGCAGAGGTTTGATTCGTGTGGGCCACCACTAGAGCACCCGCATTACCAGGGCCATTCGCTAACGAACCACCTGGACCACAAACGCCGGGCGAGGGAGATGAGTCTGGGGAACTGGTCGAAGAACTCAACTGTGGAATCTGAATCAGTTCCTGTTTGATTTGCACCCCTGGTCCGCTCGGAGAATCGTACAACGGAGTACCGGGAGCCGACGTCGGTGAATACGGAACCAAGGAACCGTTGGGACCGGTTCCCGATGCCAGTGATCCCACAACTTCACTTCCAAGTTGACACTGAGGTCGACCCTGTTGTGCTGCCATCTGTTTTTGCCTCAGTAATTGCAACTTCCGCGCTCGGTCCCTTTTGTACATTGGCCCAAATTTGTTGCGCCCACCTCGCATTCGATCGGCTCTCACAGCTGAAAAAAATACAAGCAAAGAAATTAATTTCGACAATTGTTACACTTTTTCTATGACGCTTTTATACTGTATAACAGAAGTTAACCTGCCTCATACTACAAAGAAGCTCTTTGACGTCATATGGATTGGACGAAAAATTTAGGATTGTGGTAATGGATTGTTGGTTGGTGGATTAGTGGAGTCCATTTGTTTACGAGGCTACATTGCAAGGTTACCTTGAAAAATCTAAGCAAAGAGCGCTAGCATCGTTTTTCTATTGAGCCCATAGACCGAATGTTAAAGAAAAAACGGTTATTTTTAAAATACACAGTCGCCGCAATATGTTTATATGTTCATATTTAAAGTTGTCCAATTTCGATGGTTCAAAGTGCAATGTGCACATTGAATATATGTTCATATAGTGATAGAATGACAAAAAAAAAATTGTAAAGTGCAGTTCTATTTTTAAAATGTATTTCAAAATCGGGAATTTCTAACTCTTATGTTAAACTCCATTGAGCACGCGCGCTCGTAAGCAAAAAACAACCATTACAATTGTTCGTAAAAAAAATACCTAAAAAAAAATTTAAAAAGCCACAATTACACTACAGTGAAGCCAACACACTGGCGCACGTGCTAATTTTTTTCCGGTTTTTTAAAATTATTCTCACGAGCATTTTAATGGATTTTTTTCTTAAGAGCGTGTACTCAATGGAGTTTAAAATAAGAGTTACAAATTCGCGATTTTGAAAGTTTTTAAAAATAGAACCGCACTTACCAATTTTTTGTCATTCTATCACTCGATCCGCATATAATTAAGGTGCACATTGCACTTTGAAAACTTAATATTGGATAATATACATATAACAACATAGATAACAATAACAATACATAACTATAAACATATTGCCGCCGCGAAAATTAACGCTTTTTCTTTAACATTGGGTCTATGGGTTCAATAGAAAAAGAATGTTAGCGCTCTTTGTGGAGATTTTTCAAATTAATTTTGCAATGCAGCCTCTTAAACTGTTGAAAACGTTTGACATCATCTCTTATTTATCAGACTAAATGACACAATCCTAAATTTTTCGTCAACCCTCATGACGTCACTAGCTTCTTCTTAGGGTGGGTCCAGTCTCCAGAACATAGCAGAACAAGGAACGAACAGACCATTGTTCGCGAACATTGTGGACAGTTTTACGAACATTCCAACTGTAACAAAATTTGTCTGTTGATCTGTGCGTGTTCGTGCCAGGAGACGTTTGAACGTCTTGAAGAATATTTCTCCGAACATCCGAAATGTCAGGAATGTCCGAACATCAGGAATGTGTATTTTAACCGTATGAATATATCGTAACGCTCATGAATTCCGATCCGCTCTACCGACGTAATGGTCGGGAAAGCCGATCGGAATTCAGTCAGTTGGATCCAGCACAAAAACTTCGTTTGCCCCGCCCTTTTTATGAGGAATGGCAATTTGTAACTGGTTTGCTACTGGGTCTGATGTCACATGCCCCGCCCTTTTATGAGGGACGGCAATTTCTAACTGGTTGATATTTGGTCTGCCGCTCATTAAAGGGCGGGGCAAACAAATTTTTTTGTGCTGGATCCAAACGCCTGTGAATTCATCGGGATACTGGACTCAGCATGGCGCCGATTTCAAGAAGTCCCAGACACATGCAAGTGCGGCCAGCACTAACTTTTCGTTTACTCCGCCCTTTTATGAGCATCAGAACAAATATCAACCAATTAGAAACTGATACGGGCGGGGCATGTGACATCAGACCAAATATCAAACCAAGTACCTGTTTCCCAGACTTTCTCCAGAGCGGATCTGACTCGCTCAGCTCTACCACCCTAATGGGGGGGGGGCTCCTTTCATTTATGTGCATTTTTGTTTGGGGCCTTTTTGCTGCGCGCCACGTCGTCCCGCCCCACCGACCTAGTGGACTGGACGCTCACTGCCCAGCTTATACATTAAATTAGAGGTGGGACGAATCCAAATTTTTTTCGAATCCAAATCCGAATCCAAATCCTAAAAGGTTCTCGAATCCTTCATAAAATAAATCCTCTATTATTCATTAAGAAGATACCAATAAATTAAATAATATTAAATATTAATATAATATAAAAATTTAAAAAAAATATTAATATTAAAATATTAATTTTAAAATATTAATATTATAATATAAAAAAACAGCGTGGCAAACTCAGGATCGCCACAAGGTGATATTGTTCATCCGGGTTGCAACAATCGCCGGTTTTTTGTTAGTGAATGCTTCTAATTGGACGTCAATGGAGTTAAAACTAATTTTACGAAAGTTTTTAACAGTTTTTTTTTAAAGGTTATGATTCGAAAGATTCGATAGACGAAAAAAAAGCGCGAAGATTCGAGTTTTCGAATCTCGAATATTTTTCAAGATTCGCGGGATTCGAATGGCCAATCCCTACATTAAATCATCTCTCATCCTCCATTCCCTAAAAACCCGTTGTGTTTCCCATTCCCTAGCCAAACAAATACAAATTTATAATTAACTAAGTTCCGCAGTTTCCTGTCAAACTACAGAGGTTTAAGTTCATATCGCTAATCTCAAGTGTTACAATAATAATAAAAAAAAGATCAGTGCTGCATAGAGACACATCAAAATTTCCTAATCCATCATATGTTAAATAATCCCTAATCAAAAGTTAGAAAGAAGAGAAGAAAAAAAAAAAGCATTTCCATATATGCAACAAAGATTTTTTTATATACAAACGAAAACGAGTCTGAAAATGGGACAAGGCCGACCAAATTACACCCTTCCCATCACGTGACTATGCCCTCCTCCTTTTCGCCTATCTTTTTTCCTATATTTTTTATTCATGAAATATCTTTAGTAGAAAAACTCGATATCCAGAAATGACAGCTAGAGTCGTTCAGTCCTAGAGGTATGAGCTGTAGCTTTTCAATGGGTAACTAAAACCACAGGCATCTGTAGACGGCTTCACATTTTTTTTGGCTCCGCCCTTTTATAGGCGTCATCAATTTCTAATTCGTTTGTTACTGGGTATGATGTCACATACCCCGCCCTTTTTATTTCTATTTGGTTGATATTCCGTCTGACGCTCATAAAAGGGCGGAGCCAAAGATATTCTGAAGCTGTCTGCAGATGCCTGTCTAAAACCTCAGCCTATTATCTTGCTGGACAGGCAGGCAACTCCTGAAATTTTGTGTTGGACAGATATGCAGCATCGTTTTCGAAGCAGCGCCTCTAGGTTTAATATGATATATTAAATTTCGAACTGATGTCACGTTTAGGACGAGTTCATTTTGTAGCTATATAGGGTGTATAATTATATAGAAAACAAAACGAGACTTTGGATAGGATTTTATGTACATATAATACCACCAGATGGAGCTGGTCTTGATCCTGCCAGCACTTCCGCCTTAGAGCAGTCATGCAACACCTTAACGTAGAAACGATAGGAAGTTGCCGGTCCAGGAAGGTAATAGTCTATGATAAAACTACCAAAATACAGTATTAAATGCCTCCTGAAAATGCTACCGCAGAAGGTTGTTAATTAGGTGCCCAGCAAGTGAAGCGAGCCTCTGCTACAGTTTACGAAACACAGATGAAAACCCCCTATTCACTAACCACCATCTTAGAGATTTGGGTCACAATTTTAGCTCAAGCTCTACCAAAATGCTGCAGCTACTTCCTTTAGATACACGAATAATGTGCAGCACTATCTGTAGAGCTCTATTTTCACAGGCAAGTGGGGGCCGCACGGTTCAAAGTTATCATTGGGTCTACTTCCTCCATCATTTCCGCTATGGACGGAAGTTGTGGAGGGACAGTGCTTAATGAAAAGAACAGCCTAGGGTTGAAACAATAATGTGGTGCATACGTTAAGAGACTATATCACAAACTTACTTCGAAACTTAGCGTTAACATCGTTGTTCTATTGAACCCATAGAACCAATGATAAAGAAAAAACGTTAATTTTTAAAATACACAGTTTATTTTTCATATTTAAAGTTGTCCAATTTTGATGGTTCAAAGTGTAATGTGCACCCTTAATTATACATTGTATGCTGATCTAGGGATAGAATGACAACAAATTGGTAAATAGTTATATTTTAAAAAACTTTCAAAATCGCCAATTTTCAACTCTTTATGTTAAACTAAATTGATTACGCCCCAAATAAGAAAACATCTATTAAAATGCTCTTAAAAATACGTCAAAATAATTTTAAAAAAAACACAAACCACAGAGAAGCCAATACGTGCTGATTTTTTTGTTTTTTTTTTCTTTAATTATTTTTACGTATTTTATATTTTAATGAGCATTTTAATGGATGTTTTTTCTTATTTGGGCGTACTCAATGGAGTTTAACATAAGAGTTAAAAAGTCACGATTTTGAAATAGTTTTTAAAAATAGAAGCGCACTTTCCAATTTTTTGATATTCTATCCCTAGATCAGCATATATTTAAGGTGCACATTAGACTTTGAACCATCAAAAATTGGACAATACACCAAAGACACATCTCTTTCCTCATTGGCTGAAATTTTTATTCTCAACTGTTTCAACCAATAGGGAGCCGGAATTATCTTTTCTGTGGGTCCTGCAGGAACTGAATTAGTGATATCACTAAATGAATTAATGATATCATAAATGGAATTCGTGATATCACTAATTCGAAGTATTTTTGAAATGAACGGCCACTCATAGAAAACATGCAACATGATGTATTGGTCACATTTGTGGCATTACGCTGCATGCCACAGAGAAAACATTGTGCATCATGGCAGCATGCGACAATGTCGCATGCTACATGTTGCACAATGTTTCTTTGGATGTAATCCCATCTTAATGCACATCTGACGTCATTATGCACCACAAATTCACCCAAAAAAAAAGAAACCGAGACTACAAAAATGTTGGAAACTTCATAAAGAAGTCTTTTTTTTCCCTATAATTTTGTTCGTTTGAAAACTTTAAAGAATCCAAGTAAAAAAAAAAGAAAATTCCATCACGAAACGTGAACAAAAATATTTGGAGGGCGATGGGCGTTTTTTTTTCTTCTCTCCAGATAGAAAAAGTAAGAAGAAAAAAAAGTTGTTAAAAGTGTTGAATCGCAGACGCTTGGACAGGAAGTTCCAACCAAGACGTCTTAAAGTCTATGGTTAAGGTCGTTAAAGGTCACAAAACATAGGCATGAAAAGAGGAAAAAAAAAAAGTAATCCTACGCCAGAACGAGTTAAAAAGGTGATACGAGCCTTAAGGCGATTTCCTAGGAAGGAAGTTACAAACTTTTATTTTTGTGCTTCATGCTGTTGACGTCACTATCAATCTACAACTTTTCTTTCTACCTGATGCCACCTCCCACTTAGGACCACCTCCAAACACCCTTCAACTCGATCAATCATTTTTTGACTTTCCAAGTCAATCTCATCTATAATGCAAATCTCTATTAACAACAGATTGACTGCCAAACTTAAGTAAATATGTTGTCAGCTTGTTACCTTATTAGCATATTTGTCCTGCAGGCAACCGCAATAGACAGGCAGCTCTGCCCAGCACTAACTTTCCGTTTCCTCACCCGCCCTTTTATGAGCGCCAGACCAGATATCAACCAATTAGAAATTGAAAAGGGTGGTACATACAGTATGTGACATCAGACCAAGTAACAAACCAATTACAAATTGATGACGCTCAATTTCTAATTGGTTTGTTATTTGGTCTGATGTCACATGTCCCGCCCTTTTTAATTTCTAATTGCTTCATATTTGGTCTGACGCTCATAAAAGGGCGGGGCCAATAAAATTTTAATGCTGAGCACAATTGCCTGTCAATAGACGACTTTCCCTGACGATCTTCCTCATACATTTTTCAGCGCCATCTATTACTCAACACAACCTTATACTTTTCACGTGCTCTGTTAGAATAAAATGCGCATGTGCGAAATAAAAGATAGCTGAAACTCTTCTTAAGGCGCGCATTTATTAGTGAGCTGAAGAAGAGAATTGTACGCGCTGAACCTAGCGGTGGGATGAATCCTAAATTTTCTCGAATCCGAATCCTAAAAGATTCTCGAATCTCTCGAATCCTTCATATGAAATAATATTAAATATTAAATTATTAATAATAAAAAGCACAGTGTGGCACTTAGGGTCGCCACATGATAATCCATTGGTGATCCGAATAATCACCGAAATTGCAACAATCGCCGCGTTTATTGTTAATGCACGCTTCTATTGGACATCAATAGAGTTAAAAACTAATTTTACCAAAGTTTATAACAGTTTTTTTAAGGTTAGGATTCGAAAGACGAAAAAAGCGCGAATCTCAAATCTGGATGAAAGGATGCCCATTGTAGAGTAACTCTAAACCCCGAAACAGAATGCATATAGAATTGGCGGAACACTATAATTTATTTTTAATATCGGTGATTAGATGGTGTTACGTTAAATTAGGGCCTAGGCTTGTTGAATTGGGCCGGGAGAGGAGGAGGGGGGGGCCAGTCCCCCAGAATGTAGAAAAAATCACGTGATGTAATTTTAAAAAATGTTTATGTTGTTCCGCACCCATGTTAGTATAGTGTTCAGCCAATTCTATATACATTTTGTTTCAGGTTTTAGAGTTACCCCACAATAATCATCCTTTCATCCTGACCCGACTTACTATCTCTCGTCCGGCCGACTTAAGTTGTAACTTTATACCTGCTATCTTGAGCGTAGCATCTGCGACTAGTGACTAGCTTAGCAACTTGAAGTAGCAAGTTGCTGGCACACACTACATACGTGCTTCACCTACAAACGTTTTGGGCGTGTCTTCATGGTGTGTGATGTCATAAAAAATGGCGTCGAAGACGCCATATTCAACAAATTCTGGTCTCTGATTGGTTGTTGGGCAGCGACTTGAAACGTTTGCGACCTGAAGCTTCTGTTTGAACAGAAGCTTGGGTACTGAGTAGCATGCTAGTCGCAACGCTTTGATAAGTCGCTAATTGTTGCTTGTATATGGTATGAAGACGCGCATGTGCGCCGACGCTCGCTCGAGGTAGGTCGCTCGTGTTTAAGCTTTAGTATCTTGTTCGGACGACTTAGTATCTTGTCCGGACGAAATAAAAAATAATATTCCATGTCCTTAACAGGGCTCCATAGTTGGAGTGTAAGTGTTGACAATATTTTGAAAAGAAATTTCTGGAGGTAAATGGTCTCTTTTTAAGTTCAGATTCTCCTTACTATTTTAATTTATGCCACTTTTTAAAAAAATTAGCAATCTGTTTTGATATTCCTAGACAAAATGTACTTATTTGTTGCAGCTGTACATTTTCTAACACACTCTGTATATTCTACTCTCCAAGTCCAACCTCCTCCTAAACAAAACTTTTTTTCTCGCACTCAAATCCTCGCAATAATAAAAGTTCTCAAAACAAAAAAAAAAACTAACATTGTTATCTTGACCTAATTATGGTTTCTTTTTTTTGTTGTTGTTTTCTTCTTTTCCGTTCACACAAAGTAAGCACAAATAATACACAGCTACAAGCAATTTCTATAGATAATTTTGTTTAGATAATTTAACCTTGAAGGTATAGTTAGAGGTCCAGGTACAACTGACGCCCGGATGTAAATGACCAATCACGAGTTTAAAAGATTAAGTGTTCGAAGTTCCCTCCACCTCCGCCTTTGAAAAAAAAAATTATTCAATGCTAATTATACTTAAAAAGCCATAAAAAGCTTGCAACGAAATTTGCCTTTTTTTTTCTTCTTCTTCTTTTTCTTCTTTACTTTTTTTCCGCCCTTTAAATACAATTAATCATCTTGTTCCCATTTCCGAAATGAATTATCGACTAGTTTTGTCATGAAACATTTATATAAATAATAAAAGCTAATCTGATTGGCTCACCCTGTATAGCGTGAGCTCGGAAAAGTAGTACTTGTTGCAAAGGCCGATCCACATTAAGAGGCTCTATCTACATCAAAAAAATTACTTCAAAAAATCTCCACAAAAAGCGCTAGCATCGTTTTTTCTATTGAGCCCAGATACCCAATGTTAAAGAAAAAAAAAATGTTAATTTTTAAAATACACAGTCGCGCAGCAATATGTTTATTTTTCATATTTAAAGTTGTCCAATATTAAGTTTTCAAAGTGCAATGCGCACGTTAAGTATATGCTGACCGACTGATAGAATAACAAAAAATTCGAAAGTGTTTTTCTATTTTTAAAAAATATTTCAAAATTGCAATTAAAATGTTGGTAAAAAAAATACGTAACAAATAATTTTAAAAAACCAGATAAAAAAATCAGCACGTGCGCCAATGTGTTGGCTTCACTGTGTCTAATTATGATTTTTTAAAATTATTTTAACATTTTTTACCAACATTTTAATGGATGTTTTTTTTTGCTTACGAGGGCGTACTCAATGGAGTTTAACATAAGAGTTAGAAATTCGCAATATTGAAATAGTTTTTAAAAATAGAACCACACTTACCATTTTTTGTCATTCTATCACTCGATCAGCATATATCTAAGGTGCACATTGCACTCTGAAAACTTAATATTGGTCAACTTTAAATATGAAAAATAAACGTATTGCCGCGACTGCGTATTTTAAAATTAACATTTTTTTCTTTAAAATTGGGTCTATGAAGCACAATAGAAAAACGATGCTAGTGCTCTTTGCGGAGATTTGTCAAAGTAATTTTGTGGTGTATAGCCTCTTAAGAGCTTGACAAAACAAAAACAAAGCAAAAACTCAAGTATTTCAAGACAAGTTTGGCGACAATTCTAAAACACTTCTGCGACTTTCGTGTTTTGTTTTTGTCGTCCACTCTTTTTGTGGCGACTCCACGACTGTCATTTTATGCTTGTACACTAGTCAATGACAGTAATCATAAACAAGAATTATTGTCATAAATTCATAATCAAATTCTGTAATTTCCTTTTGAGACTTTTAGAAGGTTATGAGCTAGATATGATTTTACTCTCATGTGAGAGTCTTAATTTTTCTTTCTGTAAATGAGGCACCAGGATTTGAATTTTGAGTGCAATGAATGTCATTACTATAGGGTTCGGATTTTTATGCAATATCAAATCAAGCATATGTTTCTCAATTTGTGGCCCATGAGTCAATTGTGAAGTAACAATACCTGTTTAAATCCACCAACAATTATGTTTTTTTTTCAAACAAAAACACGGGTTAAGAGACTAAAACTAGTTAACAACTGATAGTAACCAGACATATAGCTTCTAAACCAGCTGTTTTGATTACAAAAAAAGCATGATTGCAGTAGCTTAAGTAATGATGATTTCCTTCACAATTGGTACATAGGCCAAAAATTGATAAAACATTTTGGATTGATATTGCATAAAAATCCGAGCCCCTAGCCATTACACTCAAATATGATTTTGTTGTTTAAAAAAAAGTTCCATAATTTCTAAACCCTGTTAGTGATTGTTATTCCTCATTCACACCAAGCTGACAAAACAAAAAAAGAAAACAGAAACTCAAGTGTTTCAAGACAAATTTGCGACAGTCTTATAACATTTCAGAGACTTTTTTTTGTGTTGTTGTTTTTTGTCTGCAATTTCACAAATTATATATTTCATGTAACTCCGCAAGTCGGTAAACATCAAAGGGTTAGGTTAGGTAAAGGTTAGTTAGTGTTTTTGTCTTCGGAACTATGCCACATTTTGTCAACTCTTGTCTGTGCCGTTTTGGACATTTAGTATTAAAACAACAACATAACAGTTGTTTAGTGTACATAGGACAACTACAGAAACAAAAACAAAACCCAAATTTGTTTGTGTTGGTTGTGTCACAAATTTCTTGTGGTTTTGTCTTGAGTAAACATGCTGACAGTTGTTTCAGGTTTGTTTTAGTCTTCAAAATCTGTTTTTTGATGTGCCTCGATCTCAATAACAGCACCATTTCCAAAACACATGCAACATTTATGAGTCAATTTACTCATAATGCACCTTAACTAGGAATGAGCCATTCGAATCCCGCGAATCTTGAAAAATACTCGAGATTCAAAAACTCGAATCTTCGCCGCTTTTTTCGTTTTTCGAATATTTCGAATCCTAACTTAAAAAAAAAACCGTTAAAATTTTTTTACTTTGGTAAAATTAGTTTTAACTCCATTGACATCCAATAGAAGCGTTGACTAACAAGAAAAACCGGCGATTGTTGCAATTTCGGTGGTACCCGGATCACCAATATCATCACCTTGTAGCGACCCTGAGTTGCCACACTTGCTTTTTATTATTAAATAATTTAATATTTCATTTATTTGTTTCTTCTTAATGAATAATATAGGATTCTTATATGAGAGATTCGAGATTCCAGAGATACGAGACCAAACCGAACCTAATCTAACCAAACCAAACCTAACCTAATGAAACCAAACCAAACCTAACCTAATGAAACCAAACCAAACCTAACCTAACTTAACCGAACCGAACCTAATGAAACCTAACCCAACCTAATGAAACCTAACCCAACCTAATGAAACCAAACCTAACCTAATGAAACCAAACCGAACTTTACCGAACCAAACCTTACCTAATGAAACAAACCTAACCTAACCGAACCTTATCGAACCAAACCGAACCAAACCTAACCGAACCTAACCTAACCGAACCAAACCTAACCTAACCGAACCGCACCTAATGAAACCTAACCCAACCTAATGAAACCAAACCAAACCTAATGAAACAAACCTAACCTAACCAAACCTTATCGAACCGAATCAAACCTAACCGAACCTAACCTAACCGAACCTAATGAAACCTAACCCAACCTAATGAAACCAAACCTAACCTAATGAAACCAAACCTAACCGAACCAAACCAAACCTAACGAAACAAACCTAACCTAACCAAACCTTATCGAACTGAACCAAACCGAACCGAACCAAACCTAACCGAACCTAACCTAACCGAACCTTACCGAACCAAACCTAACCTAACCGAACCGAACCTAATGAAACCTAACCCAACCTAATGAAACCTAACCGAACCGAATTTAACCAAAACTAAACGTATTTATAAAGAAGGACTATATTTTTTGGTAGCTGTAATGACCGTTGGTAGCTGTAGTGACCCAGTCCCGTTTTTCCCTAGAAATCGTTTGCTTCTCCTACATTAACCATAGCCTACAACACAACAAACACCTCCAAAGAGTCCAAATATAACGAATGTCCCGACATAATGTAACACCTTTTTTCGTTTAGCGTATATACTGTATATGTTACTTGCGATGACAGGTTCATGTCAAAATTCAAACACGTGTTTCACAAGACACTTGGGCGAAACTAGCCGATTATCAGCTTCGGTTTCAAAACAATACTTAATTCATGGTTGCACTTCCGGTTCCTCTTGCATGATCCAAGAGGGTCACGGATGGTTTCTCGGCATCCCTTTGTAGGCCTATCTTTCTATACCTGACTCAAATTCTGACTGTCCTCTCTCTCTCTCTCTCCTGTTTTAGATTTAAATATTGTTGCCCTGTCTGAATGAACCCTTTCATGCAGAAAATCCGCCAGCAAATTGAAGGTCCACACATAAATTTCAAAGTAATTCAAGCAGTGATACAATGGTGAAGTTTACAGAAAGGAAGGAAAATGAAATACATAACGACCACAACTAAATGAGATCCAACATAAATTTAAAAAGAAAAAAGTTTAATTGGGAATGCATTGTCAGGGTAGCATTGACTAATACTTAGTACACACCTGATAATTTAAATGCATTTAAATAATAAACGTGTTTTACAGAGCCGCGTGAAGGGCAAACAAACAATATGTCGAATTCAATTTATTCAGTTAATAATCTGAAAATATTGAGTTAATTAACTTAAATGTAATTATATAAACTATTGAAAAAATATTGATTTACATTGTAGTATTTCAATTCAAAATATTAATAATAAAGTCAATTTTTATTTGGTTCATGTCCTTAACTGGATTCCGTATAATTCACCTAAACCACATTTAATTTGAATTCATTTAACTCATGTGTGTGTACAAGGTATAACACTTCCTTAATGCATCACTGATTAAAGGCGTTTAGTGTCATTGTTTAAAATAGGGGAGAGACTGCCTGCAGGATACTCGTGGAGGAGATTGCTATAGACTATGGTAGCAGCATGCACTAGAGGATGCGGCAGCGACTGCAGATTACTCTGGGCTGCTCAGATTTCTACCACTATACTGTACTTTATATAGATATACAGTATATTATATAGCCACTTTATAGGCGAGCGCCATGGACGTCAACGAGCTAATGATGGGCGATATCGAAAAAAAAAATTTTATCCAAAAGAAAAACTAACCTATCAATAGTTCGATACATCAGGCACGTGTGTATCGATATAATAAAAAAATGTCGATATTTCTTTTAAAAAACTATTTTCTTTCGTATGCAATGAAAGTATGCAAGATGCATGAAACTTTGAGGTGGCTCTTTATTGTCAAAAATCAGTTAATAATAATTAAAATAAATACTGTTTAAATCGAAATTGTTGCTCAATTTTCGTCGATAAAAGTGAAATTTATTGATAAATATTATTCCATTTGTAAGTTTATCGATCAGAGTTATCGAATAATAGATCTAAGCCTCGTTTTCACGGCGATAGTTCTATCGTAAGAGTAACTGTCATGATAGCAACTGTCTACACGTCTTGAAGTAACGTGATAGTTCTGCCACGACAGTGTGACGTCTACTTCATAGATATCATTGAGTCAACAACAGTGTTGCCTCTCTCTCCCTCCAGAAGCCAAATTTCCCTACAAAGTGGATATTTCCCTACAAGCGGTCACACAACAACAATTACTATCGCGAGAGTACTATCAACTATCTAGTCAAACGAGATAATGTGATAGTGCAATCGCGACAGTGCGATAGTGACTATCATTTGGTTTTCACGATAATAGTTGCTCTCATGACAGCAACTATCATCGTGAAAACGGGGCTTTAGCGTTATATCGCCCATCACTACAGCGAGCGGTATAAGGGGCCGATGATATATGGGCGCCGACATAGTTATAACTACTATCGTTTGCAAAAAAAAATGTTTTTAAAAATATTTCTAACGACTTATAAAAATATAAAAGGTAGGTCTACGTCACTCATGATTAACAAAATAAAATAAACTTTACCTTCATACGCGCTAACTTGTTTGCAATTCAAATAAAACGTTCAAAACAGGCAAAAAAGCGCGATCCACATTCACGACTAGCACATTTGTTCTGTTGGATCGTTATCTATTTTTTGCTAAGCGACCCAATCGAAAAAATAGATCTGCTAAAGAGCAACAGTTGTAGGGGCTACTGAGTCAGGCTTTTACTCCTCTTGTGTTCTGAGTAGTCCCTGCAACTGTGCTTCCCTGGCAGATCAATTTTTCCAACAGAAAAAGTTTGTTAGTCGTGTATATGGATCGGGCTTTTTTTGCCACTTGTGGACGTTTAATCAAAATTACAAGTTATGATGGTAGGTTTATCGTATTTTCTTAATCACGAGTGACATACCTTTTTTTATTTTATAAATCTTAAAGAGACTACTACCTCTAGAAATTTCTACTTAAAATTATGAAGAGACTTAAATTTTGATAGTAAAAATGATGTTTTATTTTTTTTTAAAGTACCTTCTTAATTTAAAAAAAAACTTCAAAATGAATCCATATTTGGTAGAAACTTGCAATTTCATATAGAAGCGCCACCAAACAACATGAATGAATTGGAACTAAAGCAATAAAAAGTATACTCGAAAAATATCGATATATCGATATTTAAGCCTTTTGCACGTGTTGTCACCTCGCATTACTTTTAATTCACTATTCAAATACATGTATTTCCTATTCAATTCAAAGTACTATAGAGATTTAATATTGGAATTATCCCACCTGCCACGTGGCTCTCGAGTTGATGTGAAAGTTGCATTGAGTTTAATATGAATAGGGAATACATGTATTTGATTCAGGAATTATGGGAAATGTGGGGCGACAACATTTGCCACTAAATTGAGGAGGGGGGGAGAGGTTCTTTTTTTTTTAGAAATTTAAAATGACGTCGTTTGGTGACTAATAAAAGTCACTTCATTTTTAATTTTTTTATAATTTTATTGACTTATTTTTAATTTTAAAAATCATTTTAGCAATCGATACTGGTATTTAACTATGTCAGCGCCCCCTATATCGCCTCATTGACATCCGTGGAGTTATTTCAAGGTTCTGAAGAGCTAAATTGGATTTCCAAAATATCCTATGTACTCTATGGGGGCCAAATTGCCCGAAGTTGAAATAACTTTTCCAAAACGTACCCATTCCCACCTACAAAATATATATATTAATATCACCTCATTTGATGACACAATTTTGTTTTTAAAACAATAATTGCTCTTTATTTAATTTTTCGCTGTATATGAGTTTTCACTCGACCTCAATGTTCCCTTTTCCATAACATTCTTAATTTCTTTATAATAATCGTTAATTATACACAAGAGTGATAAAAAGTAATACAAGTAAGCTGAATGAATACAATAAACTACATATTCCCTATCAGTTTGCCAAGTTTGCTGACAAAATGTCAACCGTCGTGCGGCCAGCCCGGTGATCATACATTTCACACATAATATTAAAAAAGATTAATTAAGTAAATTCCATTTACATAATTGAGTTTTCAAAACCCTAAAAAGTTTTGAAGCTTTATACAACATGTAAATAATAAAATTTTAAAATTAACCTGAAACTACACCCTAATACCTAGTATATACTGACATGTACACCTGATAATTTAAATGCATTCATCCGGGCCTGGAGATCAAAGTCAAAATCATACACAAGTCAACATTAATGTAATAATCTCAACCCTACGCTAACCATTTTACCTTCCTTAATCTTCCCATCCTATTTTAAATAACTTGTTACATTAACGTGGTCCACACAATAGCGGAAGGTTTATTTCTAAACACAACAAGTGGTTAATAAAAGGCGCTTAAAAACCCACATTGCTACAATGAAATTTATTGACTCCCAATAGAATGAATGACACAGCAGGTGATACCAATTTTACTGATCCCATAATAAAACATCTGTTCAAAATATTATTATTATTATTATTATTATTATTATTATTATTATTATTATTATTAGTTTATGAAGATCGTGAATCGAATAAAAGAGAAAAAAAAAAATAAGACAAAAATTTCAATTCAGAAATAATCTATTAACAAAAGGGGTGAAGAGGGAGTTCAATAACAAAAATAAAGTGTTAATAATAAAAAGGCCTATATATCATTTACTCCTTCAAAATCCGTATATTCTCTTTATTTTATAGTTCTATTTTTAGAATTTTCAAATACATATATTTTTACTTTAAGCGGGCTCCATAGAAAAAAATACTTGTGTAAATGCAAAGTAGATGGCGCTATTCTCCATAGGTTGGCAAAGTACACTCGCTGCCAATTAGTTGAAATAGAATGCAGCCTTTTCTTTATACAGAGGCAATTAGAAAACGGGATGAATAGAAGTTGTCTCCGCCCTTTTTATGACGAACGCAACTTCTAATTGGTTGTTTATGTAGTCTGACGTCACATGCTCCGCCCTTTTCAACGTCGAACCACACAACAAACCAATTAGAAGTTGCCGTTCGTCATAAAAAGGGCGGAGCCAACTTGTGTTCTTCCCGATTTCTAAATGCCATAAAAACCTATTAACAGCACGTGACAAACACCCGAGAACATAATATAAGTGATAAGAGAACGTGTAGAATTAGCGATGACGCAATTAAAAGTTAGCCACGTGAAAAAAAAGAAGAAAGGTGAGTCAAGAGTTGAAGAAGTGTCAGTACATTTCTATGAAAGAGGGCTAGTGGCGCCATCTAACGCTACAGAGACAAAATAAATGATCTACTTGCATTCTTAAATAGTGAAAAATATAAATAAACCTGTCACCAATTTTTTTGCACGGCGAGACTCTGCTCAGCCTTTCAAACATTTGAGCTGTAGACTGAAGACAGTGGCAAGCTTTAACTTAAGGTGGCTCTATATACGTCGCATATGTCCTTTACAGGACTCCGTAGAAATCACTTGTGGTAAAAGACTTGTAATTTTGAAAAAAAAAAAAACGGGGTCATGTTTCTAAAAAAAAATTTTTTTTTTTTACAAGTTGTGACTTGTAGTTTTCAAGTTACCCCCGCCCCTTAGCAAAACTTTACAAGTACAGCCTAGGCCCTGTTTCTCAAAAAATACAAGTCTTGTAATACAATTAAATTCTACGGTGCCCTGTAAACGACCTTTCAACTCATAAACGCACCAAATACTTTATATCAACAACAAAACGTATAGTAATTCAATCTCCACAGCAGTTGACCACACAAGCATGATACTCAATTATGGCGCATTCACACTAGGCTGGTTTACTGCCTGCTGGTTGCTGCTGGCTGGTTGTAGCCCTCTAGCAGCATAGTGTGAACTGCTACTAGCAGCTGCTTTCTCCTGCAGGCTAGTGATTTTAACAGTGGCTGGTGAAGTTGAACATGTCCAACTTAGCAGCTACCAGCTGGTCATGTGACTCCCTTCCTGCTGCTGCCTGTGTGCTACCAGCCAGTGTCACTGGTAGTGGCACTAGTGGGTAGTTGAAACTCCACTACTTGGGTTGGTTGTTGTTAGTTTGTGTTTTTGCAAGACGGTGATTGGATGACTTGCACTGCTAATACTAGCAGTGACTGGACAAGTGTGAACCCAAAGCAGCTGCTGCCAATAACAACCAGCGGCTTGTAAACCAGCCTAGTGTGAATGCGTCTTTACTGTTTCGACCAGAACTCAATGCCTTAGATATTTCGAAGTGAAAACCAATATCTAAAATCTTGCTATCTGCTGCACATACTTTCTTAATAAAATAATCTCATTAAAAAGCCACTCATTCAAATAACCGAACCAATAATCACGAGGTGATAAATTATACACAGGGTTGTTTCGTAAATTTGCCTGTTTCAAGCTAACAAAATGGTTTCCGTTTCTTTTTCTTCGACGATAGCGTCGGTCAATTTGAATTTGGCCAACAGAAACACAGCATTTTTTTATTTTTGCAGCATATAAAACCCACTCTTAAGAATCAAAACAAAATAACAAAATACTAAAGCTGCTTTTTGCTTGCAATGTTGCCAGATGTATATTTCAACTTCATTTTTTTTTTACATTATGGAGGGCTGCGCCCCCAACCACCCACCAGACCCCCTGCAACAAGCTTAATTTAACGTAACACCGCCTAGTTACTGATATATTATTCATTAACTATTAGTATTTTATTAACCCTGGTATTCAGAGCCTTTTTTTTTACTAATGTTTACAGCTACTTTCATAGGAGACAAATACTGCCTTCCTATTGGGCAAATTCAAATTGACCAAAGCTATCCCCAACGACCGCCCCCCCAGAAAGTCAAGCTGTCGATTAATTAGCTACTGCTTCAGCAAAACCATTGATAATCATCAATTTGTCACATGCTCCGCCCTTTTCAATTTCTAATTGGTTTGTTACTTGGATGATGTCACATGCTCCGCCCGTTTCAATTTCTAATTGGTTTGTTACTGGCTCTGATGTCACATGCTCCGCCCTTTACAATTTCTAATTGGTTTGTTACTTGGTCTGACGTCATAAAAGTTCCGAGCAAAGGAAATTCTACTGCTGGGCACAAATGCCTGTACAACTCAATTGATCCTCAGGCACACTACTAATCCTACATTATCCGCTAAACAGCAACCTAAAAATCAGAAAACAGCATTATGCTTATGCGAAATTCATGAAGAACCCCTTACCCATCACCGCCTTCCAAACAAAAACCTCCTCATAATTTCTCTCACTTTCTGTCTATCTACACTTTTATTGTTTTCCATGCTAAACCTCCCCCTCCCCCTCTGAAAAACACCTCTTTAAGAAAGAAAGAAAAAAAGCATTGTTCTCCAAAACGACCTGACATTATTATCAGTATTAATCAGTTCTTCAGACTGTTCTCAATCGGAAGCCACCGAGCAAACCAATATGAGCAAAAAGGCATTTATTTATCATTATTATTATTGGCCGTGGAACATAATTTCAATGCACTGTTTCTCCCATCAATTTTAGTTGCAATGTCACTACCAATGATTTAAGAGCCACCCATACACAGTGAGAAAACACACAATGGGGAAGACGATTTCTAATAATGACGTCATCACAGTGTAACGTCAGTCCAAATTCCCGCCAAATACAATCCTAACAGAACAGTGTTGTCATTGCAACACTTGCTTCGTATTCATTTTGTAAAAAAAAAAATATTAAAACAGAATGCACCCGGGGGAGGGGGGGGGTAGTTTAGTGAGCAACTCGCCATTTGCTTTGAATTGCTAAGCTTTGAAAATGCTTTGAAAAAGCATGCTCTGGCGAAGGTAAACATCTGAAGCTCTGACGTCATTTTTGACGCTTCGCAGGCTGCTTTGCCGCTTAGTAAGAGAGTATAAACAAGCCTTAAGAGGCTACATCATAAAATTACTTTGAAAGATCTCCACAAAAAGCGCTAGCATCGTTTTTCTATTGAGTCCCTAGACCCCGGTGTTAAAAAAGAAACGTTAATTTTTAAAATACAGTCATGGCGGCAATACGTTTATTTTTTATATTTAGAGTTGTCCAAAATTATGTTTTCAAAGTGCAATCAATGTGCACCTTAAATATATGCTGATCGAGCGATATAATGACAAAAAATTGGTAAGTGCCGTTCCATTTTTAAAAACTATTTCAAAATGGCGCATTTCTAACTACTATGTTAAACTCCATTGAGTACGCCCTCGTAAAGTAAAGCAAATAACATCCATTAAAATGCTCAGTAAAAATACGTAAAAATAATTTTAAAAAACCAGTAAAAAATCAACACCTGCGCCAATGTGATGGCTTCACTGTGCTTTAATTGTTTTTAATTATTTTTACGCATTTTTACGAGCATTTTAATGGATGTTATTTGCTTTACGAGGGCGTTTAACATATGAGTTAGAAATTCGCGATTTTGAAATAATTTTTAAAAATATAACCGCACTTTCCAATTTTTTGTCATTCTATCAGTCGATCTGCGTATATTTAAGGTGCAGATTGCACTTTGAATATGAAAAATAAGCATAACTAAGGTTTCTTCTTTAACATCGGGCTTAAGGGCTCAATAGAAAAACGATGCTAGCGCTCTTTGTGGAGATCTTTCGAAGTAGTTTTGTGATGTAGCCGCTTAAACATGCACATACATGTAGGCCTATATGCATTAACGTGAAAAGCTACAAAAAGCATTAAGCAATGCAAAAGCTTAGGCAGCTTCACACGAGGATACGTGTATGACAGATACTGAATTTACGGCGATGCATGAATGCTTCCATTGGTGTACATGCAAATTCAGTATCTGTCATACACGTCTCCTCGTGTTAAAGCGGCCTTAGCTTTAATTAAACCCACAGACAGCAAATAAGTAGTTTTAACCTTAATAATTCATTTACATTAATGAAGGAAATTCTGTTGTCTCCTAAATACAATAGCAATTCTTTGTTTATGTCAAACGTGTCACGTGTCAAAACAAAGAAGTCTTGGGGAAGAAAAAAAAAACATATTCAAATGCAAAACAAAACTTAAAACAAGATTTATTTTGAGATTTTTTTTTTCTTCTCTACGATTAATCAACCAATTTTTTTTAAAGAAATATCTTCTAGATGAAATCGATCGCGGAAACGCCCAATAACAAATAAGATGGTATTTTTTGTCTCGATTAATGTCGCATGTAAAAACAGGCTCAAGCAGTGTGGCCACGCCCATAACCTACAACCAAGCACCCAAGTTAGAAGGCCGGGTCCACATCAAGCTGACAAAACACACAAACAAAACAGAAACTCAATGGTTTCGAAACAAATTGGCGACAATTCTAATACATTTTCTTGCTACTTAGTGTGTTTTGTTTTTGTTTTGTCTGCGATTTCACAAACAAGTCCATGTCCCAGAGCTCAAGTCCGTAAACATAAAAAGGGTTTTTTTTTTTTTTCGAGACTATGCAACATTCTTTTAACACTCCAATTCAACTTGCAATACAACTTGTGTTCAACTAACTGGCGCGAGTGTAGTTTGTCCACCTATGGAGGTTTTCCCCTGATTACAAAAATCCACTGTACACAAACTATGCAAAGTACAAGCAAACGGTTTTCACCTATTTGTAGCCACACACATAATTTTTTTGCCCAGTTTTCCATCACATAAACAGTCCAGGCGGCGCTGCGGTCATCAACATTGGCTTGAGTCACAGTTGGTCGCCCAGTTCTTTTCAAATCTCCAACACTACCAGTCTCTTTTAAACTTCAGATACCACTGTTTAATGCTTTTAACATCCGGTGGTTCTCGTCGATATTCTGTTCTAAAGTTTCGCTGAACGCATAGTTGCCGATTTCGTTTCATGAAACCACAAAACACATTGCGCTTTCTCCTGCCACGACGCCATTTTGGTTTTGATGACCGCAGTGCCACCTGGACTGTTTACGGGCTGGAAAACCGGGCAGGAAAAAAAAATTTTATGAGTGTGGCTGGCTACAAATAGATGAAAACCAGTTGCTTGTACTTTGCATAGTTGGTGTACAGTGGATTTTTGTAATCCGGGAAAGACTTTATGGACACCCTGTATAAAATTCATGAAATATATAACGAAAAAAAAAAAAAAAACCTACGAAATCTTTTAGTCATCCAAATTGGCAACACTGAAATAACTGTCCTCATTTCAAAGAGAACAAAAATATATATTAAAAAAAATCTCAGGGACATCGTACTGAAAATATATTTATATTTAAAATAAAAAACAACAACTTTTGTGATAATCTATCAGCTACTAGAAATAGGTGCAACCAAATCAAAAAAAAAAAAAACAGCGAAATTTAGAAATCTTTCACCAAATTAAAAAGACACACACACAAACGGAAATCCCATAATTATCAGTAGGTTTTGAAAATTATAATTTGGAAGAGAGAGAGAGAGAGAGAAAGAGAGAAACAAATAACAACAACATAGAAATCGAACTTTGATTCTAGGTCAAAATCTGCTTTTGAAAACTAGGTCAGTCGACCACCACCATCGAGAATTCTATTCACTCACTGTTATCATTCAATATTGCTCTCTCTCTCTCACTCTCCCCCCCCCCCTCTCTCTCTCTCTCCCTCTCTGCATGAAAAGAAAGGAAAAGTATTTTTAGGAACGCAATTCAAAGATAGATTATCTATAATTACAAGGTGTCTCAAAAAAAAAAAGTTTCACCTAGGGATGGGGGCCATTCGAATCCTCGGATTCCCGCGAATCTTGAAAAAATATTCGAGATCCGAAAACTCGAATCTTAGCGCTTTTTTCGTATTTTTATGCAATAAAACTTGCAATATGACATGCAACTTCAATGTTTATAGTGTGATATGACATGCAACTTGATAAAACTTTTTTTTTTAACTAGTGTCAAACTCAGTCTCACCTCACCAAGTTGAACAGGTTCAACTTCTGACAGACTTTCCATGTAATTTTCTGACAAACAAATCAATCAGGCCGTTTGCCGGAAATGATATATGTAACATTGAACGAATTCTCGGTTTCATGACTTCCGGTTTATGAACTTCCTGTTAGTTGATCACAATATGAACACAAACCAAGGGGGCAGACACTGAACAGAAAATCACATGTACGATTTTCACTAAGGTTCACAGCAGATCGTGTGGATCGAAAGTCATTTTACTTTTTAGCTGCATTTTACTGGATGGATATCCAGAAGAGAATTGAAATGTTTAAAATTCAGTAAAACGCGGATTAAAAGTAAAATGGCTTCCGATACCGTACGAGATTCACCCGAATGTGTCGGCCCCTAGACAGAAACGAAGTTTTGAAAACTTGATTGGGAACTAGGTTGTATAGTGTGATATAGAAGTTTATCACAAAGTTCTAGTTGCAAATCACATCATAAGTTGCATTGCAAGTTGAATTGCATCAGAAGTTGCTAGTGTAATAGTGGCTTTACTTTTGCGCCACGCTGTATCTTTTGAAACTTGTCTCAAGTTGGCATTTCTAAAAATGACTCGCGTGCCATTCAAAAAAAAACATACTCCAAAGCCTCGTGGCCTAAATTATGTCTTTCATAACTGCATTAGGAATGGAAAAAAAAGTGTGCCATTATGGTTAGGTAAAAAGAAAAAAGTGATGTAACGTACCATTTGTAAAGGATCAATAAATTTATAGTTCATTATAAAATTGAGCAAAAATGCTGTAATTTTTATGTAAAAAAATCCCTATCTTTTTTTTTTTTTTTTTACTTTTCTCCTTACCTCCCCCCTCCTCCTCCTCCTTCAATTCAATGTTTTAAACTCAATGTCTATGTTATACAGGTCAGAGTTAATGAGGAACTTATTGGTTGCCTAAATACAAGAAGTTAAACCTCAACAACACAAAGGAGTGAACTTACTCAATGGCACCAACTGAAACAACATAATGACGAAATTACACCCTGAAAATTACAAGAGAAAGAGAGAAAGAAAGGAGAAAACCACCCACTAAACATCTAATTGCGAAACACAGCCTCAACCTCCTTCACAAATGAATTGTTCAAACTTTAAGGCAATGGGTCAAACTTCCTAAATAACGGGGTTTTAAGCTTATTTTTCGTTTTCAGTTTCAGTTGAAACTTCAATCATCCAACCACATGCGAAAATTTCTCATTATATTCAATTTCTATGGCGAAACTGAAGCTTTACAGGTTGTTCCTAAAAAAAATAGTAAATTTTGAGATTCTTGCATATTATACAGGGGTTCACACATACCGAAATGAAACAATCCACCCCCCCCCCCCCTTGAGCCCTGTTGAGGACATTAATACTTTTTTAAATCTCGTCTGGACGACTTAGTATCTCGTCCGGACGCGAGATACTATAAGTTGGGTCTGGATGAAAGGATGAACATTGTAGGGTAACTCTAAACCCCCGAAACAGAATGCATATATCGGTGATTAGATGGTGTTACGTTAAGTTAAGCTTGTTGTAGAGGGGGTCTGAAGGGGGGGAGATAGAATGACAAACAATTGGTAAGTGCGGTTCTATCTTTAAAAACTATTTAAAAATCGCGAATTTCTAACTCTTATGTTAACCTCCATTGAGTACGCGCACTCGTAAGAAGAAAAGAACATCCATTTAAATGTTGATAAAGAAATACCTAAAAATAATTTTAAAAAACCACAAGTTAACCACAGTGAAGCCAACACATTGGCGCACGTCCTGATTTTTTTCTGGTTTTTAAAAATTATTTTTACGTATTTTTACGAGCATTTTAATGGGTGTTTTTTCTTTTCTTATTTGGGCGTTGTCAATGGAGTTTAACATAAGAGTTAGAAATTCGCGATTTTGAAATAAGTTTTTAAAAATAGAACCACACTTACCAATTTTTTGTCATTCTATCACTCGATCAGCATATATTTAAGGTGCACATTGTACTTTGAAAACTTAATATTGGACAACTTTAAATATGAAAAATGCACATATTGCCACGACTGTGTATTTTAAAAATTAACGTATCTTCTTTAACATTGGGGTCCATGGGCTCAATAGAAAAACGATGCTAGCGTTCATTGTGGAGATTTTTCGAAGTAATTTTGTGATGTAGCCCTCTTAAGGGTATTTGCATGTTGATAATTTTCAAAGTGAGCTTTTTATCTGAGCTTGCAAAATGGCTCAACAACATTCTTTTTTAATTATATTTTCTATAAAAAGTTCATTTTAAGATAAATTCAACATGAAAATTACCCTAAGTGATTGAGCTACCCTTCTAGTTTCTAAAACTCTTTTCGGTTTCTCTTAATCAAACCATCATAAAAAATAATCCTTTCGACTTTTTTTTTACATTTCAAGTTGAGCTATAAAAATTGTATAACATCCAAAAAAAGAGAGGGTTCCTACCCAAATCAAACAATCTACAAATGTATTTCCCTGACATTCCAATAATAACTATTTTAGTTCATTTCCGATACCAATAATTACAATTATATTTTGTAGAACTTTCGTGATATTACCCCCCCCCCCCTTCTACCCTTAAATTAATGACAAGTAATCACTCTAAATATGAAATGCTTGTGTAATACCTTGTACACACATGAGTTACATGAATTCAAGTGTGGTTTAGGTGAATTATACGGAATGTTTTGCATCACAAGACAATTTTCCCTGATTTTTTAACTAAAGCCTGGAACACACGCGCGGAATTCCGCTCAGAAAATCACAACAAGAATATTTAAATAAGAAAATTTTCAATAAAAAGTGAACAGGAAAAGTTCATTGAAAATGAGTTTGAATAAAAAGCTCAACTTTTTTCCGTTCTCAAAATATTCCATTCAAATTCCCACCAATCAGAAAGAAGCATGTGACATCACAAAAAAAAAAGCAAAATGGAATCCATTTTGGCAATAACAAATTGTTTCTTTTCTTGCTCAATAGAGGGCGCACACAACTTTCCTCATTACTTTTCTGTTTCTATGTGCGAACAACAGAGATGCGAACAACAGAAAAAGAAAACGACTTTCTTTTTCCTTTTCCTATTTTCTAATTCCTTGGCGGAATTCTGCGTGTGTTCCAGGCTTAAATGACTATTTTCCTTAACACTTAATACACACCTGATAATTTAAATGCATTTAAATAATAAACGTGTTCTACAGAGCCCTGTGAAGGACAAACAAACAATATGCCGAATTCAATTTATTCAGTTAATAATCTGAAAATATTGAGTTAATACTTGAATAATAATATATAAAATATTAAAATATTTTTTTAGTATTTCAATTTAAAATATTAATAATTAAAGTCAATTTTTATTTGGTTCGTATGTCCTTAACTGGATTCCATATAATTCACCCTTTGAACTCATTTAACTCATGTGTGTACAAGGTATAACTTTTACTGACTCAATTCATTATACATTCTTAATTTTGCCTAAATTTCCATAAAAAACTCGAGAATTTTTCAAACACAAGTTTATTTTTCCTCAAATCACAAAACTTTATTGACGTTTTCGTGTGAAAATCAACCTGTTAATTATGTTCAAAACAAAAGATAATGATTCCTCCCCCCCCCCCCGGGCCATAATTGCTTTAAATGCTTTTACTCTCAATTCCACACAAAATAAAGCTCTGGTCAAGTACGACGAGCGTATATGTTGTTAAAACTCATGGCTTACAGAGGATTAGAGACGGGGGACTAGGTCGTAAGTAGGCTTGCCACCTTTCCTCCTTTGTGGAGGACAGTCCCTCCATTCAGAGGAAATGTCTGCCGACCAGGACCGTCCTCCACGAAGGCAAACATGTCCTCCACACAAAAAATTGTATAAAAACTTAAATACAAATTCGTGGAGGATGGTCCTGGCCGGAGGACACTTCTTCCTAATGGAGGATTATCCTCCACAGGTGGCAAGCCTAGTCGTAGGTTACTAGGTGACCTACACTTTTCAGGTATGAACTTGTAGGTCAGTCAGTGACCTACACTATGTTGCATTGTCATCATTAAGAGTTAGAAATTCGCGATTTTGAAATAGTTTTTAAAAAACATAACCGCACTTACCAATTTTTTGTCATTCTATTACTCGATCAGCATATATTTAAGGTGCACATTGCACTTTGAAAACTTAATATAGGACAACTTTAAATATGAAAAATAAACATATTGCCGCCATGACTGTGTATTTTAAAAATTAACATTTCTTCTTTAACATTATGTCTACGGGGGCTCAATAGAAAAACAGATGCTAGCCGCTCTTTGCGGAGATTTTTCGAAGTAATTTTGTGATGTGTAGCCTCTTAAAACTTGACTTACTGATTCGTTTTAACTAATTATGTGTAATTTTAAAGTTTATCTGTTTTTTGAATTTTCTTGTTGCTCTGATGATGATGACTCAAAAATTGATTCAAAACGTTGGCTTCATCAAGTAACTATTAAATTAATTTAATTCATTCATCAAGCATGGTTATATTGTTTGTTTTTTACCTACAATATACAACTTTAGACCTTTTTTTTCAAGAATTAATTAATTATATATTTGTCTTAATACCCAAATTTAAAAGTTTGAATCCTATCATGACGTTTCGCTAAACTGAAAATACGTTAAAAGGAAAACAATTGTCAAATGATGGCAGCGAGTGAATCAATGACGTCACGTCAGCTTATATAATTTTCAATTTTTATATGACGTGACATTTGTAAACAAGTAAAACAAAAGTACGGGTTGATATCAAAAACCTATCCGTAGAAAACAAGATTTACAACTTTTCTGAATTATTTGTATTTAAATAATAATAATAATAATAAATAATAATAATAATAATAATAAATAATAATAATAAATAATAATAATAATAATAATAAATAATAATAATAATAATAATAATAAAAAGATAATCAGTTTTCATTTCGTAAAGTGATTTAAAAATCAGAAAACCTTGGCTGCCATTAAAAAAAAACAATGGCAGTCGTTTCCAAATGGAGCCAGAAGTCTTCAGAGAAACTACCTTCTTATCTGTATGTCACATCCACACTTGGTGTAACTGTCCATTACACGAAATGTATGTCCATTTCACGTTTTGCATCAGGCCTATTTATGTTCATTTCGTGAAAATGGATAATTACACCAAATGGATGCGACGTACAGTATACAGTATAAGGAAGCCGCCGATGAACGTGAAGAAGTAGTTTGTGTTTGAGTTTAAAATTATGGTAAATACTTGCTAGAAGCTAAGTTAAAAGAGTGGCCATGCCACACACACACAACGAAGTTATTCAACAACTTTTTTGTGCGTTTGACATTAGAAGAAGAAAAACACTCTGCAAGTGGTTCCCAAACGTTTTTTGCTCACGGCTTTTGAGTGCAGAAATCGCGGCTAAACCTAGCAAAACTCACGGTATACTAGTGCGCCGCATAACACCCTTTTGAAACTCAGTGTAACTATTACAAACAATTTGTAATTACTACAAACAGTTTGTAATTACTACAAACAGTTTGTAATTATTACAAACAGTTTGTAATTACTGCAAACAGTTTGTAATTATTACAAACAGTTTGTAATTATTACAAACAGTTTGTAATTATTACAAACAGTTTGTAATTATTACAAACAGTTTGTAATTATTACAAACAGTTTGTAATTATTACAAACAATTTGTAATTATTACAAACAATTTGTAATTATTACAAACAATTTGTAATTATTACAAACAATTTGTAATTACTACAAACAATTTGTAATTACTGCAAACAGTTTGTAATTACTACAGACAGTTTGTAATTATTACAAACAATTTGTAATTATTACAAACAATTTGTAATTATTACAAACAATTTGTAATTATTACAAACAGTTTGTAATTATTACAAACAAATTTAACCAACACGAACTCTTCACGAACGAACCGAACAAAAAATCTCCAGAGCTGCTCGCGAATGCGAACGCGAAAACACGCCAATTTTTTTGGGTGTAGACATCATGCTCGTGAGCAGCTAGCTCTCTCGAACAGTATCCGAACGTTTCGCAAACATGCTGTACAGTGTACATGGCTTTAATATGTGTTTCCATCAGCCGACTTTCAAACTCTTGTTTAGACTTTGCTGTTTCCATTATGTGTTTTAGAAAATAGAAAATTAAATAAATCATAAAAACACTGTATTTTCATGTTCATATTTTTAAAAAAGTAAACTTTTAACGAAGCCCCTCAAAACAAAATAGAAAACAACCAACCGTCTGCTTGAAATTGGGTCATTTTCAAACTTGCTATAAAAAGCTTCTTTTTAAAAAAAAACACATCAACATGAAAAGAGTCTTTAAGTGATTCACCTACCCTTCGAATTTCTAAAACACTCATGTGTTTATTCTTATTATTTGCTTCTGAAAAAAAAAGCAGGATTGCCGTTCAGTTACTCAGCTTTTTTTGGAGGGGAGCAGTTCGAGAAATTGTCAATGTATGAGGCGCCATTCAACGTCAAAAATATGCCAAATTGTATTTATTAATGAAATTTGACGTTCACAACTCATACAAAGCAAATTTCTCAAGCTTTTTCATAAAAATTAGAGATGTCGGGACATTCGAATCCTCGAATCCAGCGAATCTTGAAAAATATTCGAGATTCGAAAACTCGAATCTTCGCCGCTTTTTTCGTCTTTAGAATCTTTCCAATCCTAACCTAAAATAAAATTTGTTAAAAACTTCGGTAAAATTAGTTTTAATTCAATTGACGTCCAAATAGAAGCGTCCACTAACAAAAAAAGCGGCGATTGTTGCCATTTCGGTGGTATCCGGATCACCCTGTGGCGACTCTGAGTGCCGCCACACTGTTTTTTTATTATTAATAATTTAATATTTAATATTATTTCATTTATTTGCATCTTCTTAATGAATAATATAGGATTCTTTTATGAAGGATATGAGAGATTCGAGGGATTCGAGAACATTTTAGGATTCGAATTCGAGAAAATTTAGGATTCGTCCCACCTCTACAATCGACAATTTCAAAAAAAAAAAAACAATGGACGAAAACGAATAATAGGCGTATAAAAATAAATATATATTTAAAAGATTTGACCAAAAAAAAACACCACCTACCTTCCAATTTCATTCCAACGTCCAAACATTTTTGAAATCGACAGAAAGGACATCTTTTCCTCTGACTCTTGTCGATGTGACACTGTCTCTCGGCGACACAAGTGTACACTTTCTTGTTCTGAACTGTTCTTTTGAAGAACCCTTTACAACTCTCACAAGTCAATAGACCGTAATGATATCCAGACACTTTGTCTCCACAAACTGGACACAATTCCTCGATTCCCTCCTTGGTGTCCGGCAATTCCTGAATTATATAGTCGGCTGCATTCATCACCGAGGTTGTCCCTCCACCGCCGCCTCCTCCGCCGCCGCCACCTCCACCAGGAACACCACTGCCTGCAGCTAACAAATAACAAGAATTTGCATTGACAGAACTATAATAACAAGAACTGTTATTATTATTGTTATTGTTGTTGTTGTTATTGTTGCTCGTATTCGACAACATCATTTGATTTAACATATAAGTCGGTGATGGTTTTTGATTGGCATATATTTGCATGGTCATTTTTTGTTGTTGTTGTTTAGAATACAAAATATTATCAAAATTAAAAATTGTTTTTGCTATAATTAATATAATTAATTTATATGCAAATGAGACACAGTCTTTTCCCCTAAAAAATTGTTTTTTTTTTTTTTAAAAAAACTTCAGAGTTAAGATTGACCACCGCCACCAGCAGCTTTTTTTTTGGTGTGTTTTTTTTTTTACTTAGCAACTAAGATGTGGACACTGGGGTCAAGTCAGTAGTTTTAAAAGTTGGTGAAATCAAAAAAAGGATTCGTAATTCGAATGTGTTATTTTTGGGGGTTTTGTTGTTGTTGTTGTTTCAGGTCCAGTCACGAAACCGACGAAGTAACAGTACTTCATTTATCCCAAACATTTGGGACAAAACTTGATATATTCCATTCAAAAATTAAATTAAGATAATTAATTAAATTGGTAATTAAATTTGTGTGGTTCACAACTGTTCAGAAATTTTTTTTAAAACTTTTTTTTGTTCGAAAAAAAAAAGTACAGAAAATAACTTCTTTTTTTTTTAAGAAAAAGAGGAAAGAACGGTTTTTTGTTGTTTTTGTTGTTCTAAAAACTTTTGTTCAAGACATTCCATCAATGATAAATAGCCACTGGTCACTATGATCCACAAATATATTCCAACGGCTCGATAACGGCGGTAACATTTTGTTCGACCAAATCGACTTTTCTAAACACTTTTTTCATCATCAAAACCAAAACTTTTTTTTTTTCAAACACACATCATCACACAAAAGACACACGACGAGAAAACAAAAAGTTTTCAACTGAAAAAATAAAAAAAATGTTTCTCAAATTTTTTTAACCCTTTTTTTTTCTTTTAAATGAAAAAAGTTATATAAATTTTTTTTTTTGCTTGAAAAATTTCACTAACTTTTTTTTTAAACTTTCTCTCTCTCAAAAATACAAAAAAAACTGTAAAAAGAAGATAAGATTTTTTAAGCTTTTTTTGAGAAACAAATGAACGATTCTCTCACTCAAATCCACACACAAACGGAGGCCACCTTAATAAGTGAAAAAATCCAACTCCAAAAAAACAAACACCAAAACCAACCACGATATACACTTTGTAAGAGAGATAGAACGAGAGAGAGATATAAACAGAGAGAGAGAGAGAGAGAGAAAAAACAAAGTTTTTAGTTATTCCACACTGTGCAGCAACCAGAATGAAACTGAAATGTGTTACAAGCAAACCACTGATTCACATTCAACATTCACTCACTCTTTTTCAATAGGCTCAAATACGAGAGAGAGAGAGAGAGTAGGCCAACTAGAAAAACTAGGTCTATGTTAGAAGGAGAAAGTAACGACAGAGTTCTACTGACCCATATTCAAGTAAAAATAATAATAATAAAAAAACCGCGTCGACGACGACGACTAGTTTGGCAGCAAACGTATATACATTACATAAATCTCATAGATACAAACACAGTATAAACACACACGCACACATAGAAGAAAAAAGAAAAAAAAAGGGGTTTGCAATTTCATTATTATTAGGGTCTCTCTCTCTCTATCTTGTCTTGTATATATTGGCCAACTTGTGTGTGTGTGTGTGTGGCTCACGTGAATTCAAAAAAGATACAAAAGCTTTGACGCAATGATACTTTTGATTGCAGAAAGGGTTAAACATAATTTTATAAAATGGGTGGATTGGTGGATAGAAAAGGAGGGAGAGAGAGAAAGGGAGAAAGAGCGAGAGAAAGAGAGAGCGAGAGAAAGGGAGAGAGAGCGAGAGAAAGGGAGAGAGAGCGAGAGAAAGGGAGAGAGAGCGAGAGAAAGAGCGAGAGAAAAAGAAAGAGAGCAAGAGAAAGAAAAAGAGAAACAGAAACAGCAGGAGAGAAACAGAGACAGCAAGAGAGAAAGCGAGAGAAAGAGCGTGAAAGAGAGCACGAGGGGGAGAGAGAGCGAGAAAGAACGTGAAAAAAGCGCGAAGTAGAAACAGCGAGAGAAAGAGCGACAGCGAGGGAGAGCGCGAGCGGCGAGAGAAAGAGCGACAGCGAGGGAGAGAGCGCGAGCGACGAGAAAGAAAGAGAGAGAGAGAAAGCGAGAGATAGAGAGAGCGAGAGCAAGACAGCAAAAGCAAGACAGCGAAAGCAAGAGAGCGAGAGCAAGACAATGAAAGCAAGTGAGCAAGAGAGAGAGAGAGAGATAAATTATTTATGAAAGATTTTGTGCGCGAGTTTGTGCGTTTCTTCAAATTTCAATTGAAACAGGTAGTTGTTATTCATTGTCTTTTTTTTTTTGGGACAAACTAACTCTCACAGGTTGGATAAAAATCCCACACTTGGAAGAAAAGCTTTTTTTTTCCTTCAGATTGGGCAGTGAGTTGTTTTCCGAGGAAAACTTCAAAAAAAAAAAAAAAAAAGAAATCCAAGAAATTAAAAGATTTTTTTGAAGACATTGAAGATGAGTATATGACAGCATTAGGGTTGGTAGGAAAATAATTGCGGTTTTTGTTTATTGCGATTTTTGAAACTCAATTGTTTTCAATAAAACTGAAATTACAATTGTGTTTGTCTTTAGATCATTTGAAAGTACATTTTGAAGTCTGTATCTGAGTAATATTAACTTTTTTTTACAGTTTTAAATTTGGGTCCATTTTTAAACTCGCCTAATAAATACCTTTAAGTGCTGATTGAGCTACCCTTTCTTTTTTCTAAAATATATTCGAGTTTCTCTTCGTTTTTGCACCTGAAAGACAGAATAATCAAGAGTTCGAGAGGCCTTTATTTAACACTTTAAAACCACCCTGATTTATTTTTAAAACTTCTACTGAAAATATCGGACATCTTTTTCAATAAACGTGAAAAATTTCAAGACACTTAATCCCCGTTTTCACGATGATAGTTGCTGTCATGATAGCAACTATATCGTGAGAACTATCATCGTGAAGACATGATAGTCATTATCGCACTGTCGCGATAGCACTATCCCACTTATCTCGTTTGACTATAGTTAGTTGATAGTACTGTCGCGATAGTAATAGTTGTTGAGTGACCGCTTTTGGGGAAATATCCACTTTGTAGGCAAATTTGGCTTCTGGAGAAAGAGAGAGGCAACACTGTTGTTGACTCAAACATATGTAAAGTAGACGTCACACTGTCATGTGACAGAACTATCACGTTACTTCAAGACATGTTGACAGTTGCTGTCGTGAGAGTGAACTATTGCCACTTTCATGACAGCTACTCTCACAATAGAACTATCGCCGTGAAACCGAGGATTCAGGACGAACTTTCTACCCGAGTCGACACTAAAAAGTCAACATAGCCTCTATCTATCTCAAGAGATTTTTCGCTCCCGACACTCAACCAGGATCTCACATCAAAACAAACTCAACTCTCTCTCGACAAATCAAAGAAACTCAGAAATTTAATAATATTCTCGACACGCAGCGAGCGAGAATTTCTCAAAAACGCATAAAAACCCTCGACACTGAACCATAACCTCTCTCAATTCACTCTCGAGATCCTATCAAAGTAAAACAACAAGACCGAATTACATAAGGAAAAGGGGGGAGAAACAAAAGTTTTATGTTTACTAATTTAACCTATAGTTAAATATGTTACTTGTCAATCTGCGGAATCAGTCATCCGCAGATTACCCAGGCAATATAAAAAAAACAACCAACCTGCTAGTGAAATCTGCAAAATTCAACAACTAAAAATGTAATTGAATTTTGCAGATAGATTTATTTCACTAGCAGTTTGGTGGTTTTGCCTAAGCCATCTGCAGATCGACAAGTAAAATTATATATATAATATCCCAGGTCTGTGTGGCTGTCTATCTATCAGTCTGTCTGAAGTAACGCTGTACAATCATTGAAGCACATCGGAATTTATATAAATTTAAATAAATGAAGAAATGAACAGCTTTTTTTTCTCAAGGTCAACTATATGTTGCACCCTTCCCATCCAAGAACCCCATGATATTAAATTGGAGAGGGGAAAAGGTTGGAAAGTGTAGAAGGGGGGAGAGAGAGAAACGTGGAGGGAGAAAAGTGGGAGGGGTGACTGAAATTGAAATGAAATGAGTAAAAAAAAAAAGAAAAAACGAAGCGCATGCGCACTATTAATTGCCTGTGAATTTTGCTCCCGTCATTTATGACGGGTTACCCCACTAGTATATAAAGAATACCTGAATAATCAATTAATACAGTCAAATGCCACGAGAAACTACGGTAGGGTACATGGAGTGAGGAATTGAAGTTGACTGGCAACTGGCAACTTGACTGCATTCGGAGGAGGGAGAGGGATCCGGGGCGCGCACGCACACACATATGCTGAGGACGGAAACCTTTGCCGACACTGTCACAAAGAACTTGAAACCATTGCCCATATCCTAGGCAATGACCACGCAAGTGCCACACATGTGCGCGCCATCGAGGGGAGGAGACAAAAACAAAATAAATATCTATCCAGCCACCTAAAGGCTCGATAGTTATCATCATCATCATCATCATTTCCTGTACCTTATCCCGCAAGCAGCAGGGTCGGCCTTGCTGGTTCTAAGTCTCCACTCGTTCCGATTTTGCACCAAGCCCCCAGTGACCATATCCCGTTTTACTACCACATCCCAGGTTTGCTTGGGTCTTCCTCTACCCCGTTTTATTCCCAGGTCTAAGTTCATTGCCTGTCTCAGCAGCCCATCTTCTCCACTCCTGAGGACATGCCCAAACCACCGCAGCCTATTTTCCTGCATCTTTTCTACTATATTTGTTACCCCTACACTACCCCTAATAAAATCATTTCTGATCTTATCCCTTCTGGTCACCCCACTCATAAACCTTAGCATTCTCATCTCAGCTACCTGCATTCTATCCTCATGCACCTTCTTGATTGCCCAACATTCTGACCCATACAACATAGCTGGTCTGACTACTGTTCTATAAAACTTTCCCTTCAATTTTATAGGTAACTTCCTGTCACATAAAACCCCACTAGCCTGCCTCCACCTAAACCAACCTGCTTTTATCCGGTTTGTGATGTCTAAGTCTAAGCTCCCATCATCTTGCAGCACAGATCCTAAATATTTGAAGTCATGCACCTGCTGCATTAAACTGTCCCCAAGTCTAATCCCCTCATTCAACTGTTCTTTCCCATCCCAATGAAATTTCATGTACTCCGTTTTTGCCCTACTTATTTTCAACCCCTTTGATTCCAAGGCATTCCTAGTCTCCTCTAACCTTATCTCGAGTTCCAATTTGGATTCCCCAACTAAGACTATGTCATCTGCAAACAGCATACACCAGGGGACCTCCTGCCTCACCCCTGCCAGTAACTCATCCAGGACCAAAATAAATAGATATGGACTAAGTGCTGAGCCCTGGTGCACACCAATCCTAACACGAAAACTGTCAGAGAACCCCCAGGCAGTCTTAACACTTGTCCGTGCATCCCTATACATGTCCCTCACCATATCTATATAACTCTCACCCACCCCCTTCTTCTGTAAGACCTCCCACAATAACGTCCGTGGTACTCTGTCATAGGCTTTCTCTAAATCTATAAATACCATGTGTAACTCTTTCTTTGCAGCCCGAAACTTCTCAATAACTTGCCTTACGGCAAAAATGGGGTGCATTGTGGATTTTCCTGGCATAAACCCAAACTGACTTCCCCCAATTGCAGTTTTACCCCGTAGTCGAGCTTCAATTACTCTCTCCCAAAGCTTCATCGTATGACTCATCAATTTAATACCTCTATAGTTCCCACATTCCTGAACATCACCCTTCCCTTTGAAAATAGGCACTAACCAGCTGTCCCGCCATGCACCTGGCATTCTATCCCCCATAGCCAATCTATTGAATAACTTTGTGAGCCAGGAAATGGCAACATTCCCCAAGACCTTCCACACCTCTACTGGTATCCCATCTGGCCCTAAAGCCTTCCCTAGCTTCATTTTTCGAAATGCCTGAACAATTTCCTCAGCCCTAACCTGCTCCACTTCTTCTCTATCATTATTTCTTCCAGTGAAAGGCTCCTGCTCTACCCCCTCATTCATAAGCTTACTAAAATATTCCCCCCACCTGTTCCGTACTGGCTCCCTACCCCACAATACTTTGCCCCCATTATCCTTAACACTCACCACCTTTTCAATATCTCTGCCTTTATTCTCCCGAGCCCTAGCTATTCTATATACTGCCATTTCTCCTGCTCTGGTACCTAACTTGGCATACATGTCCGCATACTTCTTATGCTTTGCTATGGCTACCTGCTGTTTGGCCTCTATCTTGGCACGCTTGTATTCTATCTGGGCCTCCCTGCTTCCATCATGCCACCAAGTCTTGAAAGCATCTTTCTTCTTTTTAACTGCCATCTGTACCTCCTCATCCCACCACCAAGTTTCTCTGTCTAATCGAGACCCCCCTACTCGTACTGTCCCTAGTACCTCGTTTCCACAATCATGGATCTGTTGTGCTACCCTTGTCCACAGCTCTCCTGCAGTGCCATCTAAATCCCATGCTATCTTACCTGCCATTTTCTTAAACTCTTCCACCTTGTCTGGTAATGCCCACAACCTAATTGCTGTCTCTCCTCTATGTCTGACCACCTGTTTTGCACCCCTAGGTTTTAGGTCTAACACTACTAGCCTATGTTGTCCCGCTAAGTTTTCACTCGGTATCACTTTACAATCCTTGCACTCGTTTCTATCCTCACTCCGAATCATGAAGAGATCAATCTGGGATTCTCCTGCCCTGCTCTTAAAAGTAATCAAATGTTCCTCTCGCTTCTGGAATAGTGTGTTTGCTAAAATTAACTTATGTGCCACTGCTGCCTCCAGGATACTCTCCCCTGCTTTATTTCGCTCTCCATAGCCCCACCCACCATGTACCTCTTCATACCCTTCCCTACCTCTACCTACATGTCCGTTAAAGTCCCCACCAATTATGACCCGTTCCTTCCTACTCAGGCCCAACATTAGGTCATCAAACTGTTCCCAGAATTCTAGCTTCCTGGCTGTATCCAATCCAACCTGGGGGCCATATGCACTAACTACATTTATAACAATGCCACCCCAAACTACCTTTACTACTAACAGCCTACTATTTATCCGCCTAACCTCAACCACACTATGTCTGAGTTCCTGATCTAGGACAATTCCCACTCCATTTCTACCCTCCTCACTACTTGCATAAATTAATTTATACCCATCCCCAATGTCCCTGGATTTATCCCCTTTCCATCTTGTCTCCTGCAGACATGCAACATTTACCCTTCTAGCCTTTAGAACACTAGACAACTCCCTAGTCTTCCCTGTCAAACTCCCTATATTCCAGGTGCCAAACCTAAGTTTAGTACCTCCACTTCTACCACTACTTCCAAGACCTCCTTGTTGTTGATGCTGGACTCGCTTCTTTAGCCCCACCCGTCCACTGTGGGGTAGCCCTTGCCAATTTGTCACAGCCACCGGGCGTTGCAGCTGCGCGTCGCTTATGGCGGGGGACGCCCTAGCCATATTCGGAAAACTATTTCGAACCAACATCATATGTTTTGGCAAATCTTTACAACCGGCTGCCAACCTGACATCGACCCTCCACTTTTGCACCCGGGCTGGGGGACCGGCAATGGCGTGGTTTGGTTTTGGTCTGCCCTGAGTATTTTATGCCCTCAGTACCCTCCATATCTGGCGGGCATTCCCCTATCCGCCACCTGGGGAGGCACCCGATAGGGGACCAACTACCCCCACGGGAAAGGCTCGATAGTTAACACATTGATTATCGGTAATTCGCGGGCATACGAGCCACTAATTGGCACTTAAAGTGGCCCCTCAGTTGGTAACTCACGACTTGAGTTCAGTATGTTAACCTTCTAAATATTAATATTCTATTATTGTTTGGACGCCAGATTTATATTCTATTTTTCCCTACATAGGGTCCAAATTAGTTTGAGCTAAAGAGGCCAAAACTTAATATGACGTCATACCCAAGGTCTTTAAAGGGGTTTTAGTGTATTTTTTTTTTCTCTCTTCATCCAACTCCCCTCCCCGTTGAATGAAGGAAAGGAAAGGATTTTTATTTACAACTTGCAAAAACCAAAACGATGTAATATTACATGTATTATTATGCGTGCAAAGCAATCATGCTGAGATTTTCAAGAACAGTTATAATATATCATTAGTATGCAACAACAACTATAGGCGGCAGCACAATCGGACTAATTTAAACTGGATGGGGTCTCTTATAAAGGAGGGCCACTTCGAGAACCCTCTACAGGCCCGTATTAAGGCACGTGCCAACTGTGCCATGCACAAGAGCCCCCTCCCCCCGGCCCGAACCGGAAATAGATGCCTTTGACTTGTCATATTTATTTTGTGACAATATTATATTTCAATGTTTTATGTTTTTTCGTAAAACTTATTCCAAACTAAACTAGAAATTCTCTAATCGAATCCCCCTGTCTGTTCATTTATTGTACCCGATATGCGCCGCTAGGGGCGCTGGTAGCCTGGTATTACGTGGAATCCGCATTATACAATTGCAAAAAATCCCTGTATATGTAAGGAACTAACTTCGAAGGTCCCACCAGGTTCTACTTGGCACAGGGCCCCCAAAGTGTTAATCTGGTCCTCACTCTCTTGAGGGGCACACTTTACTCTCAAATAAAACTAAAATAAAATTGGCCCATCCATAAATAACCATTGTCTCACTTTTCTTCTTCAATCTTATTAACCAAAAAAAAATCTCAAATTAGGTTAATTATAAGAAAGATTCTTAAAAGATGCAACAATTAAACGTTATTGCCCACCCATTCAACCTCATACCTTCCACCCACCCCACCCCACCCCTCATTCTACCCTCACAGCTTCATTGCACTTTTACAGTTAAAAGAGGGGAGATACTCCAATTTTAATTTTATTATACCTCTGCTCACTAAACAGAATTAACCCCCTTTTATTCGTTAATAAAAGAGGGGGGGGATAGGAAAAAAAATGGGGGTAAATAATTTTTAAATTTTGTTTAAGTTTAAAAAAAGCGTTTTCGTTGTTTTTAACTTAATCCCAGATAAAGAAGAATCCCAGTAAAAAGAAGTTGCAAGAACAATTTTCCTGATGAAAATCCATCCCTTCAAAAAAAAAATGTTTTACAGCATTAAAGGCCTTGTTTCCACTGATGTTGAAAATTTGAACTTTTTAAAAATTTCAACTGGTGAAAAATAGAAGAACTACAATTACAATTAGTACTCTGCTAGCAGTCAAATAGGCCAATGGCAGATTGACATAAAAGTCCACATGCCTGCATATTATAGGCAAAGGCCACGTTTGATGCAATTTTTTTCACCAGTTGAAATTTTCAAGAAGTTTAAATTTTCACCCCAGTGGAAACAAGGCCTTAGAAATCATTTTTTTCCATTAAAATAAACGTAAAATATATTTTTATATAAAAAAAACAGTCAACAATAAAAAACCGGTAAAGTTTTTTAAAGATTCTCAATGTGAAAATCATTCCATCTTCTTTTGTCTCTTCCAGTTTACCCATAATTCAGTTCTCCCGTTTGTTTCAATTCACTGTTGTTAATCGAACTCTGGTTATCATATATTTTTATTTAGAAATCAAAAGAAAATATTTTCAAAGCTAAAAAAGTAAAATGACTCACTCAAACTTGAGCAATTTTACACATGTACTGTATTACATTTAAAAATAAAGCTTTTATGAACAAAAAAACTATTTGCATATAGGCCTTGTTTCCATTGAGGTGAAGTGAGAATTTCAACTTTTTGAAAATTTTCAACTGATGAAAAGTAGAAGACACGTGGCCCCACCCATTCACTATCATAGGCAAAGACCACGTGATTTTCAATTTTTTACCAGTTGAAATTATTCAAAAAGTTGAAAATTCTCACCCCAATAGAAACAAGGCCCTAATAATGTTCAAAATCTTAAAACTTGGTCATTTAAAAAAAAAAGTGTCACTAAATAGATTAATTTCAAAAGATTAATAAGATATGCAAATTATCTTAAATGATTCAAATATTCGTGTAATTTTTAAAATAAATTGCAGAGTGTATCTAGGGTTCTGGACTTAAAGATAAGTGGGGGAGGTATATATGAATACTCCCCCCTCCTCTTTAAGCTTAACCTCTTTTTTTTTTACAGTAGCTACCCCCCCCCCCCCCCCCGTAAAAAAGAGGGGGTAAGGAAGAAAGTAGACGGCTGTAGCCGGGAAGGGGACATTATAAAAGATCTTGAATAAATTGCTCAGTTTAAGAAGAAAAAAAACTTAAACGCGTTAAACAATAAAAACGAAAGGGTTAAAAGAAGACCTCGTATCTTCCACCCTCACATTACAAATAAAGAGATAAATATGCCTCACACCCACCCACCCACCGCCCAACCCCTTCCAACCCTCCCCCTCCCTCCTCTGCAAACTTTCAGCAAATTAGGTGACCCAATTCGAGAAAAAAGAGAGAGAGAGAGAAAGAAACAAGCTTATTATTGGCAATGTAATCTAAACGCAATCCGCTCCATACTCGCCCACATTCCTCAATGTAATCAATATATACTGTTAAAGAGAGCCGCTTTCGAAGAGCGCTTTAACAGTGTTGCCGCCAAACTCTCTCAATTGGAACTCATGCAACACAATGTATTGAGATTTACACACACAGCTGATAATAATAATAATACTATTTTTTATGTTTCGCTTTCTGACCTAATGAACTTGAACTACAAACATACTTTCGATTATTATAGATCTATTTTTTTTTTCTCATATAGCTTCTTCGTTATGACGCCAATCTCCCTCTTTAATAACGTTTTAGCAGCGATTACAACTGTTATTTAGATCAAACTAAAAAAAATATATTAATATTTATTCTCTCTTTCTCTCTCTGCTATTATGTAACTAAATCGCTTTAATTCCCACCCTCTAATCTCATTGATCGCAATGTAAATAACACACATTTTATGCAAATAGCTTTCTAAGAGCGCGCGCCTGAGACATGAAACATCCAAATGGAAAGAAAGAAAAAAGTGAAGCACGTGAGACCACAAGCGTAAAGCTTAAGCTTCATTCACGCAACGTTGAACGACCTACCTCAAGCGAGCGTCAGCGCACATGCGCGTCTTCATACCATATACACGCAACTATTAGCGACTTGTCAAAGCGTCGCGACTTGCTACTCAGTTGCCAAGCTTCTGTTATTATTATTATTATTATTGGTACAGTGGCAAAAGGTGCAAGCGCCCATGACGCCAACGAGGGGGGATACAATACATAAGTAGGAATATGCAATTGAATAAATACAATACAAAAAAATAAGTGATTAGTAAATATAATGTTGATTCACATGATGAACAATAGTTCAAACTTAATTTAGTTCCTAAAGGGTAGGGTAGTACACACCAGGATTCTTTGTTGCGACACAATGTTACCGGGTCTGAATCGTGTCAGTTGCGATTCAGACTCCACAATCATTTTGAAATGTTTCGGGGCTGAATCGCGTTAACTCAGATTCATGTTTCTTGATTCTCATCGAAATTGAAAACATTTAACATTGTTGCGAAACATTTCATACTGTGGACGCTTTTTGAAACATGAACAAAGACTCAATAGAGCTCAGTTTGCTATTAATTATTTAAGCCTAGGCTTATAAAATATTGTTAAACTACTTTGAGGAACTTAAGTGTAAATTCACTACTAAATTGTGTTTTGGGAATTTCGAACTCCTACCCAATCTCCTAACTTCAGGGTGAACTGAATGTGTTCTTGGATAAGAAAAGCGAGTATGCCCAGTGCCCACCATCGTTTCTGTTTCATTCTCCCATCTTGATCAATCACAGTGTAAGGACACTTCTGCAAGTGATAATGTTGTGGGTATTAATCGCGTCAGTTGCGACTCTGCCCCGCAACATTGTATCGGAGCAGCCCCGCAACAATTTATCGCAATGAAGAATCCTGGTGTGTACTAGGCTTAAGGCTAATAGACATAATTTGAACATTATTTTTCTTTATTTTGGCGCCCCTTATTTTTTTTTTTCTCAAAATATTGTCAATACTTAACGATTGCCAAAACGATTTTTTAAATTTAAAATAAGTCATTAATATAATCGAAAATCAGTTAACTTCCTATAAACAGACTTTATCAGATAAATGCGCCACCAAACAACAGACACTGGCAATAAAACTAAAAGATGCTGATGTTGTCACCTCACATTAGGCCTACTTGTAATTCACTATTCAAATAAATGTATTTCATATTCATTTCAAAAATACTATGGATTTAATATTTAAATTATCCCACCTGCCAGGTGGCTCTCGAGTTAACTGGAAAGTTGTATTGAGTTTAATTATTTATTATGACTAGGGAAATTAAGGAATTATGGAAATGTGAGGTGACAACATTTGCCAATAAATTGAGAAGTAGACTTTCGTTTCTTGAAATTTAAAATGGCGTTCTTTGGTGACTCAGGAAAAGTCACTTGATTTTTATGTCTTTCATCATTTTATTGACTAATACCTAGTACACACCTGATAATTTAAATGCGTTTAAATAATAAACGTGTTCTACAGAGCCCTGTGAAGGGCAAACAAACAATACGTCGAATTCAATTTAGTCAGTTAATTAATCTGAAAATATTGAGTTAATACTTAAATAAAATATATATAAACTATTCACAAAATGTTGATTTAGTAAATATTTCAATTTAAAATCATAATAAAGTCAATTTTTATTTGGTTCGTATGTCCTTCTTAACTGGATTCCGTATAATTCACCTAAACCACATTTAATTTGAAAATTCATTTAACTCATTGTGTGTACAAGGTATTATTAATAATTACTCGCTTTTAATTAACTTCATAATGTTTTGTTTGTCCACATTCTGAAATATTTGAAAATAAATCCTACACTACACGGGGATTGAACCCACGACCAACACATTACCAATGGGCTGAGAGCCTGAGACACTAACCACTACACCAGCAACACAAGAGAAGGTTAGACAGTATTTTTTCTTACTTTTTAGACCTTTTTTTAGAAAAGCGAATATCACAAACAGAACATTTTTCTTGTTTATTTTCTATTTGTCTTTTAAAAATCATTTTGGTAATGGTTGAGGTAAGTATTGTAACGAATTCACCGTTTAGAATTCGTCCGTTTTTGTAGACACCCTGTAATCAAGTTGTATCGATGAAAGGTTCTCACCTCATGCTTGGGGGTGGCCGGGAGGTCATTACGACGATGACTCCCTGCCCTCCAAGATGAGAAGAATAGCCCAAAAGTACTACATCGATGGTTAATAGGATAGATCCTAGAAGAACCATCGATGCAGAACTTTTGGACGTGAGAATCTTTACAAATTGTTAATAGGAGGATGATCGTACATCCTTCTGTATTGTTATAATTTATACATCTTATAGATGTTTTCGTTTTCTTGTCAAGTGATAGTTCACTTCTAGGTCCGCGTGTGTCCAAGAGACTTGGACACACCTGGAGCCTTTGTTATCATAATCAGATGTTTGTATTGTATTTTGAGTATAAATACAAGAGGTTGTAGATTGAGAGGACAGATCGGATAGATCAGGCAGATCGGACAGACCGTCTTTATGCTTAAGACCGATGCGATATCTCTCAATCTACAGGACTCTCTGTTTATTGAATAAAAGAGCATTTTCATCATACGAATTCAATGTGTGGACTCAGTCATTTTATGGGAGTGGGACTTAGAATTATAGCCGCCACGTAGCCGATGCTTCCACCGGACAACGAAGTCTCCAGCAGCCGAGTGTAAGACGACATCTCTACAATATTCTCTACCACAGGTCTCCTGAGGTACCGACCCTTGTGTCCCTGGTGGTTAAGTGTGCAACACAGGAGCCAATAGACCGAAAGACTTAATCATCAACATCCATTCGACACTTCTAGATGGCTAGTAGAGATCTCTCTACTAACCCTACGGAAACGGGGATGTTACAAAATGGTGGAGGTGCGGGGTACCTCACTACAGATCCAGTAGAGAATACCAATGATGTCGGAGTTACACCAGGTGGTAAAGGAAAGAAAGGCAGACCGAAATCGAAGTCGAAGACACGGGAGAAGGACGATACAAACCAAATGGATGGAGAAGATCCACTTGAAGGTATCCTTCAAAATCTAAGTGCTGAAAGACGGGAGAGACTGATGGCCTGGTTCGAAGCCCAGCAACCATCAGGATCGATGTTACTCCGGAGCGGGCGTGGTGTAAGTACAGTTCAGCGTCATACGGTAGTCCGAGAAATGGATACCGGAGTGGAGCCCTCGTCGGCCCACGCTGAACCGCAGCGTCATACAGTGATTCCTGGATTGGACACTGAAGGGGAGCCCTCGTCGGCCCACGCTGAAAACCTAAGACAGGTTAATGTATTCCAGACGCCGCTCATGCTGAAGAAGAGTGGAGGGACCCAGAGAGGTCGCCTACCTGAGACTCCTATTCTACGGAGAGAGAACCCGGACCAGCTAGAGGATGAAAGCCTAACAAGTGAGGATCCCAGCGTAGAGGAGCTGGAAGGAAATCCAATTTGCAATCGTCATCGGACCTGTGAGGAGCTGGATGGGAAGTACAAGAGTCTTCACCCACTCCGGAATCTGGAGACCTTCAAAGGATTGACGTCTGTATACACCTTTCTGGAGGACTACGAGAGTATCGCAGATCTGGAGGACTGGAGCAACGTCCACAAGACCTACTACCTACGTAAAGCGGTAGAAGGGGACGTAGTACGTTGGTTATCCAATTTCTATAAAGAGAATAGAGGAAAAACCACGTGGGACTTCATACGAAGCGAGTTAATTGAAAGATTTGGACGTCGAGACGAGTTAGTGCAACTGAAGCTGAGGTTGGATACCATGCTCCAAAGGAAAGGAGAGGACACCAATCAGTTTTTGGGTCGCTACCTTGACTTGAGTAGAAAAGTGTTACCGGGGGTAACCGACAAATACCGAATTGTGGAATTTCGGCAGAAACTTCATCCGATTATACGTAATGCTACACAGAATGCGCCGAATAGCAATCTGAAGCTGTACACGACATATATCAAGGATACCGAGGAAGTTTTGATGGCTGATGGGTTATGGATACCGGAAGGAACGATGGGTCAACAATCGACGACCCAGGTCTCCAAGGGTCCACAGAAGAATAACCAACGCCAAAATGCCAAACAGACGCAAGCAGTAATGGACGGAGGACGTTCTTACGCGGTTGTTACTCAAGATCAAGCGGACCCAACGAACCACTCGACTCCATCAAATTCAAATAACCAAACGCAACAGAAGACCAACCAGAACTCGAATCAACAACAAGGTCGTAAATGGAACCAAAGATATCCGCAGAAGAAAAACTACAATGGTCAGCAAACGCAAGATGGAAGTAAAACCCTGAAAGATCTCAGTACAGTAGAGTGTTATCACTGTCATGAGAAGGGTCACTTTTCAAGAAACTGCCCAAAGAAAGTAGTTGCGGATGGAACCGTTGGACTTGTTCAACATGGAATGGCCACTGGGAAAGATGGCCAGCAGTATTTTGTCGTCAGCGAGAACGGGCAGAAAAAGTTCCTGCGAGAGGAAAACCCGGCTGATTTAAACTAGAAAGGGTGGCAGTAAAGAGGGGCCTACCGCCCTTTAAGAACGGAAAACCCTCTGGAAAACGACAAAATCGAAACGAAACAGCGATCGCCAATTCCCGAAACATTGTGGATAAAGCTTTGTTGGGGGGGAATAGGGGCGTGAGCGAAGCTACCAATGTCACTAAAACTAGACGGAATGCTGGAGCACCGAAGAGACCATGCGATTTGGACACTCAAGGACTCCCTGAGCAATCGTCGGAGTTGTTAGTCGGCATTTCGAATGTCGCCACAACTAGACCAAAGGCTGGAGCACCGAAGAGACCATGTGATTTGGACACTCAAGGACTCCCTGAGCAATCGTCGGAGTTGTTAGTCGGCATTACGAATGGAAAACGACAACGGAATTCACGAAAATATAAGAAGCTGCGAAAGGATACTGGTCGAAGGGGAGAAATCATCGAGGAGATATTTCCGGAACCCATCATCTGGTCACCTACGAAAGCTATGGTAGTTTACGCGAATAGCTTGGAGGAAGCAAAGAGAATTGTGGAAGCCATGGAAACTGGAGTTAATCAAGACAGAATTGAGGGAGAGACCCAACAGAATTCTGCGGTGCCAGTCGGAATTGAGGGAAGAACCCAACAGAATTCTGCGGCGTGTATACCGGGGATAAGCAATGTTGCTCAGGAAATCCCTCAAGATGTAACATCCAATGTTATTGCCTCGGGCAAGGCCGAAACTGATGCTAAGAAATCCAAGAAGGCTATTGTAAATGCAGCTATCGGTAGAGGAGATGATACCAGCAGGATCCCTGCGAACAGCGAGGTTATTGAATCCGTTGAAGTTGGAGATTTATTGAGGAGTAGGGCTTGTTGTCGAAAGAGTGTCGAAATCACTGTAGACAGCCTACTCACCTCATGCGAACTCATCGAGGTAGGAGATACTACGCCCGATGAGAGCGTTGCCAAGATTACCATTCAGGTTGACGGCACACCAGTTCGATTTTTGGCGGATAGCGGAACTGGGTTCACTATCTTGTCAGGCACAATGGCCAAAGAGTACGGACTTCGATATGGACCAATCCGGAACGCACCTGCATTAGGCGCAGTAGGAGGGGTACCGATTAAGGTACTTGGTCAGTTGTGGCCAACGTTCGAGTTGAACGGAAAGCAAGTAACGGCAAGGATGCTCATCATAGATGGAAAACGAGAAGCACTGCTGGGGAGAGACCTGGGAGCTGCGTTTGATCTCATCATTTCCATGAAGACCTCCAAGATCTACTTCGCTAATGAGATGTTCTACGAAGGAACACGAGAATTGTTGAAGAAAGGAAGTGCGCGTAGTAGCCTTCCCTGGAATTTCTTCAAAGAGTTAAAAGAGGAGGGATGTGCTCAGAATAGCCATCTGGATAACTCCTATGCCATAAAAGCTAGAGAGGAAAGCTGCGTAAAAGCCCAAGGAAGGATTACGTTAAATCCGGGCCAGGCTTTGAACCTCAAAGTAGCTGCAGGGCGAATCATTGAGGAAAACGAAGTACTCAGGATTGAAACGAACGATAGTCTCTTTAATAGAAAAGGCATCGTTGTGGCCAGCAGTGTGCTACAAGGGAATGGGACATCACAACTGGAAGTCCAACTCCTGAATACCACACTGGAGTCCGTGGGGATTGGAGACCGCGAGACTATTGGACACTTCGAACTTCTAGAAGAACTAGAAGAAGAGCAAGCCTGCAAAGTTTCCGAAGAGGAAAACTTTAGAGACATCGGAGAAGCACCCGTTGATTTTGAGAAAGAAATTCAACTTGGTCCTGAACTGACAGATGATCAAAGAGAAGAGTTGATGATCCTACTGAAGGAGTTCCAACCGATCTTCGCCTTTTCATCTAAGGACCTGGGAGCTACGAATCTGACCAAACACAAGATCGAAACTGGAGATAATCTACCTGTTCGAGACACGTTACGAAGATGCGGGCCTGGGGAACGCATCGTAATTGATGAGACGCTAGAGGAGATGAAGAAATCTGGGGTTGTAAGGCCATCGAAATCGCCGTACGCATCGCCCATCGTCCTTGTAAAGAAGAAGGATGGCTCCTACCGTTTCTGTGTAGATTATCGGAAGTTGAACGCGATTACAAAGGCAGACACTTATCCATTACCGAGGATTGATGATGCATTAGACTCCATGAGAGGAGCATGCTACTTCGCAACGCTGGATATGAAGAGTGGATACTGGCAGTTCGAGATGGAAGAAAGCGACATCGAGAAGACCGCATTTACATCTCATCGAGGATTGTTCGAGTTCGTAAGAATGCCTTTCGGACTCCGAAACGCTCCTGCCACTATGCAACGTGCATTGGACATCCTACTCGCCGGGCACAAATGGGAAACGTGCCTTGTCTACCTTGACGACATCGTAGTGTTTGGAAGAACGTTCGAAGAATTTTTGAAAAGATTGAGAACTATCTTGGACCTGCTGAGGACAGCAAACCTGAAGTTGCATCCAGTGAAATGCTTCTTTGGATTCCAAGAAGTGAAGTATTTGGGACACCTGATCTCGCCTGATGGAATTCGGCCAGATCCAGATAAGGTTGTCGCCATAAAGAACTTCCCAGTTCCTGACAATGTAACCGCAATCAGAAGTTTCCTTGGATTGGCGGGTTATTATCGAAAGCATGTACCTGGATTTGCCAACATAGCGAAGCCAATGTCAGACCTTACGGGTAAAGATATACCGTTCGAATGGTCAGTTGACTGCGAGAATGCATTCCGCACGCTAAAGAATATGTTGTCGAAATCTCCATTGGTTGCCGTATATGATCCGAAGGCTGCAATATTTATGCATACTGATGCCTGTGGATACGGAATTGGAGCGATGCTTTACCAGAAGTCAGAGGATAAACGAAGAAAGGAGATCATTGGAAGTGTCTCCAGAGTTCTAAGGGACGCGGAAAAGAACTACAGTACGACGGATAAGGAGTGCCTAGCAGTAATCTATGGAGTCACCAAGTTCCGGCCGTACCTGTTCCAGAAGCCCTTTACAATTGTGACGGATCACCACGCATTATGCTACATGAAAACTGCAGCACGTCTGGAAGGAAGACTTGGTCGCTGGCAGCTGCTAATGCAGGAGTACGACTACAAAATCATCTACAAAGAGGGGAAACTTCACGTCGAAGCCGATTGCCTCTCAAGATATCCAGCAGGAGTGCCTGTTAACTGGAAGGCCATCCCAGAAGCGGAAGACCTAGATGACAGTGTGATCTTTAATGTAACCTTACAATGGGATTGGAAGGTGGAGCAAAAATTGGACCCCGAGATTTTGAAGATTCGTGAGGAGTTGCGTAACCAACCAGAGTCACCTCTTCATAAGTTGTTTTGCGATTACGACAACAAGTTGTTCGCTTGTGTGTTTCACGGAAGTTCCGTACCCACACTCGTGAATGTGGTGCCAAAACATCTCATCCCAGAAGTAATGAGATTATGCCATGACGAGCCCGATGCTGGTCATGAAGGACAAACTAAGACCTGGAATCGAGCCAGGCAAAGATTTTATTGGAATAACATGAAGCACGACATATTCGAATATGTGCGATCATGTGAGATTTGTCAATTACACAAGTTGGGTACGGAGAAACCTGAAGGGTTCCTTCAAGAAATACCCATTGGAAAGCCTTGTGATTGCTGGGGAATGGATTTCATTGGACCATTAGTACCGTCGGTTGGAGGAAACAAGCACATCTTGTTGGCAGTCGATTACGCCACTCGATATTGCGTTGCTAAAGCAGTAAAAAGCACAACCGCACTAATCGTAATGAACTTCCTAGCAAAAGACGTAAAGAAAATCTTCGGGATACCAGAGAAACTCATTTCGGATCGAGGGACGCCGTTTGTTGCGAAGAACACTCAAGAATTCTTGGAAATAAACAAGATAGAGCACGAAACAACAACTGCCTACCATCCGCAAAGTAATGGTCTCGCCGAAAGGACGAATAAAAGCATTATTCAGACTATGAAAAAGTATCTAACTCCTGCGAAGAACCAGACTGATTGGGCTACAAAACTGGATGAAGTTTTGGAATCGTACAACTCATCTGTACATTCATCCACGAAGTTTACGCCGTACAGACTCATGTTTGGGAGGGAGCCCAGAACTAAAGTAGACACCTTAGTTCCAGAACGACCAGTTATTGTGGATAACGAGGCAGGAAACCTCGTGGACGTTCGACAACAGGCGGAAGAACGCCAAGAAGAAGAACTAAGAACAGCCAGGGCGAACCTGAAAGCAGCACATGATCGTCGAAAGAAGTACTACGACCAAAGGCATAAGAAGCCTTACGAGTACCAAATCGGACAGAAAGTACTTGTACGAGACATGCGAATCAGGCCTGGACAGAACAAGAAGTTCTTAACAAAATGGAGACAGGGATATACGATTGTGTCGAAGGTATCGGACACCGTATACCGATTAAGTTACGAGAATCGAGCTGGAAGATTAGTGGAGGACTCTGTAAACGTTGCAAACCTGAGACCACTATATGAGACTTACCAAAAGGACGGACCCAATGTTCCAACGACTGGAGACACCCTGGAGTCCATGGGTAACTCATCGCCAGAAGAATCCGAATCGGAACCTGTAAAAGAAAAAGAAAGGACAGCGTTTGTCAAGAAGAAAAACTTACCTTCGCGTAAGAAGAGATGTTGTGGACACTGCAGATGCCAAAATGCTTGGATCGAATCTTCTGAGGATGAAGAAGAAATTGAGATAATTACGAAAGCAATCCGAAAGCATTCTGACCGTAACGTCGAAATTAGAAGAAAAAAGGCAGCAGACGATAACCAGCAGCAATTCTCATACTTACCTGGCGAAGATGCGATGAAATTCACCAGAGAATATGGTAACAAGACGAATTTTACCATGGAAACCATTGGATTTGTTGAAGAAATCAGCGAAATTCCTGAAGAAACGATGAAAATCGACGAAAAAGATGTAAATTCGCCGATGGAATTTCAAATGGAAGTGAAAAACGCGGAAGTTATCGATGAAACAACAAAAATGGACGATGATATCGATGCTAGTGACGCCACAGATGGAAATGACGTCCCAAATGAGGAAGTGAACAGGGAGCGGTCAATGACGCTACCAAGCATAGAAGAAACACGTGGGCGGAGGGATACATTAAGTGAAATGTCTACTAGCCTCGCACCACTATGGATCCGGGTCCTATTGTTTATCTTCTTCCCAACTGACAGTTGTGCCCATGTGCTATACACATGTACCGGCACTATTTTTTGGCATCTGTATGATATCAAGGCGGATTATACCGTTATCAGCCATATTTTGGAAAGTTATAATTGCATCGTGGACAAATTGAGAAAATTCTGTTGTTTAATTTGGAAAAACATCGAAAGTTTACTTCTAATTGTGCCCATCGGGATTGTCATCGTGTGGAATTACGATTGGACTAAGAGAAAAGAGGATCGACGGCAAGGAAATGGATCGAAAAGGGTAAGAAGGAGTCAAGAGAAAAATGTACATTTCGGACTCCGGAAATCCAACTCTTTTTCTTTGTCCTTTCTCTTAAAAAGGAGTATCACCATGCAATCTCCGCTAGAAAACCTCTACGAAGAAGTGGCCACTACCAGGCAGGGTTGGGGTCACGGTGTCCGTGGGCCCACCTTGCAGGGTCGTGCCCACAAAAGAGGACGATATTTTGAACGAGCAAAAACCGAGATCAGTTCGATTGTGCCGATACCAGGCGGTTCTAAAATGGTTTTCGACACTGCAGCGGTTGCTCTAGAAAAAGAAATTGCTGATGGGTTGTGGGAACATGCAATCATCCCCACACCATCGAGAAAGGACACCAAAAAGCAATCGAAAAAGATACTACCAGGGGTCATAGGTGCCGGACAACCGAACTTCTACCGAGCGATTGCACCCGGACAATGCGGTCCAGGAGGATCTGAACCACGAAATTGGGGCAAAACTGGAGAAACGGGAGGGACGGAAGAGTGGTCCCCTGCGGACTGGGAGCGCCACAGTAGACGCAATCGACCACCAGTACCCAATCGTAGCATCAATGAAATATGGAACGAGAAAGGCGAGTACGTTAGAAAAAGTACAGCTCTAAGGAAGGCGGAAAGAGCCTACATGGAACTTGTGGAGCCTGTAGCAGCATCCGTAAAAACCGCTGTGCCTTCCCTTAAGAGACCTGCACCTCTCGTCAGTCCACCCGTAGCTGAAACCGCTCCAACCGAAGTGGCTCTACGGAAGAAGAACAAGCCAAGCAGGCGACACCGAGAAGCCAAGCGTCGACGTGAGGAAGGGCTCACGGAGTCCGCTGTGGCCCACCTCAACCAACGGACCATCAAGATCGATGAAGCCGAGGTGATGATGATCTCCGTGTCACAGGAAGTCCCGAAAAAGTTGCAAGGCAACAACGACGAAGATATCGACGTGCTCTATATTGATGAAGAGGGGATGGATCTCCTCGAGCCAGAGGTTGCCGAGCCGGAAGCTGCAAGGACTTATGTCCAGTTGAAGACCACCAACAAGAGTGTGGACAGTCCTACAACAGATCCAAGGGCAAAATATCAGGAGCAACTGCATCAGTTAGTCGATCTGGCCGTTGCATACCATCAGCAGGGACTCTCCTTAACGAATAACGTGTATGAAACGAACGATGGTGAACGAGTCATTCTGTACGACAGCAGAATTTGGGGAGAGGACACAACTCTTCGCAGTAAGGTTCGGGATTCAGGCCTCCCAGAAGACCTGCTGGTACGCGGCGTTCGACGTTGGAGGCAGCCAAGGCCTCTCGTTGAACAAAACCGTCCCAGCAGAGGCCTGAGGACCAAACTTCGCTCTGAGGTTAAGAGTTTCTTCTGCAAAGCCCCAAACAATGCTATCACGCTTCGTGACATTTGCCCACGAACGGAGGGGCATCTTTACAAGGATGACGTCGTCATTAGCAGCGAAATGGAAGCCGCCGGGAGCGAAGTAGAAGCTCCTGGGTGTCCTAGGGCTTCCACGACGCTTCCCGAAGCAACAGAAGCTGTCGGGATCGAAACCAAGGCAAAGAACGAGTCGACCAAGGCTATGGGTGCTGTGCCAAAACGAAGGCCAGTAAAGGAGCGTCTGGGGTTACCATTGGGGGCCCCCACGAAGTCCTTGAAGGTCCCTGATGGTAAGCCCATCACGAAGCCACACCGGAGTACACGAGAGGATGAGACGGTACTGAACAATTTATTTGTTCAATGGCAGCGCAAACGAACGCCGCGTCGCCATCTGTACCTGGGGCTCTTCGAGAGTAATGAGACCCCACCGAGGAACTCTCTTCCTGCAGACACAGAGGTCTTTATCGTCGTACTCGTCGTCCGGGCTTTGTCGCTCATCTTGGTGATCAACAATCGGCTGGACAAGACAACAGTGCATTATTACAACGATGTCTTCCACCTGGAACAAAACGACGACGAAATTCGCCGGTGGATGCGACAGTTCTTTCGATGGGATCAAGATCGTCCCATTCGCATCGTCAGGAACCCGATTCGTAGGCCATCCCTCCACGATGACCGTCCCTATCTCATGTTCGATGAGGCCACCAGTCATGCAGAGGGTCGCCGAAGTCATCGCTACTACAAGGGATCGGCTGGAGCCGCCGAGTTCCTCGAAATGGAACTGCGTCGAGGACCAGAGAGCCCTGCGATTGGATGGGCCGACCAGACGTATTAGCATGGCCGGGGTCGTAATATTGCTTTGTTTTGATTGTTTGTTTTTGTAGTATTTTTAAGTATTGCGTTTTATACTTTTTGTATTTTGTATTTTAATGCACGTTCGCATTTATTTTTATAGACCGTTGTCTAGAATTTTTCGTAGTTTTTAAGGCAGTTGCCTGCGTTTTTATAGAAGTTTTTATATTAGGGGATTGTCCCTTTTGTAATTTGATAGGTTTTCGCCTATTTGTCAATTTTTAGAATTGTTTTAATTCCAAGCGGGAATTTTTAAAATAGCGAGATGCTATTAGTATCACGAGCTGTGATTTTTAAATTTTATCATCCAACGGGATAATAATTTTTATCGTATAGATTTTCATACCAACGGGTATTTTTATTGGTTAACTTTTTGAGAGTACAGGGACGTACTCTTAAACTAGTTGGGGGGTGTAACGAATTCACCGTTTAGAATTCGTCCGTTTTTGTAGACACCCTGTAATCAAGTTGTATCGATGAAAGGTTCTCACCTCATGCTTGGGGGTGGCCGGGAGGTCATTACGACGATGACTCCCTGCCCTCCAAGATGAGAAGAATAGCCCAAAAGTACTACATCGATGGTTAATAGGATAGATCCTAGAAGAACCATCGATGCAGAACTTTTGGACGTGAGAATCTTTACAAATTGTTAATAGGAGGATGATCGTACATCCTTCTGTATTGTTATAATTTATACATCTTATAGATGTTTTCGTTTTCTTGTCAAGTGATAGTTCACTTCTAGGTCCGCGTGTGTCCAAGAGACTTGGACACACCTGGAGCCTTTGTTATCATAATCAGATGTTTGTATTGTATTTTGAGTATAAATACAAGAGGTTGTAGATTGAGAGGACAGATCGGATAGATCAGGCAGATCGGACAGACCGTCTTTATGCTTAAGACCGATGCGATATCTCTCAATCTACAGGACTCTCTGTTTATTGAATAAAAGAGCATTTTCATCATACGAATTCAATGTGTGGACTCAGTCATTTTATGGGAGTGGGACTTAGAATTATAGCCGCCACGTAGCCGATGCTTCCACCGGACAACGAAGTCTCCAGCAGCCGAGTGTAAGACGACATCTCTACAATATTCTCTACCACAGGTCTCCTGAGGTACCGACCCTTGTGTCCCTGGTGGTTAAGTGTGCAACACAGGAGCCAATAGACCGAAAGACTTAATCATCAACATCCATTCGACACTTCTAGATGGCTAGTAGAGATCTCTCTACTAACCCTACGGAAACGGGGATGTTACAGTATTGACAATATTTAAACAACAAAAATTCCTGGGGGGTAATTAATGGCCTCTTTAAAAGTCGGCGCCCCGAGCTGCTCCTTGGCCAACAGGCAATTAGAAAACGGGACGAGAAGAAGTTGGCTCCGCCCTTTTTATGACTAACGGCAACTTCTAATTGGTTTGTTATGTAGTCTGACATCACATGATCCGCCCTTTTCAACGTCAAACCACACAACAAACCAATTAGAAGTTGCTGTTCGTCACAAAAAGGGTCACTTCTGGTCGTCCCGTTTTCTAATCGCCTGTCTTGGGCCGGCGGTCCTGCCAAGCAGATAGGTAGACGGTTTTTTTTGGGTGGCACATCGATTTGATATTTAATTTTTTTTAAATCATATAATTAATGACATTTTTTCTTTAAAATTTTTTTAAAATCAATTTGGTGTTAAAAGTCTTGACAATATTTCAACAAAAAATTCCTGGGGGGAGGGTTATTGGTCTTTTTAAAGTCCCGTTTTCACGATGATAATTGTCATGATAGTTGCTGTCATGAGAGCAACTATCGCGAGAAATAGCACTATCACACTATCTCGTTTGACTAGATAGTTGATAGTACTGTCGCTATAGTAATAGTTGTTGTATGACCGCTTGTAGGGAAATATCCACTTTGTAGGGAAATTTGGCTTCTGGAGGAAGAGAGAGGCAACACTGTGGTTGACTCAATGATATCTATGAAGTAGACGTCATACTGTCATGACAGAACTTTCACCTTACTTCAACAAGACGTGTAGACAGTTGCTATCATGAGTGAACCAACGCAACTTTCACGACAGCTATTCTCACGATAGAACTATCGCCGTGAAAACGAGGCTTAAGAATTGGTATAGCCGCCCTACGCAACCGTATACTCTCAATCAGGATAATAATGATCACATACATTTCACAGAAAAAAATGTAAAATTCATAGAAATTAAGAATTTAGAGCATACTATTATTTTCAATGGTAATAATGTCAGTTGACGACGAATGCGACCAATTTTCTATGAAAGCCACTCCACTCCTGCCCCCCCCCCCTCCCTTCACTCTACTTGATACAAGTTACAATTATTGTGGAAAATCGAACACAAAATAAAAAAAAGCTGTAATTTGAACAAAACGAAATATATTTTTTTTAAAACAAAAAATTATATTTAGGGTAAAAATGGGGTTCCAGTCTTAAAAAAAAGTACCAACCAGTGTCGTATAATTGGTATGGTTATTTTTTTTTTTAAATAATAATAATAAAAAAACTAATAACTGAATAATGGATGTCACCTGTCAGGAAATGTCAAAACTAGTAATAACAAAAAAATCCTCTCTCATAATGTCATAAAAGTTCCGCTTTTACTATAATCTATCAAAAGGGTTTGTTAAGGATGTACAATGCATGGTTACATGTATTACAGTACATGGTGATGTTATGGACAAGAACAGATGACAGATAAAGCCGCTATGACACACTAGCAACTTTTAATGCAATAAAATGTGCAATGTGACATTGCAACTTCAATGTTTGCAGTGTAATAGGACATGCAACTTGATAAAACTTTCCTTTTAACTAGTGTCAAACTCAAGTCTCATTGAGTTGCACATGTTCAATTTTGAGAGACTTTTCAAGTAAACTTTCTGACAAACAACCAATCAGGCCGTTTGCCGAAAATGACATATGTAACATTGAACGAATTCCCGGTTTCATGACTTCCGGTTTATGAACTTCCTGTTAGTTGATCCCAATATGGACACAAACCAAGGGGGCAGACATTGAACAGAAAATCACATGTACGATTTTCACTAAGATTCACAGCAGATCGTGTGGATGGAAAGTCATTTTACTTTTTAGCTGCATTTTACTAAATATCCAAAATAGAAATGAAATTTTAAAGTTCAGTAAAACGCCGGTTAAAAGTAAAATGGCGTACGAGATTCACCCGAATGGGTCGGCCCCTTGACATAAACGAAGTTTTGAAAACTTGATTGGCAACTAGGTTGCATAGTGCGATATAGAAGTTTATTACAAAGTTCTAGTTGCAAGTCACATAACAGGTTGCATTGCAAGTTGAATTGCATTGGAGGTTGCTAGTGTAATAGCGGCTTAACTCCTTATTCTGTGCCACCACATTAGAACAGCGTGGTTTCCAACGTGGTCTATGTATACCCCACAGGGTCGCCCTAAGATAGAATCTTCAATCACACAATTATCTTCGAGAAAAAAGACAAAAATGGAAATAATTTATTTTCCTTAATTTTTTTTTCTCAAAATACCCCTACTGAAAAAACTGGAACAAACTTTTTTTGTAATTTCATTGTTACATATTTCTTTAAAAAAACCCAACAGAAATAATAATGATGCATTTAGTTTAAATTATTACGGTCAAAAGTGAGATCCAGAAAATGTCCTTTTTTATCATTTTTCTACTGGATACGTCACAAGCTATAGATAGAATTTATGATAAAAAATTAATAAAAATTATTAGAGGTGGGGAAGAATCCTATATTTTCTTGAATCCGTAACCAAATCCGAATCCTAAACAGTTCTCGGATCTATCGAATCCTTAATATAAGAATCCGATATTATTCATTAAGAAGATACAAATAAATGAAATAATATTAAATATTAAATTATTAATAATAAAAAAACAGGGTAGCAACTCAGGGTCAGGCCACAAAGTGATATTGTTGATCCGGGTTGTAACAATCGCCCGTTTTTTTGTTAGTGAACGCTTCTATTGGACGTCAATGGAGTTAAAACTAATTTTAACAAAGTTTTTAACAGGTTTTTTTAAAGGTTAGGATTCGAAAGATTCGAAAAAGACGAAAAAAGCGTCAAAGATTCGAGTTTTCGAATCTCGAATATTTTTTTAAGATTCGAATAGCTTCGAATCGAACGCTTCTATTGGACGTCAAACGTTTACCAAAGTTTTTAACAGTTTTTTTTAAGGTTAGGATTCGCAAGATTCGAAAAACAAAACAAAAAAGCTGCGAAGAATTGAGTTTTCGAATCTCGATTATTTTTTCAAGAATCGCTGGATTCGACTGGCCCACATCCCTAAGAAAAACGTTTCAAAACATCATGAAAATTATTCGTTATCTGAAGAATATTAGAGAGTTTGCGCCACACAAAAAATAGGCACAACAACTGGATTTTACGACAACTTTGTGAAAAAATTATCTCCAGTTGTCGTTCCTATTCGAATCTGTACGATTATAACAGAAGTTATAGTCGTACACAACTACAAAAAAAGGTAACTGCGCATGCGCATTTCATATGGGGAGGCCCACTTCCTGTTAAAAAAAATTTTTTGCCTCCATCTTGGCTTCAGTTAAAAACGCGAAAAAACGAAACCAACTCCAAAAACTTATTTCATACTTCCAATTTTTAAACAATTGTTAAAATATTTTTCCAATATTAATTATTAAAATAATTAATACTGTTATTCTTTACCAATGAATTCGTTTCTTTACTGATGAATTCGATTTTTTACCGTCGAACACAAGGTGTGTGTGGGTATTTCCGGTTTAAAATCTATATTGTTGTTGTGTGTGGAAGTTGTGAGCGCAACCTAAAGGCTACAACTACAACTTTTCAACACAGAAAACGACAATCTACAATTATTAGTAGTTGTAGATAGTAGTAGTTGTACCATGGCGCAAACTCTCTATTATTCTAAAACTTAACACTATTATTCTCTATATACTATTGTGCGCATGTGTGTCTTTTAAGGCTATGTTGTGTGTCTATGTGTGTAGTTACGTCACCCAGCAATAAATGTATATTACCCACATACTGGATTCACATGTGACAAATGACATAACGAAATGGACAAACCATGTCCAAAAAAAGTGATGAAATCATTTAATTCCAAAAAAAGGGTTAAAATGTAATATATGAATTTATATTCATTATTGCACATTGGAAGTTGAACTAAATTTCAATATTTTCAACACATAACAACAAACCAACCCACCTCCCTCCCTATATTTCATCAATGATAAGTGTTTGTTCACTCTTTCTCTCCTACATCTGTACTACATGCAAGTTGCAGAAGTTTCTTGTAATTAACATACTGTCAATAAAAAAAATGTGACAGTTGGTGAAGTTGAGAACCCCCACGGCCGCCGTATTAAGAGACTACATCACAAAATTACTTCGAAAAAATCTCTGCAATGAACGCTAGCATCGTTTTTCTCTATTGAGCCCATAGACCCAATACGTTAAAGAAAAAATGTTACTTTTTAAAAAAAAACACACAGTCGCGGCAATATATTTATTTTTCATATTTAAAGTTGTCCAATTGTGATAGTTCAAAGTGCAATGTGCACTTTAAATATATGCTCATCTAGTGATAGAAGAAAAAAAATTGGAAAGTGCAGTTCTATTTTTAAAATGTATTTCAAAATTGCGAATTTCTAACTTTCATGTTAAACTCCATTGAGTATGCGCTCCTAAGCAACAAAAAAAAATCCATTAAAAATGCTTGTAAAAATACGTAAAAATAATTTTAATAAACCAGAAAAAAAATGAGCACGTGCGCCAATGTGTTAGTTTCACTGTAGTTTAAATGTGGTTTTTTAAAATTATTTTTAGATATTTTCGTGAGCTTTTTTACGAGCACGTACTCAATGGAGTTTAACATAAGTTAGCCATTCGCGATTTTGAAATAGTTTTTTAAAAATATAACCGCATTTACCAATTTTTTGTCATTCTATCACTCGATCGGCATATATTTAAGGTGCACATTGTTGCACTTTGAAAACTTAATATTGGACAACTTTAAATATGAAAAGGCAAATGTCTACAGTATATTCCCCCCTAATGCATATGACAAATTATGAATTTATGATTTTTAAAAAATATATATAAAAATAAATTATAATGAAAAATAATTTTGTCTTCAATTACAAAACAAGTTATAATAATAACCAACGGCTATTACTAGTACGAACATGCATTTTTTCCCCCCATACTTTTGGGGTTACGGTTTTTGAATCCGTTTCAAGTATCTTACTAAATTCCTGAAAACATTACTTAATTTATGCATTAATTATGAAATTTTTAACTAATAAAAAATTACAAAATTTAGGAAAACCACCAACAATAAATTGCAACTGTCATTTTTGTCTCTCCCTCCCTCTCTCTCTCCCTCTCTTTCTGTCTCTCTCTTCCTCCCTCGCCCTCCATCTCTTTCTTTCTCTTTCTCTCTCTCTCTCTCTCTCTCCCTCCCTCTCTCTTTCTGTCTGACTCCCTCTCTCCCTCTCTCTCTCTCTTTCTGTCTCTCTCTCCCTCTCTCTCTCTCCCTCACTTTCTAAACAACGTTAGTTGGGGATTTCGAAAAGAACAAACAACAAAAAAAGATAAAATTGAAACAAGTGGACAAAACAGATGACACAACAGCGGAAATAATCAACAATAGAAATAAAAAATCTGTTTAGAGAAATAAAAACCAACTCCGTGAAGCGAAACAATAAACCCCTAAACAAAAAAAAAAAAAAAAAAATTGGGATTCCTTACAAAATTCAATAAATATCCTGTAAAAATAAAAACGACAATGACGAACATTGACAATATATTAAAAAAAATTTATTTATAATGTTTTATCTGCTAGTGTTGTCCACAACCAAACTTTAAAAAATTAAAAAAATTGGCCCACCAGTGACCCACCACAGCTGCTGAAGACCCACAAATGTCACTCAGAAAGATAACTTTAAAAACCAGATAATAAAAACAGATCAGATGACAAACCCAATTAAAATAATGAACTTTGAAAAATGTCATGAACAAATTCTCATAACATAAATTTTTTTAAAAAGATTAAATGTGGCTTAGTTGGCTGCTTGAAACCCTCCCCCTCCCCTCCCCCTTTATTTGTAGTAAATTAATAATTAATAATTAGCACTCACACAAAGACCCATCAACGCTTTGCAAAATATGCAAATAAATATTTAGAAGTAAAAAAAAAAAAGTAGGGATGTGGGCCATTCGAATCCTCGAATCCCGCGAATCTTGAAAAATATTCGAGATTCGAAAACTCAAATCTTCGCCGCTTTTTTCGTCGTTCGAATCTTTCGAATCCTAACCTAAAAAAATGTTAAAAACTTTGACAAAATTAGTTTTAATTCCATTGACGTCCAATAGAAGCGTTCACTAACAAAAAAAAAAGCCGGCGATTGTTGCTATTTCGGTGGTATCCGGGGATCATCAATATCACCTTAAGTGCCACACTTGTGTTTTTTTATTATTAATAATTTAATCTTGAATATTATTTTATTTATTTATATCTTCTTAATGAATAATATAGGATTCGTATATGACGGATTCAAGAGATTCGAGAACCTTTTAGGATTCGGATTCGAGAAAATTTAGGATTCGTCCTACCCCTAAAAAAAAAAGAGTAAAGCTGGGTTTACACGAGTTAAGTGAAGAGTGCATTTTTTTTTTCTGGTTGCCGTACTAATTGATAGAGTTAGCGAAATTTTGTACGAAATAAATTTATTTACGAAATCCATTTTGACGTAATTTCCGGCTGATTTCGTTACAACACAAAGATTTCGTACGAAATGAGGCCTTTTCTTTACGAAATTATAAAATGATTTTGTAGCAACGAAATAAACGCGCATGCGCAGAAGCGGTTTAATACCATTTGAGAAACTTGAAAACGACGCCATTTTTCCACCGCTTCGGTGGAAAACGACATCGTTTTTTAAAAAAAAAATAACCATCCCTACATAGACGATTTCCGATTAGTTTGAGATTATTAAGTGCAAAGAACAATAAAAATTAAAAAATCTACGTTTAGCGGCGATTAATTAGTCATAAATGACCACACAAATCGCCGTATAAGGTGAATGATTTCGTTTTCGGGTTGCTTCGCTAACTAAAATTACGAACTTGAAACGAAAACGAAATCATTTAATTTAAATATATAAATTTCGTACGAAATTTCGCTAACTCTCTAATATCTCTCTAATTAAAACTTTCTTATAACATTGCGCTCCCCAAACCACTTGCAACTCCACCCCTCCGCAGTTGCGGGACCTGCGGGCCCCCAGCACAGGCAAGTGTGCCCAGCAGTAACTCTTCGTTTGCCCCGCCCCTTTTATGAGCGTGGGACCAAATATCAACCAATTAGAAATTGACAAGGGCGGGGCATTTGGCATCAGACCAAGTAAGAAACCAATTAGAAACTGATGACGCTCATAAAAGGGCGGGGCCAACAACATTTTACTACTCCTGTACTCGAATTCTGATGTGTTGTCACCTCCTCACATTACTTTCATTTCAAAGTACTATGGATTTAATATTTGAATTATTCCACATGGAAGGTTGTATTGACTCGAATAGGAATAGGGGAATACCTGTATTTTATTAAGAAATTCTGGAAATGTGAGGTGACAACTTTGGCCACTATAAACTGAGGGGTAGACTTTCGTTTTTGAAAATTTAAAATGGCGTCATTTGGTGTGACTCACGAAAAGTCAGTTTATTTTTAAGTTTTTTTTATGGTTTTAATGTCCTTTTAATTTAAATTTTAAAAATCGTTTTGACAATCGTTGAATAATTCTTGACAATATTTTGAAAAGAAATTTCTGGAGGTATTAATGGTCTGTTTAAGTAAGGTGGTTAACGTCACTTGTATGATCAGCCCAAAAAAATAGATAAAGTAACTGGTGAAATACTACAGATGACGTCAGAGACAAGTGACATAACTATTTAAAAGTGAAATTACCAAAAGTTGATGTAACTCTCTCTCTCTACAATAACAGACACGCGAAGAGAAGGGAAAAAAACACAGTTTGAAAAAAAAATGAGGGTAAGTTATATAAAGCATATATGTGTGTAGGGGGGGGACCCTATCTAATAAATGTTGTAATGTGTTGGTTAACAGCCAAGTTGAATGAGCAAACAGAGAGAGAGAGAGAAAGTCATTTGCTCCGTTACTTACTAACCTGGTGACCGGTTAACAATGACCCGGAAACCCCGTTCCCCAATAAACAAATCGCAGATTACAATCCTCTCTCGCTTTCTATTTCTGTTTATTAAACACAAACAAAAACATATTGGATTCAACCTATATTATTACTAGTAGTAACTACTAAACTACATAATATGGATTGGTGGACTGATAAATGATAAAAAAAAACTAAAAGAGACCAAAAACAGTCCTAACTATGTAATGTAATACTTTTTTTTACACTGTTTTTAGCTCTCGTTAACTTTAGTTGTTAAAATAATTACACGTAGTTTTTTTTTGTTCAATCAACAAGAACTAAGTGTAATTATTTTAAAAGCTAAAAAGTGAACGAGAGCTAAACAGTGTATACGATAAATTGCAAAACGTTTCTCATTTGGTCAATTTTTCGTTGTTTAGCTCCTTGTCAACGAGCCACCTCCTCACTGATCCCGAGTAGTCTGAACGCACCCTTTTAAAAGCCAGTAAAAAGTGGCATTCATAATAGGCATTGTCCTCAATCTTGTGTTAAGATTGCATGGAAACAATAAAAAAAAAATACACAGCTACAACGAAAATTAGTAATGAAAATAAAATCTTCAAGACACTTCTTTTTTTTTTTTTTTTTCATTGTTTGTGCTCATAGCAATTGCAACGACACACAAACAATACTAAAAATTTCACTTTCAAACTTAATAATTATTACGAACAAAGAAAGGAAGAGTCTTCAAATTGCTTCCGAATATTGTTTCTGATGACCAAGACATCAATTTCTTTAGATATTAAAAAAAAAATAAGAAATATACTACAAAATTAACATTTTACATGGCCTCCCCGAAAACCCAATTTTAAATTTCAATTAAAAGATTCTTCTAACACCCAAACAACAAATGGAAATTACATAGATATATACTGTATATATATAGATATAAAGCTGCAACTTTTAGAGAAATCACTATTTTTGGCTGGTCCAAATGAGATTCTGACAATAGCAGAGGACGTTTATCATCTAATTTCAGGTCGATTTAGACATGGTTGTTTTTCTCGAAAATCCCGAAATCGTTTTTTTTTTCTTCCCAAAATTGGTCTTTTCTCCCAAAATTAGTAAATATTTCCCAAAAATTGGCACAATGGATTTTTACCAAGATTATAAATCAAAGTAATGTTTGTTCCTTTAATTTCAGTTGACGTTAGAATGCTCATTTTCGTTGTATAAATCTATCTATATTAAGTGATCGCACCCTTTTCACCGACACCTGAAAATATTGAAGAGCTTAATGCTCTGCAGTACAATTCAAAAATTGATGACTTAACAAAATATATGTATTTTGAAACATTTTTATGTATTACAATTTATGATTTTATGTTCGGAAAGTCCCGGAATTGGCAATTTTTATGTCTCGAAAAAAAAAGTCCCGAAATTACCGATTTTAATTTCAGAAATATGCATTTTAAAATCCCGAAAAGCTATAGATATTACTACAGTAGAAACCCCGCTTAACATGAAATTGAAAGGATCAGAATAATAATTAATAAATCGAGTTAAAAGGTTTGCAATAACAGTGCGGTTTTATTTTTAAAAACTATTTCAAAATCGCGAATTTCTAACTTTTTATGTTACACTTTATTGAATACACACGCTTGTAAGCAAAAAAAACATACATTAAAATAATGCTCGTAAAAATACGTTAAAATAATTTTTAAAAAACCAGAAAAAAAATCAGCACGTGCGCCAATGTGTTGGCTTCACTGTTGTTTAATTTTGGTTTTTTAAAATTATTTTTAGGTATTTTTACGAGCATTTTAATGGATGTTTTTTTTTTGCTTACGAGCGCGTATTGAATGTAGTTTAACATAAGAGTTAGAAATTCGCGATTTTCAAATACTTTTAAAACTTTGGACAACTTTAAATACGAAAAATAAACAAATTGCCGCCGCGACTGTGTATTTTAAAAATTAACGTTTTTTTCTTTAACATTGGGTCTATGGGCTCAATAAAAAAAAAACGATGCTAGCGCTCTTTGCGGAAATTTTTCGATGTCATTTTCCGACGTAGCCTCTTAAAAATAAAAAAAAGGTACGAATTTCTCAAATCTACTAAAATCGCTCGTGGGCCACCCTGTATATTTATTAAATATTATTTGAAATTTGACATTCCAAAATATTCCAATAAAAAAAGATGAAAGAGAGATTAATTTATATATCATTTAAAAACGGTTCCTCCTTGTATATCATGAAAATTGAAACACGATCATCAATTGAAATGAAGAACACCACCAACAGTTGCTTAAATTACCAATGTGGAGTTTAATCTCCACATTCTCACCTCCTATCTCCCCCCCCCCTTTTCGGGAAACACACGCACTTATGAGTATTCCAATATCGTTCAATACACTCATTAAGAGGCTAACATCGCAAAATTACTTTGAAAACCCTCCACAAAGAGCGCTAGCATCGTTTTTTCTATTCAGCAGGAAACTGATCCCACGAGTAGACTGTTATTAACAATGTTAACAACAGAAATAACAAGCTAGTTGACATTTTGTCATCAACAACATCCTTTCACCTTTGATCAGGACCACTTCTAGAGCGGTCGCAACATTTCTGCTATTAACAAAGTAAGCAACAATATTATCGACATGTTGATGGGGGAAAAATAACAAATGCTGAAAGCAAAATGTTCATTAACATTTCTAGAAACTTCTAACAATGTTAATAGCAAACATTATTAACTGTTGATAAAAGTTAATAACATTTTATAGGTCGATTTTTAATATTTGTAATAAAAAAACATTGCAAATAACACGTGTTTTCAGCAATGTTACCACCTCCAGTCTAAGTCCTTCTTAACGTTTGCAAACGCTTCTTGCATAAACTCAAAACACTGTAATGCGTTCGAATGCACCCTTAGTGTGTTATTAAGTGTTGACAACAGAAATAACATGCTAGTAACATTTTGTTATCAACATCCTTTCACCTTTGATCAGGACCGCCTCCAGAGCAGTCGCATCATTTCTGCTATTAACAAAGTTAACAATGTTGATGGGAAAAAATAACATGTTGAAACCAAATGTTCTTGACAAAAGTTAATAGCAAAATGTTATTAACATTTCTAAAAACATATAACAAATGCTGAAAGCAAATGTTCTTGACAAAAGTTAATAGCAAAATGTTATTAACATTTCTAAAAACTTATAACAATGTTAATAGCAAACATTATTAACAACTATTGATAACAAAAGTTAATAAGATTTTATTGGTCGATTTTTAACATATGTTTAAGAAAACATTGCTAATAACACATGTTACCACCTCCAGCTTAAGTCCTCCTTAACGTTTGCAAACGCTTCTTACTTAAACTCAAAACACAGGCAAGTGTAGCCAGCATTAGCTTTTCGTTTGCTCCGCCCTTTTATGAGCGTCATCAATTCCTAATTGGTTAGTTACTTGGTCTGATGTCACATGTCCCGCCCTTATCAATTTATAATTGGTTGATATAAAAGGGCGGAGAAAACGAAAACCTAGAGCTGGCTATTCTCGCCTGTACTCAAAACATTGTAGTGCGTTCGAATGCACCCTTTGAGTGTGTGTTTGTGTCTCCTCTATATTATATTGCAGTGCTTTAACGTTAGTTAAATGCAAGTTCTCTGTCTACTAACAACGCTGATCTTTCAAAGTCCTTGGCCTACTTTTCTACAACTAGTTTTTTTTTTCTTTTGGTTTTTCTCTCTCATTTTGCTTTGAGGCTCAAACGCTAGATGCAAAACCAGCAGGCAAAAAGATATCTTGCCAAGACCACTCACAGAGAAACATGAAAAAAAGAGTGGTGGATACGAAGTTACGAACGCAAAAAATAAAAGAGAAAAGGGTTTTTTATGGGGTGGAAGTCCAATCTAATTGCAGAAACAGAAAGAGAGAGAGGGAAGTAAATAAGCCCAAATACATGTTACTGTCAATCTGCGGAATCAGTCGGTCTGCAGATTGCCTGGGCAATCTGCAAAACCACCAAACTGCTAGTTGAATCTGCAACATTCAATACATTTTAGATGTCGAATTCTGCAGATTCACTAGCAGGTTGGTTGTTTCGCAGATTTCCTAGGCAATCTGCAGATTGACTCATACCGCAGTTTGACAGAAACATATATACGACTACAAAGAAAAAGGGTGGCGCTGATCAAGCGCCAAATTGAACAAACGCCAAACTGAATAAACGCCAAATTGAACAAACGCCAAACTGAATAAACGCCAAACTGAATAAACGCCAAATGGAACAAACGCCAAACTGAATAAGCGCCAAATGGAACAAACGCCAAACTGAACAAGCGCCAAACTGAATAACCGCCAAAATGTGATAAACACATTGTTAGGTTAGGTTAGGTTAGGATTGGTTAGGTTAATTTAGGATTGGTTAGGTTAGGTTAGGATTGGTTAGATTAGGTTAGGTTAGCTGTAAATCTGCACAGTCTGACGTCTATAAAAGCTCACAATATTTGGACCATCACAATTTACAAAAAACCTGAATAACCGCCAAACTGAATAAACGCCAAATGGAACAAACGCCAAACTGAATAAGCGCCAAATGGAAGAAACGCCAAACTGAATAAGCGCCAAATGGAAGAAACGCCAAACTGAATAAAAGCCAAAAATTTGGCGGTAATTCAGTTTGACGTTTGTTCAATTTGGCGCTTATTCAGTTTGGCGTTTGTTCAAATTTGGCGCTTATTCAGTCGCCCCAGAAAAAGATATACTACTAGACAATCTGCAAAACCACCAAACTGCTAGTTGAATCTAGAAAATTCAATATATTTTAGATGTCGAAGAATTTTGCAGAGATTCACTAGCAGTTTGGTGGTTTCGCAGATTGCCTAGGCAATCTGCGGATTGACAGTAACATATATACAACCACACAGAAAAAGATGTACTAGGCAATCTGCAAAACCACCCTACTGCTAGTTGAATCTGCAAAATTCAACACATTTTAGATGTCGAATTTTGCGGAGATTCACTCGCAGGTTGGTGGTTTCGCAGATTGCCTAGGCAATCTCCAGAATGGCTCATTACGCAGATTGACGGTAACATACATACTTACTACATAGAAAAAGATGTCATGTTTCATATTACAAGCCTACAAGAGATAGAGAAAAACGAGGTTCTTTTTTCTTCTCTCAAGAAATGCCAAGAGAAGTCAAGACAGTTTTTATGGCTCTTACAGAGCCTGCAAAATAAAAACTTTCTAAGAACTTTCTAATTCATATTAATTTCCATAAATGAAAATTGTAGTACAGTTACAGTAGAACGACGATTTTATCGGAACCAATTCTTTTTACCGATATTCATGTGAAAATAAAAAATTTAAATCGGAAAGAATTGAAATGTTTAAAATTCAGTAAAACGCGGATTAAAAGTAAAGTGGCTTCCGATACCGTACGAGATTCACCCGAATGTGTCGGCCCCTTGTCATAAACGAAGTTTTGAAAACTAAATTGGGAACTAGGTTGCATATAGTGTGATATAGAAGTTTATTACAAAGTTCTAGTTGCAAAGTCACATCTGCAAGTTGAATTGCATCAAAAGTTGCTAGTGATTACACTAGCAACTTTTGATGCAATTCAACTTGCAATGCAACTCGTGATGTGACTTTGCAACTAGAACTTTGGGGCTTTAGACTAACTTTTGAATCGCGTCGTCATTATTGCACAATAAATATGAAGATTATGTTGTCTTGCAGACTTCACTGGGAATCTTATTGCGCTTAACATTTCTCCATTGACGATCTCTTGATTCACGTGCAGTGAATTTTTTATGTTGCATTGTCAGAGTGGATTGATTTAAGTCAATGGATTTCTTTCTTGCATTAAAATCTAAAAAAAAAAATTGTTAACACCATAAAAATCAAGCGATTGGAAATGACATTTTGAAGAGTTTTTTTTTTAAGAACTTCAGTGAATTTTGTCTCTTATGAAATAAATTCATTATTATACTGTGCTTGACATCATGATTTTTATCCACCCTTTGCATAGTCATGAGAATCACATCAACTACGCCCCCAATCCGAATTGGTCAAACTTTTCAATATGAAGACAACGTTGTCTTGCAAACTTCACTGAACAGAAAGGATGACTTTTTAAAAAAAAATCGAATTTTTTTCCTATTTAATTCAGATTAATTTTCATTTAAATCAAATTTTTTTTATTTAAATCTGATTATTTTTCATTTAAATCAAATTATTTTTCATTTAAATCAGATTTTTTTAAAAATCAGATTATTTTTTAAATCAGACTTTTCATTTAAATAAGATTTTTTTGTGATTTTTAAAAATTTCTTAAAATTGCCTTATTATTAGGAGAATCATTCATGCATGACAAAGTGTTCAATCTGGTTATTCACCTGTCAAGCACATTAATTATTATAATAAATTCATTTTTCTAGAAAGAAAAAACACACTAAAAAAATAAATTCTGAAGAAAAAAAAATTCAAAATGTGATTTAAATTACATGAATTTTATGGCGCTGTAAATTTTTGATTAAATCGTAATTTAAATCGCTTTGATTTTAATGAAAAACATCAATTTATTTTAAGAAAAATTATAAGAAATGTTCCCTTTTAATTGATTTTAACTTCATAATTATAAATTATTAATTTAAAATTTTCTAAAAAAAGTCATTTTCAAATTTAGCTTCAGTTTTGAATCATAAAAATATTCTGATTTTGTTTGGACTAGTTATATTTCTAATTTCTGCTGGTTTTTTCAGCACATGTGATTCTTCCCTAATAGCTCCAAGCTCCCAGCTCAAATATTTTTTGTGAGCTGAAGCTTCTTTTCTCCTTTTTTTTTCTTTCAAGAAAAAAAAGTGCAAAAGTGTTCAGACACTCGCATTGCCAGTAAAAAAAAAAGTGATGTTCCGATAGCGATATGAATAGGAATACTATCGCGACCTATCCAGTGGTTCAGCAATCGACAGTTTTATCGATAGTTTAAAACCTACAATCACATATATTAATGTATCTTGAATCCTGGATGATAAGCTGGAACTTCATACCTACTACCTTGAGCGCAGCATCTGCGACTAGCGACTTGAAGTAGCAAGTCGCTGGCACTACAAACGTTTTGGGCGTGTCTTCATGGTGTGTGATGTCATAAAAATGACGTCGAAGACGACATATGCAAAAAAATCTGGTCTGACTGGTTGTTGGGTAGCGACTTGAAACGTTTGCGACCTGAAGCTTCTGTTCAAACAGAAGCTTGGCGACGCTTTGACAAGTCGCTAATAGTTGCTTGTATATGGTATGAAGACGTGCATGTGCTCTGATGCTCGCTCGACGTCGCGTGAATGAACTTTAAGCTTAAGATGGCGCCATCATTTGCACCTTTTGCATCGTCTGCAGTCTTAAACTGCAGTGAATGGTGACATTGGTGAGTATTGAGTATACTATGGTCTGCTAAGAGAAGGTTGTCAGTGTGACATCATTTGTCATGTGACGTAAAGTGAACGTTTTTATTTACGACTAGTGGGGTAACCCGTCATAAATGACAGGAGCAAAATTCACAGGCAATTGTGTCCAGCATTAGAATTTCTTTTCCAAACCAATTAGAAATTGATGACGTTCATAAAAGGGCTGAGCAAAAGAAATTCTAATGCTGGGCACAATTTCCTGTGATAAACTGTAGTTTAATTTTGCTACTATTATCCCCTCAACTTTTTTATATTTGAAAGAGAAAATGAGTTTTTCATTGTCTCTGGTGTGCGCATGCGCGTCGTCTGTTCCTTTTTTTACTCCTTTCATTTCAATTTCAGCCACCCCCTCCACGTTTCTCTCTCCCCTTTCTACACTTTCCAACCTTTTCCCCTCTCCAATTTAATATCATGGGGTTCTTGGATGGGAAGGGTGCAACATATAGTTGACCTTGAGAAAAAAAAAGCTGTTCATTTCTTCATTTATTTAAATTTATATAAATTCCGACGTGCTTCAATGGTTTTGTACAGTTACTCCACACACATACATACACAGACCTGGGATATTATATATATATAATTATTTCCAATAAAAAATCCCCAAAAAGCATTTATTTTCATTTTTCAGATCAACAACAATTGATCTTCAAAAACAACAGCTTTTCAGTTTTCAGTAGGTTTTTGTATAAGAAATATTTCCACCAATTGGGAAAAGTTGAAAACTATCTGATAGTACTATCGATATTAAAGCGACTATCGATACTATCCATCGGTCATGTAAAATACTAACGATAGTGCTATCCACAGCGCATTTTTTGACTATTGCACATAACTTAGCACTTAGCAGTACATTTTCAAAAACGTTTAATGAATTATGACGTCATCCAATTACGTGTCGATTTCTTACCAATCCATTCCATAATTGGAACCAATTTTCCCCATTCTCCTCCCCCTCCCCCTCCTCCACCTTATCGAACCCTAGTGGCCTAAATGACAACACTTTGCTACATTTTTTTTTCTTCTTCTGTTCAAACTACCAATCATTTAGCAATCAGTTTTTCATATCTCATCTAAAAATATAAACAAGAGAGCAGAAAATAAAAACCGACATCCAAGTCCATTAATTTTCAAACTAAAGAGAGAGAAAAAAAAAAGTGGTCAAGTGGTAAAAACGGCCTTGACTTCATTTTTTCTAACTGTTGCCCCCAGGAGAGCCGTAGTCCTACTGACTGACTGTCCTGATTTTTCATATCTAGGAAGGGAAGGGGGGAAAGGAGAGACGACAACAACAACAAAAAAAAAGTTGTAGTAACCCGAAAATAGACTTCAGCGGCTTTTTATTTTAACCCAACTTATAGAGGAACAACGAACGTTGTCATAGAAATTATTAACATAAACATGTGGCAAACATTCAACTCACAGCCAGCCTAAACACAACACAGAGAGAGAGAGAGAAAACGTGAGAGAAAAAGCGGACACATTTCAAAAGCGGACACATTTCGAAAGGGGGAGGGGGGGGGGGGGGGGGGGGGGGGGGTTGTGTTGTGTTGTAGAAGGAGGTAAAAACTTATTAGACCTAAGGGAGAGATCAAAAATAACTGGGTCAAATATAAGTTTGCTCATTAACCTATAATAAAGTGTAACAAAACCACTTTCATCATATATTCACGTTCCTTTTTTTTCTTCTTCTTCGTCTTCTTCTTAAAGAGAGAGAATACCAAATAACCAATTAAAAGATTTTTAAGGGGTAGCTTTTAAGTGCATCACGTCTAATCTTAAAATGAATAATAACAAGCTAATAATTCGCGATGACAATTTCTGACACAAGTGCTGAGCACCAACTGTGGTCCAATTTGTTGTAAGCAAAAAGGGCTTTTAAAAGTGGCGATTAAGAGGCTATACGTCACAAAATTACTTCGATACATCTCCGCAAATAGCGCTAGCATCGTTTTTCCATTGAGCCCATAGATCTCGCCGATATTAAAGAAAAAAATGTTAATTTTTAAAATACACTGTCGCGACAATATGGTTTATTTTTCATATTTAAAGTTGTCCAATATTAAGTTTTCAAAGTGCAATGCGCGCACCTTAAATATATGTCGATCGAGTGATGTTTTATTTTGAAAAAATTGTTCCAAATCGCGAATTTCTAACTCTTATGCTAAACTTCCATTGAGTACAAGGCGGGGCAAACGAAAAGTTTGTGCTGGGCAGAATTGCCTGTCCCCCACCCCCAGGGACGTCATTTGGAGAGTGCAAGGGGGCATTTGCCCCCCCCCCCTGAAAAAACAATTGTGTTATTACAATCAGTATATACATATGTTATTACTAGAGTTTGTGCATATTTTTTTCAAATTTCTTGCAAATATAAATAAATCCATCAAAACCTAATTTATATTAAGTGGCAATATGCACACGTCTTGCAGCACTGGCCTGCATATATACAAAAATTAGCAAGTCGGTCAAGTTTTGCCCCCCCCCCCCCCCGTAAAAAACTGAAATGACGGCCCTGCCCACCCACCTCGAGGAATGCATATGATAAGCACCACCTGGAATTCTATTTCAGAAACATGCCATAGTGCATATCCACTTTTATACTGTATATAATAGGCTTCTTTCTATATATAAGGCCAAAACCAAATTTAAAAAAATTTGATTCAAAATTGCATCATAGTTGCACGAGATGGCGCGCCATGGACGAAATTTCCGTATAGAACACAACACTCACTGACTTATACCTAGTACGCATCTGATAATTTCAATGCATTTATATAATAAACGTGTCCTACAGAGCCCTGTGAAGGACAAACCAACAATATATCGAATTCAATTTATTCAGTTAATAATCTGAAAATATTGAGTTAAAATACTTAAATATAAAATAAATAAACTATTGACAAAATATTGATTTAGTATTTCAATTTTTAAAATATTAATAATAAAATCAATTTTTATTTGGTTCATGTCCTTAACTGGATTCCGTATAATTCACCTAAACATATTTAATTTGAATTCATTTAACTGATGTGTGTGTGTGTGTGTGTGTGCTCTTGTAAAAGGTGTAAATCGAGGACTTTTGTTAGGATACACACCAACACACCGAGGACATATAGCAAACCGAGGACGTCCTCGGTTTGAAACAATGCTGCCAAATTGATCAGTGACCTTCAATGACGTCATATGTCATTTTTGGTGGAATTTGGAAGCAGTCCGCAATTTGATTGTGCATAACTTGTGTCAATACATATGGTGTGTATGATTTAAAATTTGGTGATCTTTGGTCATACACTCACTGGTCCTCGGTTTGTGCAACTTGGACCGAGTCCTCAGTTCCTAGGTGAATTTTTCTGTATGTGTGTGTCCTCAGTTTCTTAGTATTGTCCTTACCAATGGATGTGTCCTCAGTTGTCTGGTATCATCCTTACCAATGGATGTGTCCTCAGTTTGGTATCGTCATCAGTTGTTTGGTATTGTCCTTACCAATGGATGTGTCCTCAGTTGTTTGGTATCGTCCTTACCAATGTATGTGTCCTCAGTTATTTGCTATTGTTCTTACCAATAGATGCGTCCTCGGTATATATACCCATGGTTTAAAATGCAATTCAGTATCACTTATTTTTTGAACAACTTCTACCTATTATCATTGGATGAACATTGGAAAATCAAGAATACATGTATATTCTTAGTTATTTTATTTTTGTACATTGTTCATGAAGTAAATAATAAATTTGATTATATTGTATATTATATCAATGTGTACGTGTCTATAAAATGAATAAAAAATGATCTAGGCCTACATTTGCTATAGTTAAAAAAATAAATGTTGGTGTGTAATATTTGTCCTGTCCATTAAATTGTTTTAAAAACAATTTTTGGGCTTGTGGAATTCAAAGAAAAGACATTGTCAGTATAAAACACATGTTCTCCATATGTTCTGACCACAAGTTTCTAACAAAGAAGCATCTTCTTTTCGTGTGGCTTATGGTCAGTTTGGATATTCTGAATGCAATAGCAGCGAAGTAATAGTTACAATGAAATCATCCAAAGTAACTGCTATTTTATTTTTTGAAATCAGCTTTTTTCAAATAAAAACAGCAGACATAGATGTGTTAGATTGTTGGCAAATAATATTAAAAAACACAATTCACTTCAATCACTTTTAACAATTTCAAATACCCTTTTTTGCAAACTTATTAAGTCATGCCCTCAACTTTTACCAACATATATAAGCTCGCCATTTTTTTACTGATCTTTCTAAAACAGAACTGTTCTTTAGAATATTTACTTCATTTTAAATATGAATACTGAACCCAAAGTGTCATTCTCAAAATGCCTCCTAAAAAGGTATGTAGAATAAGTATATTCACTACAAGTAATTCCTTCAATAAAAATTTGCTTAATTTTTAATTTCCTATTTAATTTAAAAATTAAGCTATTCATTTTCAATAATTTTAATTGAGTTTAACCTCCTTACACAATTTGCATGTTTGAATCTTAAGTTAATAAGCCCTTACAATTAAAAATCCTGAAAATTACTCATTCAGAGAAAGTGCAAAATGCAGTTTTTCGTTGGACAGCATGTGTCTGCAAAGTGGAAAGATAGTTTTTGGTACCCTGCAAAAATCACGGATTATGATGTCAATGGGGTAAATCTAACTATTTTATATGAAGATGGCATAAGTGATATGACACAACCAAGATTTGGTAAGACATATACCTGTCTCTTAATTCAGGGTGGCTGATTTTTATTGATTTGGAAAAGAATCACCATTTTAAACAATAATCTTAATTATATTTTACATTTATTTTTTTCACAAATTTCAACAAAACAAAAACATCTCGGTTTTTCCATTGACATTTCATAAAAAACTATTTTCACTTTTTCAAACTGTCATAAGTTTATTTTGAAAGATATCATCATGAAAAAAAACTTTTAGCATTATTACTAACTATTCTAGTTCCTAAAACACTTTGAATTTTGTCGTAATGTTTCTCCTAAAAAACGGTCACTTGAAAAAATATAAATTTTCTCTATACCAAAGGGGAGGGGGAGAGACCTCCTATAGAACATAATAGCCATGCAGGCGCACCATCCGGTTAAACAAAACCGAAATTAATATCACAAAATACATTGAAGAATGCTTGAAAAAAGAACCAGTTTTAAAAAACTGAACCTGGAAAAATATTAAAGATTACTGTAGAAATAAAATGTCCAGTAAAGTTTAAAAGGTGACCAGGAAAACGCCCACACGAAAAATGTGCATGAAAAAATGTGTGCACAGAAAAATGCACATAAAAAATTGTAATGAATTCACAGTCTAGAATTCGATCGTTTAGTGAAACACCCTGTAATAAAGAATGTATTGTTAAAGGGTCTCACCTCATGCTTGGGGGTGGCTGGGAGGCCATCACAACGATGACTCTCTGCCCTCCAAGATGAGTATAATAGACGAGAGCTGCATCGGTGGTTTTGATAGGACATATCCTAGAAGAACCAACGATGCAGAACTCTTGGACATGAGAATCTTTAGAAAGTTGTTAATAGAAGGATCGACGAAGATCCTTCTTAATTGTTATATTTATAGATGTTTTCGTTACAAAATTAATATAATTAATTGAAGGTCCTGGTGGTGTCCAAGAGACTTGGACACACCTGAAGCCTTTGTGTTACCGATCACATGTTCTATTGTAATATTTTGTATAAATACAGGACCGTGTGGATTGAGAGATCAGACTGGCTAGATCTACAGACTAGACACACCACTGATACTCTCAATCCACAGCGACTCACTGTTTTTGTGAATAAAGTATCTTTGTAAATATAAACTTATGTGTGTGGACTCAGTTATTCTATGGGAGTGGGACTTATATTACAGCCGCCACTCAGCCAATGATTCGACCAGCAGAGAAGGAAACCTCCAGCAGCCACGTGTAAGAAGACATATCTACGCTATTTTCTACCTCTGGACTCCTGAGGTACCGACCCTTGTGTCCCTGGTGGTTAAGTATACAACACAGGAGCCAATCGACCGAAAGACTTAACCATCAACATTCAATCGACACTTTCGAATGGCGAACAGAGACCTCTCTGCTAACCGTGTGGAAACGGGAATGTTACAAAATGCATACACAGAAAAATATGCACATTTCAAGTACCATGCATATTTATTAAGGCTGTACCGAGACGATTTTGCCGAACCAATTTTTGATGATTTACTGCTAATCAGCAAACAAATGTTAACCAATTTCCGCACTCAACAGTTGTCTGCTTCCCGATAAAAGGGCAGCGGTAGAGGGTCAATCAATTCATTACCAACTTTATCACTAATTTATCTTTAAAAGGAAATTGTTGTCCTGCCATTGCTTTGTAAACTCGAAAATTATAATTTAACTTTTTTTCCATATGTTCTTGTGCGAACCACTTCTCTTTTGGCTGACGCAAGCAGCCGAAATTGGTAGTGAAAATCGGCATGATCGGCTCGGTTAAATCGATTGGCATGCCGATTTTTTTTGTGTGATTTGTTCGTTATTGGCTTGGTAAAAAGTGTGATCGATACAGCCTTAATATTTATAAATGGTTGGTTGAATATACCGAGCGCATTTTTCTGTTTGTGCATTTTTCCATGTGCACATTTTTTGTGCCATATCTGACAGTGGGGTTTATTTATGTGTGCAATTGTTGTGTGGGCTTTTTTCATGTGCACCTTTTCACAGATCTGTTTAAAATATTTAATTTTTCACATTTACTATTCTAATTTAAAAAAACCTTAAAATTGTCATATCTGTCCAATGACACAGAAAAGCAATAAAGTTTCACCAACCTCAGTGTTCTACTCATTATTACTGCATGTAAAAATCTTGATATTGTTTTTATAAAAACCATGTATTTTTGGGGGGAATTTTCTAATTATTTTCATGAATGTATATATACTCATTTAGATAAAAGCTTCATTTTAAAATAAGTCTCTTACTGATATATGCATTTGTTTCAATCATCTGTTTGTGATACAAAATACTTCATCTTTTAAGTCCTCTGTATGCTTGTAAAATTTAAACCCAAAAGGTCCTCAGTATTAATGTAGTGCAAGAAATGCCCTCGGTTCGAAGGTAAAATATTGGTGTATTTCTACCACAAATAGTCCTCGTTTTTTCACCCTTATACACATTTTAAGTCCTCTATATGCTTGTAAAATTTAAACACAAAAGGTCCTCAGTATTAATGCAGTGCAAGAAATGCCCTCGGTTCGAAGGTAAAATATTGGTGTATTTCTACCACAAATAGTCCTCGTTTTTTCACCCTTATACACATTTTAAGTCCTCTATATGCTTGTAAAATTTAAACACAAAAGGTCCTCAGTATTAATGCAGTGCAAGAAATGCCCTCGGTTCGAAGGTAAAATATTGGTGTATTTCTACCACAAATAGTCCTCGTTTTTTCACCCTTATACACATTTTAAGTCCTCTATATGCTTGTAAAATGTTATCAAAAAATGGGTCCACAGTTTGAATGCAATGAAAAGATTGAGCTCGGTTTGTATGTTAAATATTGATTGTAGATGCACACACAAATTGTCCTCAGTTTGGATTCTTAAAATTTTACATCATACACTTTGTGCGTCCACAATGTGTATGTAAAAGTTCAATTTTTAATTATTAAAAATTATGCAAATCTGAAGATATTTTGTGATTACTGAGATAATGCTGATTCCAACGATATATTTATATTATCTGTAGCTATACTCCTTGACAGTGCCCTCAGTTCGATAGGATATTGCTAGTGTCCTCGGTTTACACCGTAGACAAGTATGTGTGTGTGTGTGTGTGTGTGTACAAGGTATTAGGCCTATTTCTGAACCAAGTTCATAATAAATTAGCCTCTATGCAATGTCATTTTCTAAGAAATTTTTATATACATTTTTCAACGTTAACTGGGCTTAAACGAAGGTGACAAATTAAATACCTTGTCCACAAATGAGAGAAAAGGGAAAAAAAAGGATAGAGATCTTCATTGGCAATGAATTATGTTCATTGATTTGGCATGGGGTTAGAGAGTAGATTCTACGGTGCTTCAATTTTTTTTAGTCACGCTTTGTTTCCAACTAATGTACTGTACATAAATCAAAAATACACAAACACTAACTTCATTTCAGACAAGAAAGAAACACCACCCTCGCCTCGCCTCGCACGTAGACCTGCTTCTAATTTAACAAGCAACTTCAGCTAATATTGTTATTTGTTACATACGCCTTAGAGGATTACTGGCATAGTTTTTTTTTTCTCTTCTTGGCTAAAATTGGCGCTAAGTTACAATTAAGGGCCGCTTATTTCTTATCTTATCTTATTAAGAACCACCTTTCTAAATACTTGACACCACCAACACCCCCTTCACCTCATGGATCCGTTTATAAATAGCTGATTTTTGAACTCTTATAAGTTATTATTCTGTCTTTCAAAATCACAAACACAAAACTAGAAAGTGTAAAAATATTAGAAACTTGAAGGGCATCTGAATACAGGCAATTAGAAATCGAGACGAACAGAAGTTGGCTCCGCCCTTTTTATGACGACCGGCAACTTCTAATTGGTTGGTTATGTAGTCTGATGTCACATGCTCCGCTTTTTTCAACGTTGAACCACACAACAAACCAAATAGAAGTTGCCGGTCGTCATAAAAAGGGCGGAGCCAACTTCTGTTCATCCCGTTTTCTAATTGCCTGTAATGCTACACGTACGTGAAATGCAAACTCAACACTGCAATTAAAAATATATATATGTTATACAGATAGCAGCGCCATCTATTACATACACCAATCATTAAAAAAGTACTTTTTATGAAATGTGTGTCATTGGAAAGATTTTAATTTAAATGTAGGTCAAATGTGCATCTTAGCCTCAACTGCAAAGTTTCCAAACAAGAGAGACAGAGAGGAAAAAAAAGAACATTTAAATTCACTTGCTGCTTTTTCCCTTTTTTTTTTTTAACTTTACTGAACTCACTTTCTAAATTTTATTTCTGCATGACAGGGCGTTTTAAAAACAAAATTTCGAATACCAAGGACAAATGCAAAAACAAAAAATTAATAATTAAATGTTATTTTTTTATATAAAAAAAAACTAAAACCTACTAAGAGATAAACACGATAATCTGATACTGTCTTGTATCATTGTAAAAACTCATTGGGTCTTTCTAGTCCACTATTAAATCCCCCGGGGGGGGAGGGCTCCCCCCTAACCTCACTCCACTGTTTAGTCATATTCAGTACATGCATTATGTAAAAAATACCCCCCCCCCCCTCCCTCCCTCCCTTTGGCAACTTTATCTGCAGTTTTACACGAGTCACTTCCCATAAGAATGGCTACGAAAAACAATCTTAAGCCGCTATTACACTAGGAACTTCCAATGCAATGCAAGTTATGCAACCTGTGATGTGACTTGCAGCTAGAACTTTGTAATGAACTTCTATATCACACTATGCAACCTAGTTGCCAATCAAGTTTTCAAAACTTCGTTTCTGTCAAGGGGCCGACACATTCGGGTGAATCTCGTACGGTATCGGAAGCCATTTTACTTTTAATCCGCGTTTTACTGCATTTTAAACATTTCAATTCTATTCTGGATGTCGAGTAAAATGCAGCTATAAAGTAAAATGACTTTCCATCCACACGATCCTGCTGTGAATCTTAGTGAAAATCGTATATGATTTTCTTCAATGTCTGCCCCCATGGTTTGTGTCCATATTGGGATCAACTAACAGGAAGTTCATAAACCGGAAGTCATGAAACCGGGAATTCGTTCAATGTTACATATGTCATTTCTGGCAAACAGCCTGATTGGTTGTTTGTCAGAAAGTTTTCTTGAAAAGTCTCCCAAAGTTGAACCTGTTCAACTCGGTGAGACTGAGTTTGACACTAGTTGAAAGGAAAGTTTTATCAAGTTGCATGTCATATCACACTATAAACAAGAGAGTTGCATGTCACATTGCACATTTTATGGCGTTAAAAGTTGCTAGTGTAATACCGGCTTAAAGGCTCTGGTCAGGACAGGCAAGTGTAGCCAGCAATAGTTTTTCGTTTGCTCCGCCCTTTTATGAGCGTCAGACCAAATATCAACCAATTATAAATTGATAAGGGCGGGGCATGTGACATCAGACTAAATAACAAACCAATTAGAAATTGATGATGCTCATAAAACGGGCGGGCAAACGAAAAGCTACACTTGCCCGTCTGGTCAAGTCTACGTGGCTTAATTTAAGCTTACGACTTAAGCTAGGACTGCTAGGAACGCCAAAATGACGTCTAATGGCCTTGCATTTGCATTTATCTAATGTAAAAACAACAGTGCACACCCCCTCATTACGTATTATTACGTATTACGTCATTATGTATTAACGTATGCAGGGTGTAATGAGCCATATGTCCAATAAGCGCCTCTAGTGGCAATAGGTGAAAAGATCACCTATTGCCACCCCCAAAAATGTTAGCAGACGAAACTTTAACATAGAACTCTATGGAAAAATCGCTGCACCATTAAGTTTGTTTGCTGTTTTCTCACACATTACTTGCCCAATTTTCGTGAATTTTTGGAAAAAAATAAAGACAAGAAAGTATGTAATTTCACATCCATGATTTTTTTTAATATTCCTCGTTGTTTTTGTTTTCGATGTTTTGTTCCGAATGTTGCTGTAAAACCGAAAGTTTAAACATGGAAAACCAATGGCGGTAAGTTCTTTTGTTGTTTTCTTGCAAATTACTTAAACAATTATCGTGATATTTTAAAGAAATAAAGATAAAAATAGGTAGTTTTATAATCAATAATTGTTTAATTAAATATTCTTCCTGCTTGTTTGTTTTGTATGTGTTATTCAAAAAAATTCACTCCAATAAAACACTGAAAACAAAACAACAAGGGATATTAAAAAAACCAATTCCTGACTGTGAAACCCTTACTTTCCTGGACTGGCAACTTCCTATCTTCTCCAATATTAAAGCGTTGAATGCCACAGGCAGATAGAAATCGGGGAGAACTTCAGTTGGCTCCGCCCTTTTTATGACGACCGGCAACTTCTAATTGGTTTGTTGTGTGGTTCGGCGTTGAAAAGGGCGGAGCATGTGACGTCAGACTACATAACCAACCAATTAGAAGCTGCATTCGTCATAACAAGGGCGGAGCCAACTGAAGTTCTCTCCGATTTCTAACTGCCTGTGTTGAATGCCTGGTCTAAGGCAAAAGTAAAGCCAGCTCCATCTAGGGGAGGGAAGGAGGGGGTAAACTTATTTATGTTGTATCCGTTTGATGTAACTGTCATTACACGAAATGTATGTCCATTTCGCGTTTTGCATTAGACGAATTTATATTTATTTCGCAAAATGGACATACACTTCGTGTAATAGGCAATTACACCAAAATGGATGCGACACATCCACTTTTGGAGTTTCTTACTCCTCAGGGACGGGGCAAATAATTCTTTGCGGGCCGAGTTGAATTAAACCGAACAACATCCAACACACTTAATTCCAAGATAAATAATTTCGTTTGCCCCGCCCATTTTATGACATCAAGACCCAAGTAACAAACCAATTAGAAATTAATGGCGCTCATAAAAGGGCGGGGGCAAACGAAATTTTAGTGCTGGGCACACATGCCTGTCCAACGTACTGCTTTCAGAAACAATGTGCTGTAAGTGTTTTGACTACGCCCCATATATTATCGTAGTAAACTGTCACGTGAAACCTCTGCTACAAACAACTAACAACACGGAGGACGAGAGAACTATTTGCATTGCGTGAAATCGCAAAAAGCATTTTTTGATAATATGAATAAAAGAAAATTTGGCAACTGGCCAAATTTGCTTTATTGCTGGTCATTGTTAATAGGCCTATTGCACGCGAGATAAAGACTTCATGACAATGCATAGCAGCATAGTACATGAGAGAGAGAGGCTAGAAACAGATATGTTGGAGCATAAATCAAATCCAACTTAGAAAGCACCTTTTGACTGACCCCTGTAAAGGACATCTTAAGTACTGTTTCTGTAAAAATATTTATTCACATTGCAGGTGAAAACTAACTAAAGAATCACTGGGAAATTCTTTCAATTAGCAGCCCACTTAGCCTCTGTGCACAGCTTTTTCACCTATTTTCGCGTCTTCGGCACAAACCTATTTAATAACGTCACAGCCTTAGTTATGAGGCTAACGGCTTCTAATCGAAAGATTTCTTTGCTACTAAAACTCGACATGTCGACTTTGAATCTCTCTTACTCGGCCATAATAATTATGCCATACTGTGTGCACCATACTCTTAATAATTAAATTATCGCTGCTACAAGAGGGCGCTTCCAATAATTTAATTATTCGAGTATGGGTGCGCACAACATGGCATAAATAACACGGCCAAATAAAAGAGATTAAAAGTTGACATGTCGAGATTAAAAAAAATTTTTTTTAGAACGTCCTCTGCAGGGCTCCGTAGAATGTGAAATAATCGTGTGAGTCATAACTCAATGTTTTATTTTTTTTATATACCATCACTATGATTCTCAACCCTAAATATATCGAAATATATTTAAAATAAAATAACAGATATAAAAATATTGGCAAAATTCAACATATTTTAAATTTTGATGATATTTTTGATTTCTTTTATATTTGAATTTTTCAATTTAATAAAACTTTTCATTTTTACAATTACTTAATTTAAATATTATTATATATATAATATCCCAGGTCTGTGTGTGTGTGTGTGTGTGTGGAGTAACAAAATCATTGAAGCACGTCGGAATTTATATAAATTTGAATAAATGAACCGTTTTTTTTCTCAAGGTCAACTATATGTTGAACTCTTCCTTTGGAAAGTGTTGAAGGGGGGAGAGAAAAGTGGGAGGGGTGAGGGGAAAAGGTTGGGAAGTGTAGAAGGGGAGAGAGAAAAGTGGGAGGGGGTGACTGAAATTGAAATGAAAGGAGTAAAAAAAGAAAAAAACGACGCGCATGCGCACAATTGCCTGTGAATTTTGCTCCCGTCATTTATGACGGGTTACCCCACTAGTTATTATATATATAATATCCTAGGTGTGTGTGTGGAGTAACAAAACCCTTGAAGCACATCGGAATTTATATAAATTTAAATGAATAAATGAATCGCTTTTTTTTCTTCTCAAGGTCAACTATATGACCATGATATTAAATAGGACGGGAAGGTTGGAAAGTTTAGGAGGGGGGAGAGAGAGAAACGCGGAGGGGGGGGGGGGGAAATGGAAGGGGGAAAACTGAAATTGAAATGAAGAGTAAAAAAAGGAAAAAACGACGCGCATGCGCACAATTTGTTTGTGAATTTTTTACCGCACTATTTTTATATATTGCAAATTATCAATATTTGACCGGCGAGGAGAGGGGTTCAAAACATCGCTACCATTAAAGCTTCTTAAGAAGCTATACATCACTAAATTACTTCGAAAAATATGCGCAAAGAGCGCTAGCATCGTTTTTCTATTGTGCCCCATAGACTCAATGTTAAAGAAAAAATGTTAATTTTTAAAATACACAGTCTAATTAGGATACTAAACTAATTAGGATAAAACAAACTAAAAATCAAAACTTCAACAACAGAAAATTCTTCCGCATAGAGGACTAACAAAAGTCATTGATAAAATATGAAGCACATATTTTTGCAATTTTTATTACAAAAATAACTTTTACTAAATTTTTGAGTTTTTTTTCCCCTGTCAAACAAGAATCCTTGAACGACTTCTGTCCGATAAATTTGTCATCATTTTGAGTTACTACTGCATTGAGCAAAATGTACATATTTGAAGAATAGAATAGATTAGAATTTAGATGCAATAAAGCGCCACCACGACCCAGTGGCCTACATTTCGCCTCCAGTGTGGGAGAAGAAAAAAATCGTTCCAGATAAGCGAAAAGCGGTTACGTTTCCGCTCTCGCTTTTTTAAACTGTTTCCTCTCCTCCCTCTCTCTTTATTCTCTTTCAGTTTCACATAACACTGATGAAAAGTGATAATAATAAATTGAGGTGTTTCTCATCCTTTTCTTATCATCCATCTCCTCACAGAACAAGATTTAAAAAAAAAAACCCCAAATTACAGATTCAGAGCTTGCGTATGCGGATCACAGGAGCGTACTTGTAGAAAAGAATAAATAGCATGAGTCATTAGACTCATTACCTTGTGATGTCACTACTTATGATAATTTCGCGACTGTCATATATTATGTAGTATTGACAGTCATATTTCGAATATATGCTTATAAGTTATGACAGTATTTGTCATATTTTGACTAATAGTTACAAAGCTAGAAACGACAATTACTAGGTTAATGAAATAATAATTTTTAATGACTAATGCCTTGTTTCCACTGGGGTGAAAATTTAACCTGGTGAAAAATAGTACAAAAAACGTGACCCACGCCCATTCACTATCACACGCGCAAAGGCCCTGTTGGTCCAATTTTTCAACAGTTGAAATTTAGAAAAAGTTCAAATTTTCACCTCAATGGAAACAAGGCATAAGCCATTGTTTCCATTGGGGCGAAAAATTTCGCCGTGTAAAAATTTCAACTGTTGAAAACTAACAGTGTTTCCTATAAAGAATTGAGCTGATGCATGTCTATTAGTTGGCTAATATAAAATCACCAATAGGAGAAAAGCCATTCAATAGATCATCACCCTCAAAATTCCAAAAAAGTACAAATATTCGCCAAAAAAAGAGGTTGAAAAACGTTGAAATTGATTAAACTTTTGTTTAAACCTTCTTTTGGGTGAATATTTGTGCATTTTGCATTTTTTTTAGGGCGTTCTGGTCTCCATCTTTACTTTTGGTTTTGGTGAGTGTTTTTTTCATCGATTTTTCTTCAATTTCTCATCATTTCAGGTAAAATTAATGTATTTGAATTAGTTGTAGGATATATTTAACTATAGTTTTACAGAAAAATAACGCCGTTTCGATGTAAATATTAAATGAGAAACGGCAATTTATGGTATCGTTAAAGCGGTACAGCGAATGTGGGTTTCTCACTTCAATTGGCCTAACATAATGAACCCAAACCATAATAGTAACTAGGCGGGAGCCACGTTTGTTCTGTTATTAAGTCGCCGTATCGAATTTCTTTTCTCCTACTAATAGAAATGCATTAACACATTTTCTCCATAGGAAACACTGTTATTTTTCAACAGTTGAAATTTTCACCACAGTGGAAACAAGGCAAAAGGGTAAAAAAAGTCTATAAAAATGCACAACATCTACACAAATTTGCACATTTTTTGAATTTTTATGCGCTGTATATAAAAAGTTATGGTCTTATAACTGGGGCCCGTTTCTCATAAGTACAAGTCTTGTAAAACAGGTGAATTCTACGAAGCCCTGTAAAGGACAAACATCGCAAATTCACACTTTGCCATTACGAATTGTAATAAAGAATTGTTGAACAGATGAGAAAACAATAAAGTAACTTTAATTATCTTGTGTCATGGTTTTAACCAGCAGTTTGTAATTATTAAAGATTAAAATGTATTCTTTGGTAACGATTATAACTAGGGCTCAGATTTTTATGCAATATCAAACAATCTGTGGCCCAAGAGAACAATTGTGAAGTAACAATCCCATTCAGATCAACCAACAATTATGATTTTTTCCTAACCAAAAACATCCGTTACAGGCTAAAACTATAGTTAACAACTAATAATAACCAGACATCTAGCCTCTAACCAGCCGTTTCGATTAAAAAAAAACAATTGCAGTTGCTCTATTGATAATGATTACTTCACAATTGGCACCACTTGGGCCCCAAAATTGAGAAACATTAGCTTCAGTGGCGAATCTAAGGTATTAGGGGTGGGGATGGGGGCTATTTATAAAAAAGGGCGCCCATTACAACATTTTTTATTTGTATTCCAAATGTGTTAATAAGAAGTGCCCCTAAAAAGGCACTGGTGTTTTACAAATGAAAAACATTGTCAAACTTAAAGTAAAACAAAATTTTTTTTCACTCAATTTTGACAATTTAAAAAAAAAAATTGAAATTCTAAACCAAAAAAACGCCAAAAATGCTGTATAGGGCGCGAGAGGGCCGTTCGCCCTCTACCCCCCCCCCCCCCCCAATTAAATCTGCCACTGATTAGCTTGATACTGCATAAAAATCCGAGCCACTAATTCTAACCGTTATAGATATTTCTATGTCGGGCCCACAATATTAAAAAAGGTTGGCCATCCCGCTTGTTAAACCCAGTAGCACTTTCCCTCCTTGGAAAACATTTTGTAAATCGTAAAAGAAGAATGTAGGTCACACGCAAAAACCTATTATTCAGTTTGGTCTAAAGGTGAAGCCCACAAAGAGCCAATTTTCAATTGATGCCTGACACTCACACACTCTCTCTCACACTCTCTCTCTCTCTCTCTCTCTCTCTCTCTCTCTCTCTCTTCTCTTTAGAAAAGTTATGAGACAAAACTTTTTCTGCCAAAAAAGAAAAAGGACGGGAATTTATACAAAAAAGTCAAGAATTAAAAAGTATGGAGCCCTGCAGAGGACTTTTGCAAAAAAAATTTAATCTCGCCATGTTTACTTTATGTTTCGACATGTTGACTTTTTATAAAACTCGCCATGTCGACTTTTAATCTCAATTATTTGGCCATGTTAATTATGCCAGTTGCACGCACCATACTCTTAATAATTAAATTATTGCAAACGCCTTCTTTTTAGCAGCAATAACTTAATGATTAAGTGTGGTGCGCACAACATGGCATAATTATCATGGCCGTCGAGTTTTACAAAAAGTCAACATGTCAAGTCAAGTTTAAAAAAAAAAAGTTGACATGTCGAGATTTAAAAAAAAATCTCGCATGTCCTTTACATGGCTCCGTAGAAAAGCGCTCACAAGCGGTTCCAGTATTTTTTTTTTAAAAAAAAGCAACCAAAAAATTTGAATAAAAAACACCACCCAAAAAAAAAAATGAAAATCAGGCCATGGTCAAACCGAATCGAAACTAATTGACATTCATTATGATTTAATTAATATTTATGAAACAATTATTAAATTGACTCATTGAGGCTAATCAATTGCATATTTGTTTTGAGGCTATCATCAAACTTGTTGTCTTCAGTGAGTATCTGGCAACACTGTGTTCGTATACACGTAGAATATGCACGTAAACACATTTATGTTAAGGTGGCTGAATAGATATTTATTTTGCTTTTGTCTACCCAGACGGCGCCACTGCAGCGGCGAATGCTATACTCCATAGATGTTTTCGTAAACTTTAGACGCTTAAACTTTAGACTTTTAGACGCTTAAGCAAACGTTTTTTTAGAAACATGAAAAAATTAAAATGGTTTGCAAAACTAGAATGGTAAATGAAAGTTAAGAATGGTTGTACTTTCCAAATATAAACAATCCGCCTACCATTACTATAACGACGACAGTTTTCCAATTCAACTAGTACTACTTCAATAGAGTCAATAGTACTCTTACGAAAAATGTGCCAAATAATTACATTATTGAGCAGTGGTAGGGGCGGAGTAGAGTGACGTCAATACCATTAGTGAGAGGCTCCTTGATCTATACGAGATGGCGTACCGGACATTTTCTCACCAGGGATTTATCTTTGCGTCTTTATCTCTTAACATCGTATTTTTACTTGCTTTTTATTCAACTTCTGAAATAATTGAAAATAATTCCTACACTGCACGGGGATTGAACCCATGACAATATTACCAATAGACTTGAGACTCAGAGACACTTACCACTACACCAACAGGACAAGAGGGGGTTTACATCTTGTTTTTACTTACTTTTTAGACTTTTTTTTTGTATAAAAGCGTAAAAGTATCACAAAAAAACATGTTTTTTTTTTTGTTTAAGTTGTTTGGTGTTGTTTTTGTAATAATTGATATAAAAAATGGGTTAAAATACAACAAAATGTCATCGGACTGTGGTTTTCGTGTTTTTAAATAAAAGAAGGAAGGACGTGTTCGATATCTAATTTTTAATTTTAATATTCGCAAAACTTTAAATTTTTTGATAACATTTTTCATTGTGTTTACGATTGCGCATGCGCCATTCTCACTAATTGCCAATCAGAAAGAAAGTAATGCAGTTTTATGGTTTTAGCGATTTCAAACGATCATAAAAAGTTTCTTTTTTCAAGCTAATATTCGTCAGGAAACTTCGTTTTAAAACGTACAGCTGTATCACCTATTTATTCTAGTTTCTAAAACACTTTGAATTTCTTTCTTTATAAAGTTTCCCCCTAAAAAAACGTCAACGCGAAAAATGTAAATTTTTGTCAAGAGTTGTCAATAGAAAATTTAATAGTCCAACGACTTCGAACCGGTCTGAAAATGGCGGCTCCATAGGCCGCACATGTGCGCCAGGCTGTCTAGATATAGGCGCTCTTAACTATATTAATATAAAAAAAAAATTGCACTTTTTGAAACTTTGCCAAAATATAAAATCCATTGAAAAAAAAAAGTTTCAAAAGTTTTTACACAAAACACGATGGCGATTACGTCATAGAAAAAACTTCAGCCCTAGAGGGGCTGCAACACGGTTTCTGTTTTTCCTTTTTGTGCAAATTTAACATCGTCCTTATCAATTTAAAAAAAAAATAGGCCTAAAAAGGGTTTTTAATTTTTTTTTTGGACATAAAAAATGGAATCTTCCAATGCAACAAAGGAAGAGGCCACCCCAAATTTTTTTTTCCTTGCTAAACACGAAACAACATAAGTAGTGGGCACAATTTCATGTAACTTTTTGTAAGAAATTATATCCAGGCAATAAGAAAACGGGATGAACAGAAGTTGGCTCCGCCCTTTTTATGACGAACGGCAACTTGTAATACAGGCATTTAGAAATCGGGACGACCACAAGTTGGCTCCGCCCCTTTTTATGACGACTGGCAACTTCTAATTGGTTTGTTGTGTGGTTCGACCGACTTCGACGTTGAAAAGGGCTGAGCATGTGACGTCACACTACATAAGCAACCAATTAGAAGTTGCGGTCGTCATAAAAAGGGACGGAGCCAACAGCTGTTCATCCCGTTTTCTAATTGCCTGTAATTATATTGCTTTGTATGAATATTTGTGCTCAGGAGTCCCCAAACATTTGACAGGAGGGCTTCACACAGAAGTGATCTGGGTGGGGCAGACCAGAATGCAGAAGACAAAATATTTTTAATATATACTGTATTTACCCGAATCTATACAGCATTTACAATCTAACAATAACCACAAAAGAATTTTTTGGGTCAAATTTTGTAAAGATTGCCAAAATATTTTTTAAAATAGAAAAAAAGTTATTAAAAATCACAAAAAACTTAATAAAGACCATTAATTAACCACATGACTTTTTGTTGTTGAAATATCGTAAAGACTTACCCAACGATTACTAAAATAATTTTTAAAATTAAAAATAAGACATTAAAATCAGACAAAAACTTAACAACGACGCCATTTTAAATTTCTAAAAACGAAAGTCTCCCCCTCAATTTAGTGGCAAATGTTGTCACCCCACATTTCCATAATTCCTTAATCAAATACACGTATTCCCTTTTCATATTAAACTCAATGCAACTTTCACATCAACTCGAGAGCCACGTGGCATGTGGGATAATTCCAATATTAAATTTCTATAGTACTTTGAATTGAATAGGAAATACATGTATTTGAATAGTGAATTAAAAGTAATGTGAGGTGACAACACAGGCAAAAAGGCTTAAATATCGATATATCGATTATATATTTTTCAAGTATACTTTTTATTGCTTTAGTTCCGATTCATGTTGTTCGGTGGCACCTACCAAATTCCGATTCATTTTGAAGTTTTTTTTTTTAATTAAGAAGGTACTTAAAAAAAATAAACATTTTTACAATCAAAATTTAAGTTTCTTCATAATTTTAAGTAGAAATTTCTAAAGGTCTGTAAAAATGAAGTGACTTTCATTTTAAATTTTAAAAAAAAGAAAAAAAACTAACTCCTCCCCTCCTAGTTAAGCAGCTGCTAATGCATGGATGTGAAACATTTGCCCTAAAATCCTTTGCCCTTAAGAGACATTTGCCCTGAACGGACATTTGAACTAAAACCATATGCAATAAAAGGGACATTTGACCTAAAACCATTTGCTCCAAAAGGACATTTGCCCTAAATCAGTAGTGTAAATTTAAGACATTTGGCATTGTTTTAACATACTAAACCGAAAGACACTAATCCATATAAAGAGAGAACAACGAACAACCGAGGTGCGATTTTGTCAAAAAATAAGTCCAGATTTACCGAACGATCGCCAAAATGATATTTAAAAATAAAAAAATGCGGGCCATAATTTTGGGACGCCCATATTTTTATCACAAGTTTAATCATTCTGACATAGATGTAAACAACAGTGGATGGAGCACAACACATAGTCAGCAAAATCCAATTCGAAGATGGAGAAGAGATCATTCAAATAGTTCTAAACTAAACATGCTTATCCTTCCTCTATATTATTTCCTGTTTGCTTGCAGCCATATATTTATAACAGGTAAGTAACAAATTTGTTTTAGTGTTGCAAATTTGCTATGCAGTGATATAAGTTGTGAAATGTTAGCCAGTGCTGATCAAAATTAGTAGTAGGTCTACACAAAAATCTCAAACTCCGGTGTAGTAAAAAAAAAAAAAAAAAACACTAAGAATGGGTCATTCGAATCCTCGAATCTTGAAAAATATTCGAGATTCGAAAACTCGAATCTTTGCGCTTTATTTGCCTTTCGAATCTTTCAAATATTAACCTTAAAAAAAACTGTTAAAAACTTTGGTAACTCGGTATTCGGATCACTAATATCACCTTGTGGCGACTCTTGAGTGATACACTTGTTTTTTTTATTAATAATTTTATATATATATATATATATATAATATCCCAGGTCTGTGTGTGTGTGTGTGTGGAGTAACTGTACAAAACCATTGAAGCACGTCGGAATTTATATAAATTTGAATAAATGAACCGTTTTTTTTCTCAAGGTCAACTATATGTTGAACTCTTCCTTTGGAAAGTGTAGAAGGGGGGGGAGAGAAAGAGAGAAAAGTGGGAGGGGTGAAGGGAAAAGGTTGGAAAGTGTAGAAGGGAGGGAGAGAGAGAGAGTAAAGTGGGAGGGGGTGACTGAAATTGAAATGAAAGTAAAAAAAGAAAAAAACGACGCACATGCGCACCATTGCCTGTGAATTTTGCTCCAGTCATTTATGACGGGTTACCCCACAAGTAATTTAATATTTAACATTATTTCATTTATTTGTATCTTCTTAATGAATAATATAGGATTCTTATATGAGAGATTCGAGAACCTTTTAGGATTCGGAATCGAGAAAATTTAGGAGAAAACAACATAGTAAATTCTAATTGTTAACTAACAGTATTATTGGTGGGTTATTTCTTCGTTCAAATAAATGCCTTTTGCTGAGCATGGAAAGGAAATGACATCACGCCGGGCAATTTTGTCTTAATTGATGACATCGAATAGACACAGTTGAATCCAGCACACACACACACACATTACTATTCGTTTGCCCCGCCCTTTTATGGCACTTTTATGATCAGCAGTGCCATCTATTGGCATGATGATAGAGAACAGCAATTTCTAATTGATTGATGTTGGCTCTGACGCTCATAAAAGGGCGGCGTGAACGAATAGTATGCGCTGGATCCAAACGCCTGTTCGAATACTGCCGAAGCACAACACTACTCGGAAGAAGAAGAATAGCCATTTATTGTTCTCTGCTCACCAATGTGACAAGCAAATAAGCGACTCCGAATACAAGTCAATACAAAAATGTACATACAGTGAAAACAAATAAATAACTAGCGTTAGCCCATTAGTATTAGCAGAGCGCATGCGTATTGCCATCTTATCGTTTTATATAGGATTTTATATAGGTTTCCTATAGTGAACATCTCATCGGCAGTTTCCATTGGTGATCAATAGATGGCGCTGCTAGCACAAATCTGCATCCTATAAGATGGCAATACGCATGCGCTCTGCTAATACTAATGGGCTAACGCTAGTAATAAATAACGTTTACAACATGAGATTGAATAGGTATACTTCTTAAATACGCAAATGAGTAGCAATACATGCTGGTGATTTTACACAATCTGTACTGAATCCTTGATTACAGTGGTCACAATTTCGGTAACCAACGATTTTGGCAGGTTGAATCAGGAGCGAAAGTTCTCGTAACGGCGCGAGTACTATCTTCCAACATGGCGGCGACTATTAATAGCCACAGTCTCTCCATATGCGCCACTATCAGCAAAAAACATCTCGGTGACATGCACTTGTGCCCAGCATTAACTTTTCGTTTGCCCCACCCTTTTATGAGCATCAGACCAAATATCAACCAATTAGAAATTGATGACGCTCATAAAAGGGCAAGGGGAAACAAAATGTTAAGCTGGGCAGAACTACCTGTCTGAGTTACACCATCCAAAAACAGGCAGTTGGATCCAGCACCAAAAAAAAAAATTCGTTTGGCCCACCCTTTTATGAGGGAGAGCAACTTCTAATTGATTGATATTTGGTCTGACGCTCATAAAAGGGCCTGCAATCAAATTTTTTGTGCTGGATAAAAACGCTTGTATCCAAAACACGTTGCTCAGCATAAAACAAAGCTACTCGACAATGTTTTTGCTAAGCAGTTCAACCAAGATGGCAGCGCAAATGGACAGGCAGTTTCTACTGATTAGAAGACAGTATTATGATGCAATAATAAGTTAACCAAGTGCCATGTGAGAAGTGATGATGAACAAAAATGTTCAGCATGCTGTCATGTATCCTTCAAAGCTTAGCAAAAGGCGTCGAACAAAGAAATAGCCGAAATAGTAACACAGAATTCTTATCATTGCTGCTAACATTACAGAGACCGTTAGTTAACAAATAAAACTTAGGAATGTGAAGAGAAGTGTCATTTCTCATTACGTTTTCAACTATAAACATAACACATAAAATAAGTGTTATTTCCCCCCCCCCCCCCTCTAAGTGTCATTTGACCTAAATACACTCAAAGTGCCATAAATTAGGGTTCGTTTCGCCTAATTTGATCTCGAAATAAGTTAATTCAGAAACAACGGGCCCAAATTCAAGAAAGAAACTTGTCACTGGAGATGTTCAAAGTTGAATTTTTCTGAATCCGGTTCGGTTCCGAAGTATAAAAAAATCCTCAAGAATTTTTGAATTTTGAATTCTTGTTCAGAAGGTTCAAAATTAAAGTTCAAGTGTAAAGACGTTTTCTTCTTGGAAGTAGGCCTTAGCTTCCTTCTTGAATTTAGTCCTATATTTTCAAAGACCATATCAAATATCATCGTCTCCACAGGCAAGTGTGCCCAACAGTCAAATTTTGTTGCCCCCGCCCTTTTATGAGCGATATCAATTTCTAATTGGTATGTTACTTGGTCTGCTGTCACATGCCCCGCCCTTTTCAATTTCTAATTGGTTGATACTTGGTCTGAGCGCTCATAAAAGGGCGGGGCAAACAAAATTTATTGCTGGGTACACTTGCCTGTATTGTCTCCTCCTCCGACTCCACATGCCACACCCAACCAAGCAACCAAATGCCAACTTCCGGTCTCAATTTCAATATAACAAATCGAAGATCCAAAAGAACACCCCGAATATACATGCAATTGAAGACAGCATTAACAATTTCATTTTCCCCGTTTCTAATTGGTTTGAGAATGGTCTGATGTCATATGCCCCGCCCTTTTATGCGAGACAGCAAACTAATACAGGCAATTAGAAATCGGGACAAACAAAAGTTGGCTCCGCCCTTTTTATGACAACCGGGACCTTCTAATTGGTTTGTTGTGTGGTTCGACGTTGAAAAGGGGCGGAGCATGTGACGTCAGACTACATAACCAATCTATTAGAAGTTGCCGGTCGTCATAAAAAGGGCGGACCCAACTTCTGTTTGTCCCGTTTTCTAATTGCCTGTATCTCCAATTCTCCACATTGGTTTGATGAAAAATCGTTAATGCCGTCTCCAACCGCTTCTGCCGAATAATCATCAAGAAAAGGTTGACCCACTTGTTTTTAATGATAGCACGTTCATATATTCCTAAGTTCCTGAACCCAATGGGATCCACACATTCATCATCAATTCCCGACCTTCCCTACCCACACCCCCCCCCCCTTTTTTTTCCTGTTGTTGGTTCTTTCTTTCTTTGCTTTCTTTTTTTAATCGACACCAATTGAAGGAAACAGGGAAGTGGTAATATGACAACAACAATCAAGGAAATAGACTCCACCTCCTCCTCCTCCTCCTACCACCACCTCCCCCCTCTTCGCCTCTCCACCCCATCGAGATGCCTCCTATTATATATTACCCCACATTATCGCAACGACCACTGCTGACAATACCCTATTATGAGTCCTCATTTTTCTCCCCAAGTTGAAGAAAGTTTTTTTAGAAACTGACCAACAGCTGAAGAAGTAGAAAAAAAAAGTTAGCCCCTCTCTCTCTTTCCCCCTTCGCCATTCCTACTTTCAGAAGCTGGGTCATCTTCAACCCCTCTCTCTCTCTCTTTCTTAACCACTGGCTGGCTCGTCGTCCCCATTACGAACCAAAGAACTTTCTTCTTCTTCTCTTATCCATCCCCTCCCTCTCTCCACCCCAGAACTGTCTTTTGGAAGTTTCAGGGCAAGATAGACATGTACACCCACCCACCCACCTCACAAGTGTTCCCAACATCCGAAATTCATCCCTATGCATACAGACACTGCCTTAAGCAATAGTAACGTTTCTGTTAAATCTGTTTAGATTTGGAAAATAAACGAAAAGCAACCCCCACCCCCCCCCCCAAAAAAAAACGAATAAGGAACAGTCAAAAAGTTTGGTGAAATTAAAACAAAATTCATGAGAAAATGGTGCGAGATTAGGTTTCGGCGTGAAAAACAAAAAAACCTCAACCAAGTATAAGTGACGTCATCATTAACAGTCACATGTACCCTTCATTAATGTGACGCACGTTTCGCATCAAGAGTCAAAACAGGCAAGTGTGGCCAGCACTAACTTTTCGTTTGCTCCGCCCCTTTTACGAGCGTCATCAATTTATAATTGGTTTGTTATGTGGTCTGACGTCACATGCCCAGCCCGTATCAATTTCTAATTGGTTGATGTTTGGTCTGACGCTAATAAAAGGGCGGAGGCAAACGAAAAGCTAGTGCTGGCCACACTTGCCTGTAGCGTCAAACTAGTCCTAATTTCAGAAATAAATTTTGACACCTCCACAATTTCAACTCGAACTCTCAGAGCCGGGGGTTTCAACACAGACAAATCTTGCTCGATTCTAACTAGCTGAACAAAGGATTTCTATGTTAAGAACCCTGAAAACCCTGTGCAGTAACAATCACGTTTAGAGATCAACCAACAAAAACACAAGTTAGAGGCTAGAACTCTAGTTTAGCTAGAACATCTAGCCTCTTTAACCAGGCCTTTTTTTTATTAGAAAACGCTTCCTCTAATGATGATGATAATTACTTTACAATTGTCACTTGGGCCACAAATTGAGAAACATTTGCTTGATATTATTGTATAAAAATCCGAGCTCTACTTAATAAACAAAATGCAAGAAATCTATTCAAAATTTAGTAGAAATTAATGTTTCTGCAATTTCTTATTGATTTTTACTCATTTTTGATTGAACTTCTGAAGTTTCTGTCATTTTTCTTCTTTTAATATAACTCATTTTGATTGGATTTTCTGCAGTTTCTTCAGTTGCGACGGATTAAAAGGATGAACATTTGGGGTAACTCTAAAACCCGAAACTAAATGCCTATAGAATTGGATAAACACTATACTTGTTTATACATCGATTAGCCGCGGTTACCTTAAATTGATTGGGGGGGGGGTCTAGGAGGCCCAGCCCCCAGAACGTAAAAAATTAATTCCATTTAAAACATGATTTGTGTGTTCGGCAACCATGTTAATAGTGTTCATCCATTTCTATATGTATTCTGTTTCAGGTTTTAGGATTACCCGTGATGTTTATCCGTTCACCCCGCGGGTTCATCGTTTCATCCTTTTGTCCTGACCTTTTTTGCTTGATATTGCATAAACATCCGAGCCCTACTAATAGAAGAAAAAATTGCAAGAAATTAAAGTTTCCGCAATTTCTTATTAATTTTACTCATTTTTGAATGAACTTTTGAAGTTTCTGTCATTTTTTTCTTCTTTTAATATAACTCATTTTGATTGGATATTCTGCCATTTCTGCGTTTTTAGCCCTACCCAGACCCAAATTCAAATTAAAAGTTCAGTACTTGGAATTTGGACCTAAAACTAATTTAGATCAATAAAAACTAAACTTTCTGAACGACCCCACCCCCTTTTTGTGTCTAAGCTGCAAAAGAAGAAAAAGTAATTTGATAAAATTCATCAAATATGTCTGGAGAATTTCAAAAGACAAATTTCGGGTTCAGAAACAAGTCTTAAAAAAATATATATTTCATTAACCCCCCCCCCCCCCCGACTTCTTCTTCAAAAGAAAAAACTTAACAAAAACAATTCGAATAATGGGGGCATTTTTCAAGTGTTTCGATCAAATTCCAATCGTGTTTTTAGGCGCGAAAAAAATAAACCTGGAAATAAACATCACTTCCGGTTTTGCCAAATAACACTACCAGACCATCGTATATATATATACAATAACAACAACAACAACAATAACACTTGTTCAATATTACATACATTGTAACTCATCCATCCACCCTACCCCCTCCCCCTTTTCCTCGTTATTCACATAGAGAGACAGAGAATTGAATGCACGTGTCATATATCACGTGTTCTTACCAGTAGCTGGTGTGGAATTTGTCGTGCTGCTTGTTGTTGTGCTCATGATTTCAACCTGTGCCTCTTCATCTAAAAGCATTATTTTTGTCTCTTTAAATTTCAATTCAAAATTATATTTTTTAAATAAAAACTAAGCAGAACTTTTCTTAAATTTTAAAAGTTCACTAAAACGATTTGCTTCAAAAACGTCATCGAGATTTCTTTTTTTTTTAAAAAAAAAAAAGAACTTAACACTTTTAATTCACTGTCAAAGTCGTTTTTTGTTTCTCCTCCTCCTCTCACGCGTGTCCTTCGATTTCCAAGGCTTCTTTTTCTCTGCACCGAATAATAGTATCAAACCGCCGCCGATCGCACATGCGTTTGCCGCCAGATTCTAATAAAAGTATTTCTCGTCAAAACTTTTTCATTATTTCTTTTTGTGGATCCTTCCGCCTACTTTTATCTTTTTTCTCGCTTCCACAGTTTCCAATGTCATTAAAAGACAGAAATAATTTGCATAAAGTTCATTTACAATGTCAGAAACAACTTTTTTTTGTTGGTGTTCTTTATTTGATAATAAGCCTCGCGCGCCCGTAATCGGTTTTTTTCTTCTTCTTCTTCTCAAAAGTGTGAAAAGAAACTTTTGAAAGAAAAACGAAAAAAAATAGCAAGAAAAAGTAGGTCTGTGTGCCAAACAACCAATATGCAAATAGTAGATATAATACAAACACACATACACACGCACGCACGCATGCATATGCAAGGCAATTCATACACGGAACACGCGCGCGCTCTTCTGTCGTAGTACGTCACGGCAAGAAAATAAAAAAAAAAACCAAACTCTCCTCGCGTGTGTGCGCGTATCCAAATCTTCAATTTAAGATGAACGCGTTCATAATAATAATGTCATTAAAAATCTCCTAAAAATAACAGTGGCCCACAAACAATCATCAAACACACACACCTTCGTTTCGTTATGATCTCACGACGAACACGAGAAAGAAACTAAGCGCTTTTTACAATCGGTGAACTTAACATTTAAACGCATAAAACATACAGACACACGGTCAAATAGGAAGAAGAGACGACGAGAAGAGGGGGGGGGGGGGGGGGTGAGTGGAGGAGGGGGGTGTAGGGGAAGAGGAACGGAAGAGAGCGGGAAAAGAGAAATCAGGTCAAATAGAGCGGACGGATCAAAAAGAGAGAGCGAACGGAGCAGAGAAAAAAAAAAGTGAAAAGAGAAAGACACACGAGGAAAAACAAGAAAGAAGAAAATAGATAGCTATTTTACGCTCTTTAAGAGCGCTACTAAAAGAGCGGAACTAGGTTAGTAATGGCTCGGTCGCTTACAACAACGAAACTAGGTCACCGTGAAAAAACATTGACGGGCGAGCAACTTTCACCGTGAATAACAACTGTTGTCAGTACGATGTTAACATCCAAACACAATACGGAGATTATTTTCTGTACTTTAGACGCGTTTTCGATCGAAACGAAAGCTTTAAACGACTTCTAATGGAGATTTTAAAAAAAACCTCGTCGTTGCCTTAACGTTGTATCCTTGCACTTGACTTCCACTGAAATGCAGAGAGCGCGGATTTCTATTCAATTCGCCTCTCACTGAGCGCAAACTCGGGGCGAAGATCGTAACGTCATTTCCGATACTCAAGCCGGAAGTGGATTGTAACCATTTTAAGGATGAAGGGGCGGTCACCTTTCATTTTTCTTTCTTTTCTCTCTCGCTCTTTAGCTCCTCCCACCTTTCAGTTATCACATGTTTTTTTCTTCTTTCTATTCGTTTTTTTGATGCATTAAAATTTTCTAAAACATAAATACCTTATTAAAATACAATCGGTGATTTTTCGATGAGGAGATATTAAATTAATACATATTTTAGTCACGTCTAATGGTCACGCCTTTTTAAATGACGTCACTGAGCCCCGTTCACTATTTTTCAATGAGTCAAAAAAAGAAACGAAAGAGCCTGTACGACGGCAGCGTGTGTAACTATTATCTCTGCACAGGCAATTAGAAATCGTGACAAACAGAAGTTGGCTCCGCCCTTTTTATGACGACCGGCAACTTCTAATTGGTTGGTTATGTAGTCTGACGTCACATGCTCCGCCCTTTTCAACGTCGAACCACACAACAAACCAATTAAAGTTGCCGGTCCTCATAAAAAGGGCGCAGCCAACTTCTGTTTGTCCCGATTTCTAATTGCCTGTATTATCTGCTTCCGCAAAAAAAAAACTAAAACTTGCCGAATCAAGATTAATTTACCCGCCTCACTCCCCTGGTCTCCTTGCCCAGAATATGTTATCCAGGCAATTTCAGAAACAAATTCAAGTAAAGCTAGATAATTTACTGCGAGAGGCAAGAATACAACTGCCCCCCTCCGAGGGGCCCACAAAATCGTTTCATTCGGGAGGGACAAGTGACATAAGATTAAATTTTGAAATGGTTACATAGGTTAGTACAGGCCTGCAAGACCCGGTTCAGGATGTGATCATGTGGGCCACAAACTACTACTACACAAGAAAATCTCCACTGACCACATACGGACTACCCTTGCGAGAGACAAGGGCTTAAGAGGTTACATCACAAAATTACTTCGAATATTTTCCGCAAAAAGCGCTAGCATCGTTTTTCTATTAAGCCCATAGACCCAACGTTAAAGAAATAAAATGTTACTTTTTAAAATACACACAGTCGCGGCAATATGTTTCTCTTTCATGTTTAAAGTTGTCCAATTTTGATCGTTCAAAGTGCAATGTGCACCTTAAATATATGCTGATCGAGTGAATAACAAAATCGCGAATTTCTAACTCTTATGTTAAACTCCATTGAGTACGCGCTCGTAAGAAAAAAAAAATCCATTAAAATGGCTCGTAAAAATAATTTTAAAAAACTAGAAAAATAAGCACGTGCGCCAATGTGTTGTCTTCACTATAGTTTAAATGTGATTTTTAAAATTATTTTAGGTATTTTTACGAGCATTTTAATGGACGTTTTTGTTTTGTTTTTTTTTTTTTTTTTTTTTTGCTTACGAGCGCGTACTCAATTGAGTTTGACATAAGATTTAGAAATTCGCGATTTTCAAATAATTTTAAAAATAGAACCGCACTTACCAATTTTTTGTCATTCTATTACTCGATCAGCATGTATTTAACGTGCACATTGCACTTTGAAAACTTAATATTGGACAACTTTAAATATGAGAAATAAACATATTGCCGCGACTGTGTATTTTAAAAATTAACACATTCCCCCCATTGGGTCTAGGAGCTCAAATGACTGCATTTGTCAGAAGAAAAAAAAAATATCAAATGCAACCAGGCTTTGACAAAAGTAAGTGTGCTCAGCACAATACAGTTGTTTGTCCCTGACTTAACGGATTTGACTTTAAAAAGACCCATTACCTCCAGAAATTTCTTCTTAAAATTTTGTCAAAATCTATTCAAACGATTGCCAAAATGTTTTTTTTTTAAAATTAAAAACACCGTAAGTCATTAATATAATTAAAAAAGTTAAAAATCAGAAATGAACTTCATCAAATAGGTGTGCAACAAAAAACAACAGGCATTGACAATTAAAAAAACGAAAGTCTACCTATCTACTCATATATGTTAATGTTGTCACCCCACAATACTGTTAATTCCCTATTTAAATCAAAGCACTATGAATTTAATATTGGAATTATTCCACCTCTCACAAGGCTCTCTCGAGTTGATTGGAAAGTTGTATTGAGTTTAATATGATTAGAGAATACATGTATTAGATTAAGGAATTATGGAAATGTGAAATGACAACATTGAGTACAGGGGTAGACATTCAGTTTTTTTTTTAAATTAAAAATGTTGTTACAATTACAATTAATACTTTGCTAGCAGCCAAATAGGCCTATGGCAGAGGGACATCAAAGTCCACATGCAGCACTAAGCATTGTCAAGCACTTAATGCTGCATGTGGACTTTTATGTTGTTTGGCGACTTTGGAAAAGTCACTGCCTTTTAAGGTTGTTTACGATTTTAAAAATTATTTTGGGCAAGTATTGACACTATTTAAGAAAAAAAAAACTTTCCTGGGGATTTCGTCTCTCTTACGTGTGTTGCATAGGATCTTACGTACACAAAATAACAGTTTTATACGTCACATAATACACGGTATAAAATCATGTATAATACGTATTATACCTACCCAGCCCTGGACTGGACGACACTCTGAACTGCAACGTTTTTACGCAAATTTGGCCTGAGCAGTCCTAGCTAAGTAACAAAACACTTGCGTGTGGACCGAGCTTAAGACCATTATGCAATATGCAAATAAAACACCATTTCAATAGAGAACACAAAACATAAACTTAAAATGCAGAAACTGCTCATTAATTAATTAAAATTGCAGTGCATTAACCAATATATATGTACAAATTAAATATTTGTCAGCACAAATCATAAACATCATCACAACTTTTATAATAAACATAAGAAGAAGAAAAAAAAAACATACTGAAAAACAGCAACCGAACCACCAAAAAAAAACTGTTATTAACCGACATTATTAATGCTTTTGATCCAATATTAATTATACTACTGTACAGTGTGTGTGTGTGTTTGTGTGTGCAATGAAGGCGAAAACATTAGCAGAAAAAAAAAACTATGTTTGGAGCTAACAAATGGGCCGAACCAAAATAAAAAGGGTGGAGCCAAGAAAAACGACGAGGAGGAGCTAATATAAATGGAATAAAACCAAAATGGAGTTTTGAATGAATGTGAGAGGACCCAGGATAAATGTGGAAGAAGAACAAACAGGGATGGGCCCAGTATAAGCAGATAATGTGCTAATCAGATTAAGTGGGAGGGACAAAAATAAAACAAGGTTCCAATCAAGCTAAATATGGGCGTGGCTCAAATAAAAAGGTCAAAAATAAATGAAAGGACTAACAGAAAAATAGTTGAACAAAGGCGCCAATCAGAATAATTGGGCGTTTTATAAAGATAAGAAAATAAATGAAAGGGACAAATCAAACTGAGTGGGAGGGGTCAAAGTTAAAAGTAAAGGCGGGGACAGAATAAGTAGCTAGGAAGAATCAAAACCAGAGTGCAAGAAACAGGAAGTAGTGGGCCAGGAATTGTGATTCCTAAATGTTTGGAAAACACCAATTTATTTTCATTTAAGACTAGGCCTAAATATAATCATTATTATCTAGAAGTCGAACCGTTTTTGTTTTCTCGGCACATCTCGTTCAGCTTTAAGTAACCCTAAAAACATTCTCGTTGACTTCCATATATGTTTGATATATTTTTTCTTCACGTTTTTTTGAAAAAAAAAAAACAACTTTTTTTGTCAGTCTGTTTTCAAAATTCAATGGTTCCCCCCCCCCCCCCCCCCCCCCTTCTTTACCTTTTAAATTTTACTATCCGTTTTTAGAAATCCTGCTAATGTTCTTCGTATGGTTTCAGCTCTTTTATCTGTTTGATTAAGTATGCTTTCTCGTCATTAAACTGCTCATCTTCGGACCGATCCGTGTGAAATTGTGTCAGAAAATCCACCAACTTATCTTTGTTTCGCAGCAGAATGTCTAGAATCGGTTTCGGTTTGTTCGGATTCGCAACGAATACCTTAGTAAAAAAAAATACCAAGCAAAAACTATCATTAACGAGAGCACATCAAATACGAATACTTGCAGCTTATTTTGTTGATTGACAACAACATCTATCTTGTTACCATCATTCGCGTACTTTGGAAGGGCGTTATTCTAGCATAGCAATACATGTGGTAAAATTTCTCCCTTTTTAAGCAACGTTAAGAAAATTTAAAGACTAACTACTAAGTAGGGGGAGAGGCCCTTCGAATCCTCGAATCCCGCGAATCTTGAAAAAGATTCGAGATTCGAAAACTCGAATGTTCGCCGCTTTTTTCGTTTTTCGAATCTTTCGAATCCTAATCTTAAAAAAAACTGTTAAAACTTTGTAAAATTAGTTTTAACTCCATTGACATCTAATAGAAGCGTTCACAAACAAAAACGGCGATTGTTGCAATTTCGGTGGTGGTACCCGAATCACCTTTATCACCGTGTGGCGACCCTGAGTGCCACACTGTTTTTTTTTATTAATTTAATATCTATTTATTAAATATTATGTATTAAATATAAATTTAATATTTATTATTATTTTATTTATTTGTATCACGATATTGACATTTGCCATATAGACACTTTCCATACGGACATTTGCCGTAAACCACTTTTTTGTTCCCCTTTTCATACGGTTTAGTGTGTTCATACGGTGGAGTATGTTAAATAGGTTTTTGCGCGCCTGCCGAGTACAAAAAACGCCAAATGACGTGAATTTACATTACTGATTAGGGCAAATGTCCTTTTATGGCAAGTGGTTTTAGAGCAAATGTCCCTTTAATGCAAATAGTTTTCGGGCAATTTTCCCTTTAGGGCAAATAGTTTTAAGGCAAGTGTCTTTAGGGCAAAAGTCCCTTTAGGGCAAGTGTCTATAGGGCAAATGTCCCTTTAGGGCAAGTGTCCCTTTAGGGCAAGTGTCCCTTTAGGGCAAGTGTCTCACACACATTTGTATCTTTTTAATGAATGATATCGGATTCTTATATGAAGGATTCAAGAACCTTTTAACATTCGGATTCGAGAAAATTTAGGATTCGTCCCACCTCTACTAACTAGAAACTAAAAATATCAGCGAATCCAATTGCATCGCTTTGCTTGAGGTATTTAACTTATTTTTTTGTATTCATATTTGTAATGAATAGAACTTCAAAAACATTTAATAATTGATTACTTTACTAATTTAGAAATTTGAATTGGCATTGGCAAAATATTGTCATCAAGCGCTTTGTCTCAATTTCATGACTTTCTTCTGTAAAGATATGCGCCTCGACTTTTTTTTTTTACTATCTGTTCACTCCACATTCAAAAACAACAAAAAGTCAACCCTTATCAACAGAAGAAAAAAAACCTTCCAAAAAGAAGTCGACTGTATAAACAAAGAATTAGAAATTTTGATTTCAAACATCGTACCTTGAAAACGTGAAACGCTTCAAACTGAATGTTACGACTTTTTTCCTTCAGCATATTCATCATAAGCTTCAAATTGTCCGGATTGCTTATGTAACGGGTCATGACAGTGAAGTTGTGCCTATCCAGAAGTAATTCGCCCAAAAGCTGAAAAGAAAAATCAGTCAAAATCGATATACGTTCGACGAGCTTCACTTTGCATTACCTTAAGAGATTGTCGTCTCGTTACGTAATTCTCCGAATTAAGTAATCCTTGATAATGACCAAATACTTTGTCATAATTATTTTCAAGAAATTCGGCACATAACATCTTATGTTTAGTAAGAAGTTCCTACAAAAAATAACAAAATTTTATCAGCATAAATAATTTATTTGATGGATGAACAAATAACTATCCGGTAGTAATAAACATCAACTAATTCAAAGGTAGACATAAAACAAGGTGGTTTTTTTTTTAAATCAGATTTATTTTTTCACGTTAAACAAGATATTTAGAGATGTCAATGGTTCGGAACCGGCAGAACCCGTTCGATTATATTACTGGAACTTACAGAACCGGTTCGCCAGTATAGGTTGAACTGATAAAAACTGGTTCCGAACCAAGCAGATTCGAGGCTCGTATAACCGGCACTCTACTGTATATCGGCGTCAAGCAGAGTTTGGAGAAAGCGTGATTTTTAAAAACTGCGGTTTTTCGGATTTCATTTTTGAAAACCGTGGGTAACCCGCAGTTTTTCGGTTTTGTATTTTTTCCCCTTAAATTTTAAATTTTTTTATAAAAGCAATCAATCACATCTACGGAGCCCTGTTGAGGACATGACATTTTTTTCTCTCGTCCGGACGAGATCCTATAAGTCGTCTGGACGAGATACTAAGTCGGGTCTGGATGAAAAGATGAACATTGTAGGGTAACTCTAAACTCCGAATTGGAGGAACACTACTTTTTTATATTGGTGATTAGGTGGTGTTACGTTAAATTAAGCTTGTTGCAGGGGTTCTGCGAGGCTGCGCCCCCCAGAACCTTCCCTTTCCTTCTAAAAAGGAAACATCGTTAAGCCAATACATGAAAGCACGTGCTAATTTTTGTTTTGTTATTTTAAATCGTTTTTAACGAGAGTTCTTCAAATGTTCGTGGGACGGTTTTTTGGGCGTATGGGATTTAACATGGAGTAAAAAAACAACGAACGATACCTTGTTTAAAAAATACAAGGACCTTTTCAAAATTTGTATAAAGCGAGCACTTAAAAGAAAAATACATTTTATTGCATTTTGCATTTTACTGTATTTTAATTGAGCAATTGTGAGACTTTCTTGCAATTTTAGTAACACCATATAGTAACACTCACTTGTCTCGTTGTCGTCTGCTCAAAACAACAAGATGGAGGACGCGTATCTAGGCTCTTATACTAAACACACACACACCATACATCAAAACCAATCCTATAACGTACACACACACACACACACACACACACACACACACACACACACACACACACACACACACACACACACACACACACACACAAAAAAAACAACGTAAACGATGATACGAACTTTGAACGTCGAGAAAGCATCGGATGCAATGTCAAACGTCGACACTTCAACGTACTTGAAGAAGTTAAAGAAATCCTCCGAATGGAGCATTATCTTTGCGAGTGCGTCATAACGAGCACACTCTCGTAACATCATGCCACAGTTGAGAGCAATCTCTTGCGTCTCGTACCTAAACGAAAGCAAGAAGCAGCGAACTTAGAAACGACCGAAAACCCTTTCTAGAATCTTTTTTTCCAAGTCACCCTCTCATCAAAGTGAACAAAATGTCCTGTTTCGTACAGATGTACTCGACAGTAGGAAGCCTAGCACCGATTTGTCTACGTAAAATGTTGTTGAATATTTGAGCAACGTCTTTCTTTCCCTGCAAAACAAACCGAATCGTGATCGCTTGTTATTTTTCTCCCCCACCATCATTCAACCGAAGTGTTTTTCACTCACTTCAAAGTCAATCTTCTGTAAATTCTGAATCAAAAACAGCAAGACTCCTGAGTTGTAGAGCTCCTGTGCCAACTGAGCCAAAACAATGTCCGTCTGTGGCTCCTGATCGCTCGTGCCGTAAAGCATGTTCTTAACCAGAACAAGGTTCTTTGACACATCCTCTTGAGCCTTAAAACGGGAAAAAAGCAACAACAATTAAATCATTTAAACTTGGAACAAATCATTAACTTTTTTTTTTTTTAAAAAAATAGGGTTTTACGTTTTTCACTTGACAGTGCGCCAAAAATCAAACACAATATTCAGATAACGTTTTAAAAAAAATTAAAACTATGGCTTGTTTCAAATGGCTCTAATGAGTTAACATCCCTGAAGATGTCAACAGGAGTTACTCTTCTAATTTTTAAAGCAAATCCAATTTCTTCTTAAGAGTCTACATTACAAAATTAATTCGAAAAATCTCCGCAAAGATGTCCGTGGCATCGTTTTTCTATTGATCCCATCGACTCAATGTTAAAGAAAAAACGTTAGTTTTTAAAATACACAGTCGCGGCAATATATTTATTTTTCATATTTAAAGTTGTCCAATTTTGATGGTGCAATGTGCACCTTAACTATATGCTGATCGAGTGATAGAATGACAAAAAAGTGTGGTTGTATTTTTAAAAACTATTTCAAAATCGCGAATTTCTAACTATGATGTTAAATTCCATTGTGTACACCCAAATAAGAAAAACACATCCATTAAAATGCTCGGAAAAATACGTAAAAATAATTTTAAAAAACCAGAAAAAAAATCAGCACGTGCGAAAATGTGTTGGCTTCACTGTGGTTGAATTGTGGTTTTTTAACATTACTTTTAGGTATTTTTACGAGTATTTTAATAAATCTTTTTTTGGTTACGAGCGCGTACTCAATGGAGTTTAACATAAAGAGTTAGAAATTCGCGATTTTGAAATAGTTTTTTTAAAAATAGAACCGCACTTGCCAATTTTTTGTCATTCTATCACTCGATCAACATATATTTAAGGTGCACACTGCACTTTGAAAACTTAATAAACATGTATATAAACATATTGCCGCGACTGTGTTAAAATACACAGTCGCGGCAATATGTTTATTTTTCATATTTAAAGTTGTCCAATATTAAGTTTTCAAAAAATTAACGTTTTTTGGAACTTTTTCATTGGGTTTATGGGCGGAAATGTTTAGAAGCAATTTTGTGATGTAGCCTCTTAAAAGATGTCGACATATAAATAGTACACACTAGTCGATACACCTACGCTTTCTATTTTTTTTATTACGTTTTTTGACGTCACTCTCGAAAGGCGCAGAGTAAATCATAGTTCAAGGGGCGTTTACGCCGTTTATACTTTAAACTGAACTTAAATCTTCCACCCTGTGTTAACATGTTAGAAAAACAGTGTATTTCACAATTGCTTTATGTAGCACAATTGTTGGATAGCATCCAGTCTGAGTAATTTGGAGAAAAATAAATAAACGTTCATTGTGTTGACCAATTAACTTGCTGTGTATGCCTACAGTAACAATGGACATCTTGTGAAAAAAAATGCCTAATACAGGGTGGGCCATAAAAATGTAATAACTTTTTTGTTTATAATTTTTTTTCTTCTTCTCAATGTTTCCTTTCGATTTTCTAGTCAACATGTGGGAAATGTATTGTGGAAAAATTCAAAACTGAACAACAAACGAAAATCGTTAAATTGTATTGTACACATCGGAACTCACTTATTCGCACATAAAATACATCCACTGGTGTGGTTTATACATCGAGAGAGGATCATAGGGCCCTTACTTTCTTGAAAATATAACGATGGCAGTGCAGTGCTACCGCAAGAAACAGCGACAACTATTATGAAAAATGCCATAAAAAGAGGCTAAAGAGCCCGTACTTGCGAAGACAAAAAGGGGATATTAATTTATGTGAAATTAATTTTCATACCTAATTAAAAAAAATCTTAAATTTGTAAACTTTATTTAAAAAACTATAAAAATTTTAAAAAAAGTTATTAAATAATGACACCCCTTCGTGAGTTATGGGTCACCCTGTATAAGCGAAACATTTCTCCAAACATGGCGGTATATTGCATCACATGTTAGCTGACTGTAATTATGGCTAAAATCTGTAAGTTTGTTTTGAGAAATTCACTCCTGTTTAACAAAATCAAGTTACGACTGAGGTCGTAACACAACTACAAGGGTGTGTATTTTTAAATACACGCATACTATCATAGAAATTCTTGTAGCTATATGTAGAATATACCAATCTAAATAAACGATTTCTTTAATAAAAATTTAACAAAATCAGATTTTCTTTAAGAAAAATTGAGACTTCATTTTTTATTTTATTTAGCATGAACCCGGATCACCAATATTCGTGACCTTGTGGCGACCCTGAATGAAGCCACACTTGTTTTTTTTATTATTAATAATTTAATATTTAATATTATTTTATTTATTTGTATCTTCTTAATGAATAATATAGGAATCTTATATGAAGGATTCCAGAGATTTGGGAGATTCGAGAACCTTTTAGGATTTGTATTCCAGAAAATTTAGGATTCGTTCCACCTTCTAACTCATAACAAGTTACCATTGCAGGCCAGTTGGGATTTTCATAGTAACTCCTCTCGCAGTCCACAAGAAAACGGAGTGTGACCCAAATAATTTCAATTTGTTTTAGAATACAGTCAATTTCAAATCATCAAAGCTAGGGTCAAACCATGAAGTAACCCGTCACAATTAAGTCATAATCGTTCTGAACCATTTAAATAACAACAGCGCGTTTATAATCGGTATTCCACATCGACGTTTTCCAAGGTTTGCATACAAATTGCATACAGATTAGAAGAGGAACTTGTTTGCAAAATGTCCACCAGTGAACAAGCGGGGGGCACAAATGCCAACAGCACAAATGTAAAGTTCTACTTTCTAATCTGTCTAAATTCAAAAAGATTAAGTTACATTTTTTCCCCCTTAAAAATTGCTAAAGAAATGCAATCATTTGTGTCTGATGAAAATCGTTACGATAAAATGTACTTGAAAAGATATATGTAAAGAAAAGGCCAGATTAAAAGGACGAACCGATAAACGGGATGAACATTGGGACGGAGGGGCGGGAGGGTAACTCTAAAGTCCGAAACAGACAGGCAGTTATGCCCAGCACTAGAATTTTTTTGTTACTTGGTCTGATGTCACGAAACACAACAGCCAGTCGAAACAGAATGTTTATAGAACTGGATGCACGGTAAAGTTTTTTTTTTAGACTGGTGATGAGCAGGGCTCGGATTTTTATGCAATATAAAGTAAATGTGGCCCAAGAGCCAGTTGTGAAGCCTTGTTTTCACAGTGATAGTTGCTGTCGTGACAGCAACTATCATTGTGAAGACCACTTGATAGTCACTACCGCACTGTTGCGATAGCACTATCACACTATGTAGTTTGACTCGATAGTTGATAGTACTGTTGCAATAATAAACGTCGTTGAGTGACTTGTAGGGAAATATCCACTTTGTGGGGAAATTTGGCTTCTGGATAGAGAGAGGCAACACTGTTGTTGACTCAATGATATCTATGAAGTAGACGTCACACAGTCATGACAGAACTACCACGTTGTTACTTCAAGACATGTAGACAGTTGCTATCATGAGAATGAACTATCACAACTTTCATGAAAACTATACTCTCACGAAAAAACCATCGGCATGCAAACGAGGCTTGAAATAACAATTCCATTTAGATCAACCTACAATTATGTTTTTCTTTTTCAATAAAAAAACACTGGTTACAGGCTAGAACTCTCACATGACAACTGATAGGAACCAGACATCTAGCCTCTTACCTGCCTTTTTGATTAAAAAAAGCATAATTGAAATTATTCTATTGATGACGATTACTTCACAATTGGCAATTGGGCCACAAATTGAGAAACATTTCCTTGATATTGCATAAAAAACTAAGCCTTACTGATGAGGTGGGGGTTACGTTAAATTAAGTTTGTTGCAGATAATTTAGGAGGGAGATGGGGGGGGGGGGGTGGTTCAGCCCTGCAGAATGTAAAAAAAAAACTTGATTTGAATTTTTAAGAAATGATAGGATGTTCCACACCCATTTCATCCCAAGGATTTTTTACGTTCATCCAAGTCTATAAGCATTCTTGTTTCAGTTTCTAGACGTACCCACGACGTTCATCCATTCATCCGTTTATAATGACCTGTAAATACCATCAAATTCCATTTTCTTTCGCTATAAACTGTAATACTGACATCTGTCTGAATAGAGAGATTCATTTGATTCACCTTCTCGGCTTTTTTGTCTCCTCTTTCCAGAGCTAAAATAGCTTCCTTCAGAGCTCGTACGAGGTCAGACGGACTCTTCTGCGACTTCCCAAATAACGGCATTTTGTTTTTTTTTTCTTTTTCCTTTTTTCTGCAGTAGAAATTAAAAATCAAAATCGGTTTAAATATGGGCAAGTATAAAAACATAAATCCGACCCCACAAAACCACAATTCATCTCAAAGAATAAACGAAAAGAAAATGTTGGGTTTTTTTTCGTCTCTTTCTGAACAAATTGACAAATTCTCTTTGGAAATATGAATGTGAAATTCATATTAATTTTCAAGGAGAATTTGTTTTTTTTTTGTAGTACTGTACTTAATTAAAAACAGATTAACTTAACAAGCTCGTTAAATGTAATTTTGTCAATCATCAAATGTTTACGTATGTTTTTTTTTCAGCCAAGGAAATCGACAGTAGTGACACCTGCATTTGGTTTCATTAAAGAAAAATTAAGTGGATTTTACAGTATTTCAACAGTTTTTACCAGTAAAGCTCAGTTACAACACAAATAAACAATATATTTCAAACTTGCATGCAATATTACCTGGATTCCACACCCTTAGAACCGTAAATTTACTCAGTCTCCGTCGAAAAGTCAGCAGGAATCGTCACTTTTCTGCATCCGTCGCTGTCGAAACCTTCGAGGAAAGCAAAGCTGCACGACGTCAATTTTCTAAAGCCATATAACGTAGATACTAAAGGGAATACGAAAATGGCGTACCAAGTGTAGCGCTATATAACTACAGCGCCATGTTAGTGCACCCAAGTTATCGTCTCATAATCTTGCTCAGTGTAAGTATACCTGGTGTTCACTCCCTTTTCTTCAAAATGTAAACATTTCTAAAGACTTCTAGCCAACCACGGTGGAGAATAGAGGTGTGTAAACTATTTTGAAATACAACTTAATTTCTACCACCAGGGCGGCGATGCATGTAAAGTGGGCTACAATTACATGGAGCAATACGGCATAAAAATAGTTTTGGCTAAATTACTCATAATTACGCTAGTAATCATATCGCTCGTAACATTAATATATTAAAATTATAAGCTCTAAATTAAAAACTTAACGACAAAAATAATAAAAAAAAACAAATAAGGACGCTGCCACGAAAACAATCACAAAACCCTCGACAAAACCCATCCTTCTACATACAATGCAATGGCAATGTAAAATCTAAGGTAAAATGAAAAAATGATCCCCATGACATGTAGCACTACTGCTGCAGGAATTCCAGAAACAGAACATTTAAAGAGACCTGAACCGTCATTGGCAATAGCTTTGGTCAATTGGAATTTGGCCAATAGGAACGCAGTATTTTATTTTTGCAGTATTATTATTTCATTAACCCTGGTATTCACAGCTTTTATTTTTTTTTTTAATAATGTTCACAGCTACTTTTATGGCGCGAAAAAAAATACTACATTCCAATTGATCCAATTTATAAGCAAATATATAATATACTGTATAATATATAAAATATACAAGCCAAATATTTATTCATTTTTTTTAAAACAGTATATAAAATAAAAAAGTGTATATATTTGCAAGAAACCTCCTCCTCCTCCGGGTCGCCTGTCTCACTGTTGAATTTGGATCGTCTGCTGTCTCATAGCAGACGAATTTCTCTCTTGCTATCGTCGATGAAGGAGGAGTCTTAACAATCAGCTAATGCACTTCCACAATTGCATCACTTCTTAGCAGAGTGGGATCTTTTTCGGAAACTCAGCCCAAGAATTAAAGAGGAAACACGGACGTGGTAGTTTAAATGAAAACACGACTTTTATTTATTGCTCTCTATGAATGCACATGAATACAGGCTGTCTCCTATATTGTTAGTTAGAGGTGCCTTGCACGACACATGTCAATATTTTAAGTTAGTTATAAAAATGATAATTTCCGGATGGGCACTTGAGCATAGTGACCCACCACGACAAATAAAATAGGACCGACCAAGAGCTTGTTGGTGTCAGGACTTATATATGATTTCGGTCTGAAATCACGTGACCATATGCCACCAATAAGCTTTCAGCTTACAATTCAAATTTTAATGAGATGTATATTGTAAACAGAAAAATCCCAACATTGGGACTATGGAGGACAGCCTGAGGGTCAAAAACCAATTTCATTTTACATAGGCTCAATGTTAAATTTAGAAAAATAAATCACACCAATGCAGTTCTATGGAGAATCCAAAAAGGTTATTTAAGCCTAACCATAGAAATGCATTAGAAACATTTTACAGTGACAGTTTAGAGAAAATTATTTTAAATTGCTGAAAAGTTCTCCAAACTATAAAAACATGGTAATACAAATCAATGACTATCAAAATATATTTTTTGTTCGAGATTATTATGTGATTTATTAGGTGATGGAATTTGGAATAGACGATGGGCAGTAGTAATGTGCGGTGAGAATATCAGGTGGGTCAATCCAGTGAATTATTACTTATCTTGATTACTTTGATCTTACTTTATCATGATTACTACAAATACACATCATGAGAAATTAACCCTGAGTGTTTTTAAAATGTCAACATCTAGAAGAGAAGTAAATTTTAATCTGGATAATGCATGTCTATAGCAATATTCTAATGGCAGAATACCAGGATAAAAAAAAGTTGGAAAACATACTTATTATAGTGTAATAATGTTATAATGAATGGCTTGTAGTAGCATAAGAGTTAAAAGAAATTAACATTGACATTGGTTTTTCCTTAATGCCAACATCTAGAAAAAAATAAATCTCATAGTATCCAATGTATACCTGCATTTATATAGCAATGGTAGTCAATGTACACTCACGTTCATTAAGTGCTGGGGAAAAACAATTTGTACGACACCACTTCCTACTGACATCATATTATAGTATGATACGAACAAAAAATATTTTCATGACCACAATTTCATAGTAATTACCATATCTATACTCTAAAAGTTTTAATAAATTAACCTTGTCAGTGTTTTTTTAATATTGGCATCTGGAATGTATGTCTATAACTATATTTTAATGGTAGACTACCAGAATAAAAAGTTGGAAAATTATACTTTTTATAATGCATCAACTTCATACTATATGACATACACTATAATAGAAGAAATTCACATTGACATTTATTTCTCATCAATGGCAACATCTGAAGAAAAAAAAATCTCATAGCGAATGTCATTATGTCTGCTGTTATTTTAAATACAAATTTAAATTCATTAAGTGTTGGAAACAAATTTATACTACCACTTCCTCATACTATTGAAGAAAGCTGTGAAAGGGTAAGCATCTGAAACATGCAAAGGGGTGGTGCAGAAATGTTGCAATCTTTGTTCATGCACTTCATAGAATGTGAAGTAAAAATGGGAAGTGGTGGCACAGAAATCACTTTTCATATACTACTCTGAACCATTTACAAAAATTTTGCCTGAAAAACAGCTATTGTGATTGCCACTTAACAATCCAATTTAAAATTGAGTAGTAAAACATGTACATCCATAACATTTGTGCCTGTAATGCCAGTAACTATAAGATCTTGCGGCAAATATCTTTTAAAAAATGTATTCGAGTCATTCTTGTCTAAGAAACCTTCTGGTATAACTTCTTCAGTAGATTTCACAGCATGCATTTGTCCAATGTATGCCATAGCTCCAGCACAATCTGTTGGACCGTCAATTCCATCAGTACCAGCAGAAACAAAAAGTAAATCAATTGCGGTCATATCTTGAACAGAGAATAAGTTGCTTAATGCCAGACTGCATGCAAGAGCCGTTTCTTGATTGCGACCACCGACACCACCACCAATCACATTAACAACTGTTTCGCCACTTGTTATAATTGCTAAACGATTACATTCCTTAGCTAAAACAAAAAGCTCTTGCAAATCTGCACTTTTGACTCCATGACGTGCTAATCTGACAATAACCTCATCCCTGTCTACTGATGAGGCTACACTAAGTCGATGGTCTACGAGTAACCGGCTCAACTTAGCAACTGCCATTCCAAAATCCCGCGCTTCACCACACACGACACTCGATAGGCTAACAGCTCTGAAACCTGCTTCACCTGCTTGAACCGATGCAGCATTTATGGCAATTTCGTTATTACCGATTAGAAAATTATCAACGTGGTCAAAACTCGTGGCATCAGACACAACAGGACACGTGGCACTACTAAGCACGGTAATCACAGACGGAGAGACTCTTTCCTCCAGATTGTATTTTCTAATAATAGACAACGCTTCTAGTGGATCTTCGGAGCTGCTTCGAATAGTTGGGCCACTTGCAATTTGATCAAGAGGGTCTCCTATGATGTCGGATAGAATCAGCGAAATGACCTGATTGATAAAAAAAACTGCACTTAACATGGCTTTATAAATATTTATTTTGTTTTCGTCCTCCGAGATGGCGCACCCGCGTGGCTATTATGTTCTATAGGAGGTCTTCTTCACGCACCTGTCATTTTGAGAAAATTTATATTTTTCAAGCGAACGCTTTTCAGAAGAAACATTACGAAGAAATTCAAAATGTTTTAAAATGTTTAAAATTATTAGAAGTTTTTTCATGATGATATTGTTAAAAAATAAACTTTTTTTATGACAGTTTCATTCAAAAAGGCAAACATAGTTTTTATTAAATGTCAATGAAAAATACCAAAAAATGGGTCATTTTCAAACTAATACAATGTTTATTTTATAAGACTAGTGGGGTAACCTGTCATAAATGACGGGAGCAAAATTCACAGGCAATTGTGGGCATGCGCGTCGTTTTTTCCTTTTTTTACTCATTTCATTTCAATTTCAGTCACCCCCTCCCACTTTTCTTTCTCTCTCCCCCTTCGACATTTTCCAACCTTTTCTCCTCAGCCCCTCCCACTTTTCTCTCTCTCTCTCTCTCTCTCCCCCCCCCCCCTTCCTATACTTTCCAAAGGAAGAGTTCAACATATAGTTGACCTTGAGAAAAAAAACGGTTCATTTATTCAAATTTATATAAATTCCGATGTGCTTCAATGGTTTTTGTTACTCCACACACACACACATACATACATACACAGACCTGGGATATTATATATATAATAATATTTTTCCATAAAAAAACCTTTAGCATAATCTTCTACCATACAAGTTTTGAAAACGATTTGATTTTTTTCATAATTTTGTTTTTAAAAAAAAAAAACGTTTGATGGCGTTTTTGGGTCCAAATTTTTACAAAAACGTCTATGGAAAACAGCAATTAGCCATTGCCAAACTTTCCCTGGAAAAATACAGTATAAATTTTCTCAAAATCGTGGTTTGGGGGGGGGGGGGAGAGATATTCTATAGAACATAATAGCCACTGCAGTGGCACAATCAGAGGAGATGAAAACAAAACATTACACGAAATAAAAAAGACCAGAATATTTTAATTACTTAAACAAATTTCTTGTTAAAAGAAAGTACCAGTATTTTTAGGAAAATATATTTTGTTACCCATATTCATGTTAAATGGTTTTCACCGTAGTAGACACGCAGTGCCGTAAATAACGGGAGGGCAGGGGGGCAACTGCCCACCCAAAACACGAATAGGGGGCGTAAAAATGGTTGGAATGAAAAAAAACATTTTTCGAAAACATTTTTTTCGAAACATTTTTTTTTAAATTGCTAAGTAGTTTTCTTTTTCGAAGTTCTTTTGAAAGAAAGCTTAGCGCCATTTATGCTGAACGTTTACACCCCTCACCTAAAAATACAGAAGCTAGAGTCCTGAGGAAGTTTATGGTGTCATAAACACAAACCAAAGTCCCCTACATGGAAAATAATCAAGACTAGAAAATCCAGTTAACTCGACTCTCGCCAGACAGGAAGAAGCAATTTTTAAAGGTATGAAATTTGTTGGTGGTGCTGACCAAGCACCAAATTGAACAAGTGCCAAACTGAACAAAAGCCAATCTGAACTAACGCCAAACTGAATAAACGCCAAACTGAACAAGCACCAAACTGAATAACCGCCAAAATGTGATAAACACATTGTTAGGTTAGGTTAGGTTAGGTTAGGTTAGGTTAGCATGTTCTGTAAATCTATAAAAGCTCACAATATTTGGACCATCAGAATTTACAAAAAACCTGAATAACCGCCAAATGGAACAAACGCCAAACTGAATAACCGCCAAATTTTTGGCTTTTATTCAGTTTGGCGTTCCTTCCATTTGGCGCTTATTCAGTTTGGCGTTTGTTCAATTTGGCGCTTATTCAGTCGGCCCAATTTGTTTAATAGTGGTGGGGCCCACTAAAAATTTGAGAGGGGGCGTAAGTTTTATTTTTGCCCCCCCCCCCCCCCCCCCGAAATAATAATTACTTACGGCACTGTCTAAGACACGCATGTTTCACCAAACTGATAGAATATTTCGCATGGCCACAGATCATTGTTAGGCGCGACACCAGTTTTCTTTGACCCTTATTTTTTTTTATAAAGACCATGACTTTTTTCAAAGTTATGAATCACGAATTGAGTCTGTTGGTAATAAACTACAAGATAGCGCAACCTGCCAAGTTTTCACCAAAAGTGGGCTCTGATCGTTTTTCGCCATAACTCTTCACACACATGTGAATCAAACAGTGGCCGAGAAATCGATAACCATTTCAATAAATTCATATTTCTAAAACCCCAAGTGGCCAACCTTATTTTTTGGGTGATAAATATAATATGGCCAACGAAAGTTCAAACGGGCTACTAGTTAAAAATTCGAAATTAACTCACGCACTTATATTTCAAAACAATTTCATTTAATGGCGACACCCGACATTCTCTTTCTCTCTTTTCACCAATTCAAAAAAACTGTGGCTCAAAATTTGAACACAAAGCACGCCGCAGTTCCTCTCCGAGATTAATGTGAGTAATTCGAGATCGGTATTTGGATTTGTAACTTACAAATTGTTAACTCTCTAGAACTAATTGTGAACAAAAATGCAGCATTTCGAGGAATTTTTCAGTAAACGTCGGCGGGCCGCAAATATTTCCAGGCGGGACACATGGCCAGTGGTTCTTTGATCATTGGTTGGCCACCTGTGTTCTAAACTAATGAAGCTAAACTGAGAATTAAGTGATTAGTAAACACTTACCAGCTTAGCTTTATTAGTTTGTATAGTAATTAATACTAATTATCACGGATTAGTAGTTGTTACTATTCAACTTAAGTTAATTAACTAATTTAACTAACATCGCTTTAAAAGTTTGTAAACATCTGCACTCGTGAATTTTATTGAGAAAACCATTTCAGCAAACCTATTTGCTATAAATAAGCACAGTACAGGCAAAATCCAACTTACAAACTTCCAATAAAGAAAAAGGGCAACTTGTATTCACGCACATTTCAGGGGTTAATACATCGAAACTCTCCCGATTCGTTTATCGAACACAGCAGCCCCGCTTTTACGAACATGCCCAAAACAATAAGAATGAATGACAAAAATAATTTCAACTTACCGGAATAATCAACTTAAATACATTTATTTCAAATAACACATCGCACCTCAGCATGAAGAGTGGCACAACTCAGAAAAAAAATGCAACTTTAAAGTCATTTTCTCAAAAAAGTATTTTTTTTTTAGTTGTGCCACTCTTCTCGCCGAGGTGTGAGACATTATGTTCGTTAAGTTGGGGTTTGCCTGTAAATAAATAAATCACATTATATAAATCCATACCTGTGCTGGTGCAGCTAATTTTGCTAGTTTTCCACCTTTGCTAAGGGACAAATGCTTGCGTACAACATTCAGCTCTTGAATATTTGCACCGCAGTTTGACAGCATGCTGGTTAACTGTTTCTTTTCGTCCAATGTAACTGGTGGCATTGGTGTTGATAACAAGGCTGATCCACCACCTTAAATTTTTATAAATGGAAATAAGACCATGAAGTACGTGTACATTATATAAGAAATACATCACTGCATCTGTGACAGTGATTACATCACGCACACCTGACACTAGTACAAGAAGGATGTTATCGTCGCACATGGATTTCACTAAGTCGAGAATCTTATTAGCAGCCTTTTGTGAATCGGAATCTGGCAAGTTGTTTCTCGCTCCTTCGAAGATTTGTAGCTTATCGTGCTGTTCAGGAATGAGATCTCTGCAAAGTGAAACAGACTTAATTGTTAAAGGGTAGTTACCAAAATGTATGTCAACTAACTAACAAATATATTTATTATACGACCAGTTGGGAGTTAAGTTACTTTTAACCCTGACAAAAGTGCAACAAGAGTTCGAAACAAAAATGTCAGAAAAAGTAGATTTTTTAAAACAAAATAAACCTGAAACAACTATGACAACAACTTGTGACACAACACATCCAAATTAGTTTTTGCTTTTGTTTCTATAGCTGTCCTACGTAAACTACACAACTTTTCTGTCATTGTTTTAATATACTAACTGCACACACACTCAGTTGACAAAATGTTGCGTAGTACCGAGACAAAGCACAAAACCTATTTATTTTACCGACTTGAGAACACAAAAGTCGTAGAAATGTTTCAGAATGGTCGCCTATTCGTCTCGAAACACTGCGTTTCTGCTTTGTATTTTGTCAGCTTCATGTGGATTGGTCTAAAGAGACCATTACCTCCAGAAATTTATTTTCAAAATAGTGTCAAGGCTTATCCAATGCTTGGCAAAACGATTTTTAAAATTAAAAATAAGTCATTAGTATAATTAAAACAAATTAAAAATCCATTAACTTCATATAAATGGACCCCCAGGCCGGCTGATGACTGAAATGCAGAAGTGCCAATAGTAATTTTAAAAATACTGAACACTTCTACAACAGTCATCAGCAGACCCAGCGATAGCAGGCTTGCTATCCCTGGGCCAGCTGATGACTGAAATGCAAAAGTGTCAATAGTAATTATATAAAATGAGCAATTGTGTGAACAGTTTAGCAAGTTTTATCATTGTATACCTATGTTATAATAACCTACTTTAACATGTATCGCTTGTACCATATTTTTGTTACATTTGCAATAATAAATATAACAAACTATAACAGTAATTGTGGAACAGTATGCACCAAGTCACTTGTAGTTAAATGAGTAGTTATATAGCTATCACACATAGCACTCCATGATCCATTAGCTTGAAGCCATGATGGTGATGACTTCAATACATATTCGCCAATATGTGCTGCTGATGCTTTATCGAATTCAGATTTTGCCAGTTGAATGATGAGTGCGTAGGCTACAATAATTTTACAAAATGAAGCTGATCCTTGATAAACTTCGTCCAACAAGAAAGTTAATTGTCGATCCAAATCTGAGACAGTTTTTAAAGTACTTGCTATAGATTCAAAGGCTTGAATATCCTTATTTTGAGCATGTTCAGCGAGCTTGTAAATTTTTTGTGAAAAGTTCAAATTCACACATTTACCCGATTGCTTGGTAATATGATATACATCAGTGTTAATTTCAGTAAAACATTCCATGCTGAGCATTAATAGTGTCTCATTTGTAGATTGTAACTGCAAAGAATAAAGAAAACTACTAGTCTATATAGAAATGTTTTATAAAGTTGTTGTCTCATTTCTCTATCCTATTCAGGCGATGTGAGCTATGAGTGGTGACCTATACAGAGTGGCTGACTTGCGTGTCTATGTTAGTCTATGGGAAAGTGATGCAGAATGAGTGCCACACTTTTTTATTACTATTAATTTAATATTTAATGTTATTTCATTTATTTGTATCTAAATGAATAATATAGAATTCTTATATAAAAAAGGATTCGAGAGATTCGAGAACTTTTTGGGATTCACGAATTCAAGAAAATTTAGGATTCGTCCCAACTCCCTGATAACAGAACTCTGATTATTCTGTCTTTCAGGAGCCAAATTAAGAGAAACTAGAAAAAGATATCTTCATGTTTAAAAGATAAGCATCATGATAGAGCTATGATTCTAGTTTCTAAAACATAGGTTTTTCTTCATTTTGTACCTGAAAGACAGAACAATATATCAAGAGTTGGACACTTAACACTTTTAAAACCATCTTAAAAATATTTTATTGATATTTTTTTTTCTTAAAAATAAACGTTTTATGGCGGTTTTATTATTTAACTTTGGACACATTTCTAGATTTAAAGTTGGCAACGTTCCAAGCAAACTTCTAGAGAAAAATGTTCCTAAAAGTGACTATTACCTCAGGAGTCACTTAAACGTTTGGCTATACCATTAGCTAATAGAACAAGAACGTTGTTTCAAATGTAACAAAAATATGGTACAAGCGATACATGTTAAAGTAGGTTATTATAAGATAGGTATACAATGATAAAACTTGCTAAACTATTCACACAATTGCTCATTTTATATAATTACTATTGACACTTTTGCATTTCAGTCATCAGCTGGCCCAGGGATAGCAAGCCTGCTATCGCTGGGTCTGCTGATGACTGTTGTAGAAGTGTTCAGTATTTTTAAAATTACCATTGACACTTCTGCACTTCAGTCATCAGTCGGCCCAGGAATAGCAAGCCTGGTATTCCTGGGGGTGGCTGATGACTGTTGCAGAAGTGTTCAGTATTTTTTTTTAAATACTTCGAGGCATTTTTTATTGGATTGGCTATAAACTTGTTAATGGTTGATAAACATCTATTATATCTGATATCAGTTCTCTACACACTGGACATGAAAATTTTTCCATTTCCAATAGTGTTAATGTTCTTGGGAAGCTCAATATCTTGAAAGACAAGAAAATAAAACGCCCGTTCAACGTACTTTAAGGGATATTGAAAAAGCCATTGAACGTATTTTGGAAGAAGAAAACTTGAATAACTACAATAAGGTTTTACGTCTAGGACAATTACAACACATGTATAAATCCATTTATGAGAACATACCCAAAGAGGTAACGAAAGTGACATTAGAGGACCCTGGCTTTTCGAGTCCCATAGAAAACATTCATCAGGTATCAGCGATATAGTCAACCAACTGCCAAAGACGCAACATAAGAAGGCCGGTTGTCTTCTTAATTTGATAAAACATGATAGAGGCAAAGTAAGTTGGAATTCATTGCATCAATTTCTGATGGTCAAGTCGTGCCGAATACCAATATCATGGACCTTACTAGAGATCTCGTCATCAGTAAAACCAGATACGATCCCCAGGATGGGAGCTGTTTATCACGGAGCTGAAAAAAATAATGTACCTTGGTTTCTAATAGCTAATGACAAGCGATGAGATTATCATCCAGATATCAAAAAATCTGAGTCCTGTATGGGAAGAACAATGACAAACAAAGAACTCAAAAAAATTTATTACGATCCATCCTCCAGTGGGTCTTTCGGGGGCGTGGACCGACTTCATGCAGCAACTGGAAAGAAATTTACTCGAGGTGAAATTGAAGCTTGTTTACGAATGCAAGATGTCTACACTTCACATAAACCAGTGAGAAGAACATTTGTGAGAAATAGAACATTGGTCAGACGATGTATGGCAGATGGATTTTGTGGATATGCACTGTTATTATGCAGTCTTACAAAAAAAAGAATAATGGTTACAACTATCTTTTAACTTGTATCGATGTATTTTCAAAAAAATGCTTGGGTTCAACCATTAAAACAAAAAACTAGAAAAGAAATAATCGCTGCTTCAAAAATTATTTTACGAGATGGAAGACGACCGAGAAAAATTCAATCGAATAGGGTAAAGAATTCCTCAAAAAGAACTTTCAGACCTTTCTAAAAAATGTGATTGATTTTATACCACTTTTAATGAAGTAAAGGTGATGTTGAATGTTTTAACAGAACTTTGAAATCACGCATGTGGAGATACTTTTCAGTAAGGGGAATTATCGGTACATTGATCAGTTGAGTCATCTAGTAGAAGGATACAATGCATCGTATCATAGAAGCATTGGAATGGCTCTGGAGAAAAGTCTGATCTACCAATGAAGCAGATGTATTTAGGTGGTTGTTTCCATCTGCAAATAGCAGATGGAAAAGTAGGGTATTGTGTCTGTATTTCCAAGATGAAGCTAACCTTCGAAAAAGGTTACTTAACGAATTGGTCAGACAAGGTTTTCACCATCTCTGCACGTATCGATCAAATGCCTACAGTATACCATCTCGTGGATATTGATGAAGAAATATTGGAAGGTACATTTTATGAGGAAAAGCTTAAAAAAATTGACAAGAAAGATGATTTTTTGAGGGTAGAAAAAGTTGTAACTGAAAAAGGGTAAGGTCGGCACCAGCAACTTTGGTGTGGATTAAAGCAGGAGATTTGAAACAACTTCAAAAATTTCCAGGCCTCACGACTTTTACGTGACACTGCCGAGTAATAGCAGTATGAAATATTCTCCGGACAACACTTTAATGAATTACACCATAAAACTCCCCAAACCCTTCGAACTTAATGGAGATTACAAAGTCGCCATGGCTGAGATTCATTTTTCACGTACCTGGTTAAATATCGTGGATGAAAAAGAAGGTGAAATTATTAACAGAGATCTGGAGAGGAGCCTTAGCATCAACATTAGCATTCCTAGCAGGGCGTATCATATTCCCAAATTTCTCGTGAATGCCTTCAACTCTCATATCGATGAGTATTTCGGGCCCCTTCATTTGAGGCATCCTTCAATTCAGTTGAACAAAAATGAGTTGATCTACAGCTAATATCAATGAGGAAAAAAATACGGTAACGGAAGAAGCCAGAGTGCAAGCAGATGCAAGATGCAGGATATCCGAGATCAACTTTCAAGGTATAGCCATCTGTGTCATTAGAATTGACAGAATGCATATTAAATGTCTTGACTTCATTTTCATTCAGCCAATGAAAATGTTTCATAGGCATAGGGCTCACACATAGTGGTGGCATACAAGGAATTGTAATCCCAATATGCTAGATAAGATTTTGGCTTAGTGGGATCATAATCATTCCAATAGGGATTATTTGCTTTTGCATACCTATGACTGGTTATGGAAACTCCACCTCAAACGCCCCTTTCCATAAATAAGTGCATATCATAATCGGTAAGTAGTTCTAGCTCGACTTTAGTGTATTTTAATGCAGCAGACCTAGCATACATGGGCAGTGTGAAATAATGTGCTGGGTCGAGCCCAAAACTTTTAAAAGAAATGTTACGAAAGTTCTCAAAAACATCAGCTAGAATTAAGCAGTCACTTCTTAAATAAATATCATGGCAGTCTCTCAAGGTCTTACATCCAAATATATGCCACACCTTTTTCACATGCTCATAATCTTTGTCAGAGATAACTTCATCATTGAGTGTATTATTAAAACAAGCTTTGTCGGGATTTCCACTTTCATCAAATTTTGCTCATCATCCAAATATTCATAAGGATAAAATCCTTTTTGTGTCATTATAACAATTTTTGATTGATCTTCAAAAAGCCAAGAAACAATGATATATATACACAATGATATAGATATTTATATTTATATACATATAAAATTATGTGTATATTAGTAACTATGAGGTAAACTGTGTTCAGTTGCTTGGCAGGTTCTATTAGTAGTAAAAAGTGCCAAAGAGTTGCAAACAATGGGCACTAGATGGTAGTATACCATATTAAGACCTATTCCCTTCAATGAAGTGAAAAAGTTTCAAATGACTTCCCTGTAATTTTAGGTTTTGACTAATGTGTGTAAAAAAGCAGGTAAACAAAGTACATAAATAATAACATTCTTACCCATATCTGCTGAAAGAAGTGTGAGCTTTTGACATCAACCAATATTTATTACCAACCTTTAGATGACATTTTCTGTACCTCGAATCCTCTCTGAACAGTACGGTGCCCGCACGGAGAAGATTCGAGCTGTAGAGAGAGTTGGATGGAGACAGATCGTGGTCACTCCTCTGCAGGGGGGTGAAATCGATGCAGGAGAGTGGCGGCCATCTCTCTCTCTTCCGGTTGATGCTGATGTACATCTTCTCCTTTCGGTATCCCGACAAGAGAAGATGTTGTAGCTGCTGAGAATCGTATAACTCTTGCCCTGTGGAGTCTCCGGCCTCTGAAGAGAAGTTGGTTACATTACAAAAAGACAACGCTGTTTCTTGTTATAACACTCTTTATTCATCACTTGTAAGAAACACAGAATACAAGGATGAATATGTAAAATACTAATGGTGCGTCCTCAGGCCCATGATTTGGAATTTATCACGGAATACAGGCAAAGGACAAGAACTGAAGACAAAGAGGAGTGCGGTCCTTTTATACCTTAGACCTGTGTACACCTGCGAGGTGTAACCAGATCCAAGTGACCATGGTCCTATTTGTATCAATCCGCCGCTTGGGCATGATTCAGAAAGGTGAGTCAGAGGAGAGGGAGGGACAGTTGAGAGTTGTTTACCCCCGGGCTATGGTTTTGGCGGGATCACGATTTACAGGGTGTTACAGAAGAGTGGGCTGTTGTATCTGGTTTTCCTCCATTGCATGAATCAAAACCACAATTTAAATTGAAGATGACTCAAATGTATAAATGTTTTCTGTTTTTATACAGAAGTTGAATGTTATGTCCACATTCAACAGTAAAAACGACAAAAAAAGTTAAAATGGAAGTTTTATGATTTAATAAAATTAAATGAGAATGAGGAAGCTATTCTAAAAGGATCAAGGCAAAAAAAAAACACTGTAGCAATTATCAAATAAGTTAAGATCATTAAAGGCATGAAAGTGGTCTGCCATTTAATTGATCATAACTTAAAGATGAAGTATTGCTGCGACTTAATAGAACAAAGCTCTCAAAAATAGCACAAACATTTAATCCCCAACTGTAACAAAAATTTATAAATTTTTAAAGAAATTTAACCAAAAAATCAATAAAACAAGAATTAAGGAATTTTTAGATAGTAACATTTTATAAAAATGATGATCACTAAATAAAATGCTTGCCACAAGAGAAAAAAGTGGTTGGTATCAATTCTCTATGCTATTGTTGACTATGTGAGCCATAAGTAGTAAGCTGTATAGTGTAGCTGGATTTGGTGATGCTATTCTCATTAACAAAAATGTATAAATTTTATAAAAATTTATTGACATGAACTAAAAAACAAAAAAGAAAGAATTTTTAAAGTAATAACTTCTTAAAAAAATAACGTCCACAAGATTTAATGTTGGCCATAAAAAACGTGGTTGTCTCACTTCTCTATCCTATTCAGGCTATGTGAGCTATGAGTGGTGACCCATACAGTGGCTGAATTGGGTGTGTCTATGTTAATCTATGGGAAAGTGACACAAATAACTTTCAATATACTACTGCCGCCACAAGGTGATAATATTGGTGATCCGGGACTGCGGGTACCACCGAAATTGCAACGCTTCTATAGGACGTGAATAGAGTTAAAACTAATTTTACCAAAGTTTTGAACGGTTTTTTTAGGTTGGGATTCGAAATATTCGAAAGATGAAAAAAAAGCGCAAAGATTCGAGTTTTCGAATCCTTCAAATATTTTTCAAAATTCGCGGGATTCGAGGATTCGAATGGCCCATCCATAATTATAACCATCTTAACCAAGCAAATTCCTTCAACTTACTAGTTTATTACAAACTTCGATCTATTTACAGTTATTTTTCGAAAAAAGGTCTTGCTATTTTGACTCAGTTACATTAGTTTTACTTGACATGCTGATCAGCATCTCAAGTAAAACTAATGTAGCCTAGTCAAAATAGGAAGACCTTTTTTTTTCAAAAATAACTGTAAACAGATCAAAGTTTGTTTGTCGACAAACTTACAATCTACCAACAGCCTCCAGAGAATGTAACGTTCCATGAGGCACAATAATGATGCCTTCCTCGATAATATCCTTCAAGACATCTTGTACTGCACGCGCCATTCCAATTACAGCCTTGCCAAAACCAACCATATAAACCGTCTTTCCCTTGAGCATGTATTTCTTATCAAAAACCGAAATGCTATCCCAATTACATCTTAGGACAGACTTGATCATCGTGTTTGGCAATGCGGCTGTAACTGCAGCATTGAAAATCTTAAATGCATCCGAAGCTAGAAGGCAGCGAGACATTTTATCCTTCGAGTTTCACCAATAAACTACAGTACACTGCAATAAAAAAATTAATAAAAATCTCATTTAATATATTTATCAATACTAAGAGTTAATTAACAAACGAACAGTGGAAAACAAGTAAAAAAAAATATAAGAACGTCTGATTTCATAAATTACATTACAAACCTTCACAAGTTTGCACTTTAACTATGACGTGATAGTATCAAACGGATTCTAAAGCCACTTAAGCTGAAGTACAAAGTCTCATCGTGCTATAACTTATAATGAACATCTACATTTGAAATAAAATTACAATAGTAAGGATCTGAAGTAACTAAATACAGCATGTCCCAAAAATGTAGACACAATTTGGTTGTTAATAAAGTTGTGGGACATTTGCCCTAAAGACATTTGCCCTAAAGGGACATTTGCCCTAAAGGGACATTTGTCCATAAAGGGACATTTGCCCTAAAGGGACATTTGCCCTGAACGGACATTTGCCCTGAACGGACATTTGCCCTGAACGGACATTTGCCCTGAAGGGACATTTGCCCTAAAGGGACATTTGCCCTGAAGGGACATTTGCCCTGAAGGGACATTTGCCCTAAAGGGACATTTGCCCTAAAGGGACATTTGCCCTAAAGGGACATTTGCCCTAAAGGGACATTTGCCCTAAAGAGACATTTGCCCTAAAGGGACATTTGCCCTAAAGGGACATTTGCCCTAAAGGGACATTTGCCCTAAAGGGACATTTGCCCTAAAGGGACATTTGCCCTAAAGGGACATTTGCCCTAAAGTGACATTTGCCCTAAAGGGACATTTGCCCTAAAGGGACATTTGCCCTAAAGGGACATTTGCCCTAAAGGGACATTTGCCCTAAAGGGACATTTGCCCTAAAGGGACATTTGCCCTAATCAGTAGTGTAAATTTACGTCATTTGGGGTTTTATGTGCACCTGTGGAATGCAGAACCTATTTAATATACTCCACTGAAATGGTCCGAAAGACACTTAGTATTTTAGTGTTGAATTCAGCACATCATTTTCTACATACTAGAGCAATACCTACCTGCTTTCAAATTAATTATTAACAACTTACCATGTTCGTTTTTCTTTGTCATATTTTCACAATATGGCAACTGCTGCTATGTAAAGCACTTTTTCGCATACTTACCTGTTATGTTTAATGGGGCTCCGATCACTGTCCAAATAGTATGTTTCATTGTGGCATCCTTAAAGAATTTGACTTTCTTATAAAAAGAACTGGCTGTTTTCGAACAGACAATGTCTGAGCAAAAAGACAATGGATGTTATTTTGTGGCTTTAAATAAGCATGATATTTTTAATTAAACATTGCCTATCTTTCATTGCATAGCCTCCCTGAACAATATTATATTTGGCACTATTTGTACATGAATTCCTTCACCACAAGCACCTCATGAAAGTTTTATCAAGACCAAAAAAATCATTTTTTTTTCAAAAAAATTAAGATAAGTCTGCTCAAAGTAAATCTATCAATTTCATTGCTTTGAGTTTCATTTCTTTTCTATGTGCATCTTAATGTTAATAAGATTAGCCTCAATTTGTGTCAAATCTCTAATAATAAAATCCAATTTTTCACTGAACCATTCCTCGACTGCAGTTGGAAAGAACAATTTGTGCAGATGAAATTCAAGTTGGCATCGCAACTCCGAAAACTCCAGAAGAAGTCTATTAAAAAAACAATTCCGACATTATTAGTTCCTTAAAATTTTTGAAACATGAATATATTTTCAATGCTAACTCACGATGATGCTGACGATAATAAGAACTCAATACGAGACATGCTGCTAAACCTGTGCTTGACATGATAGTCCGAATACCAACCCTTGAAACTTTCAAAGGCAAAAAAATAAACAAACAGAAAACAAGTCACTACAACCAACAAGTAAGAAACTTGCAGAATTCCTTACATAGTGCTGTTTTTAAATTCTAAATAAGTTTTCCGAAGGGTACACGCAACGAGAATTCCAGCATACACTTCCTTGCCAGGAAAATCATATTTTTTGCAAATATCTCCATTCCTAAAAATATAATATAACATTACAAATTTACGAACAGAGCGAATTCGACAAATACACGAGCAAATCAGATGTTTCTTCACAGTCTATACATATTTCTTCCAACTTAAATTATCTAGTGCTAACTAATGAGGGGAAATATTGAAAATACTAAGATAATAACCCCACACATTAAAAAAATTAAAAAAAAAATTCAAAGGACAAAACACCTGGTATGTCGTGACTCATAATAATGAATAGTATGAGGCACCTTCCCTTCACTCATAATTTCATAGCTCCTATTATCTATATAACAAATTATACAACCCGAACTACAAGAAATATAGAAAAACAGTTCTTTTAAATAGAAAGAATAACTGAAACAGTTAATTATTGCACATATCGCACCTCGGTTGGAAGAATGGCACAACTAAAAAAAACGCTTTTTTTTGGGAAAATGAGTTTAAAATTGCACTTTTTCTATCTCATTCTATTGTAGGGGAGCCAAATAAACCGATATTGTGAATAGTTAAAATGGTTTTCTGCACTTGAAAAGCTCAGCAAAGTAAGCCATGAATCTTATCTCAACTGTAAACTCATTTTCCCCAAAAAGTGTTTTTTTCTTTCCAGTTGCGCCACTCTTCTATCAGAAGTGCGATATGTGTGTACACATGAATACACACGCATGTACCCCTGCAAGCACATTTATACATGGGATACAAGTGGGGTTGACATTTTATAAGGTAAATTCGAAGACTTTTTAGAACATACTTCATATCTTGTGACTTTTGTGTCACAAGATATGAAGTGTATGTTCTAAAAAGTCTTCGAATGCTAGAAAAAACATCTTTATACATGGTAAAGAAATAGAAAACCCGAACTTCGAGTGCCTTTTACTATAAGATATGTTTTATTTTTGTAACTTTTTTTATAGATATCGATTCATCTCTTAAAATTGATTACAAAACTGCCATACAATAAGTTTCGACAAAATATGGATTTATGAAGTTTTGAAAAAAAAAAAAAACTCAAGTGTACACCAACATTTACCAGGGCACTAGCAGATTCCTTTTTTAGATTGTAAAAGACACCTATTCTATGGAACCCGTTGTATGTAAACTGATTAGAAATGATAAAACTCTCGATGTATTACGGCCTACTTGCACCACTTATTGTGGAATGCAAGGGTAGTCGAGGAATTAAGTGATTATCAGAAAGAGTAGTTTTTCTTTTTTCACTAAAGAAAGTATTCTTACTCCAGAAGATAAATGAAGGTGCACTGTGCACAGTATTATTTTTCATAATTTTATTTTAAATCATTTTTCAATTTAATTAAACTATGAAAAGACTTGAATTCATTAAGAGGCTACAACATCAGAAAATTACATCCACAAATCTCCATAAACAGCGCTAGCATCGTTTTTCTATTGAGCCCATAGACCCGATGTTAAAGAAAAAATGTTAATTTTTAAAATACACAGTCGCGGCGGCAATATGTTTATTTTTCATACTTAAAGTTCTCTAATATTAAGTTTTCAAAGTGCAATGTGCATCTTAAATATACGCTAATCGAATCTGACAGAATGAAAAAAAAAATTGGTAAGTGCCGTTATATTTTTAAAAACTATTTCAAAATCGCGAATTACTAACTTTTATGTTAAACTCCATCGAGTAAGCAAGAAACATCCATTAAAATGCTCGGAAAAATACATAAAAATAACTTTTAAAAAACCACAATTAAACCACAGTGAAGCCAACACATTGGCCTACAGTCCGTGCTAATTTTTTTCTAGTTTTTTAAAATTGTTTTTCCATATTTTGACGAGCATTTCAATAGACGTTTTTTTTTTTCTTATTTGGGCGTACTCAATGGAGTTTAACATAAGAGTTAGAAATTCGCGATTTTGAAATAGTTTTTAAAAATAGAACCGCACTTACCACTTTTTTGTCATTCTATCACTCGATCAGCATATATATTAAGGTGCACATTGCACATTGAACCATCAGAATTGGACAACTTTAAATATAAAAAATAAACATATTGCCGCCATGACTGTGTATTTTAAAAACTAACGTTTTTTCTTTAACATTGGGTCTATACGCTTAATAGAAAAACGATGCCAGCGCTCTGTGCGGAGATTCTTAAAGTCAATATTTAAAAGTTCCAAAACTACTTCCTTTAATTAGCTATGATCTATACTCAAGTTTACAACTATAAATCAAAATACAAACTGTTTATGACAAGCTTACCGAAAAAGTTCTCCAATATCAATTGGTTCAGTTCGGTTTATGCCTAACAATTCTGAGGCACTGCGAAATACAATCGCATTGAAACCACCTGAAAAATAAGAAATATTTCTAGGGCTATATATATGTATGTACAGTTATAAAGGCTTCACCGTGCCAAAAACACACGTTAAAGAAAAGATAGAAAACTTGTGCACTTTCCCCATAATGAAATCACCCACATCGTGTAGTCGGAAGTAACATAACCGCATGGAGTAGCCTTGAATTAGGGTTTCCATTACCGGTCACTTTATAGCATTACTGGTTTTTCGGTAATGTAGCATTACCGAAACCGGTAATATCGATAAATTTCAGTAATAAAGCGAAAACTTTAATAAGCGCTGTAAAAAAAAGCCTCAAAAATTGAAAACCAAAAACAAAACAAATGGTAACCGATTTCCTCAATCAACAATTATGTCTGCTCCCCGATAAAACGACTGTGGTGGAGGGTCAATCAATTTATTACCAACTTTATCACTAATTCATCTTTAAAAGAAAATTGTTGTCTTGTCATTTGCTTTATAAACTCGAAAATTATAATTTAACTCTTTTTCCATACGTTCTTGTGCGAACCGTTTCTTTCTTAGCCGACGCAAACAGCCAAAATCGGTTAAATCGATCGGCATGCCAATTTTTTTTGTACGTGATCGGTTCGGTATTGGTTCGTACCCATCACACTGGCCGCTTGGGTGCCGGTTTACCCCTTGAATGTAGACTTGCATCCAAGAGTATAAAGTGCCGGACATCTCAAATATCTGGGTCTATTTCCTCTTATCGTAACTTCCATGTCATAGGGCCGTTCATCATCTTCATGTACCAATCTTTAATCATCTTGTGGTCGAGGTGTTCTATGAATTAAAAGCGTTCTCGCAACCATTCCATCATCCCGTCTGGTATATTTCTCTCGTCAAGAGGCTTCAGGTGTGTCCCAGGGAAACGACCCCGCCAACCAACAAGAGATTTCAATAGAGGTAACCAGTGTTCAAGCTAACTCAACCAGGGTTCTTACGGGGTGTCCATATAAACCTAGAATAAGCCTCCGCTGCCTCCCGTTACAATACTATGGGTGGCCTCTTCAAATTTGAGAATTTCACACCAAATCATAAGAACAGTATGTTGCTGATGTGCTAAAGACAACCTCATACATGCAACCATAAGGAAACATGTTGCCACACAAAGGAAAGGAAAGAACCACTTTGAGGAATATCAACATTCTATGCTGTACGACTTAAATGCTCCTCGATTTAATAATCAACTTTGTGGTGGTGGTGATAACCTACTATGATATACTGTAACAAACTAAGCAGTTAGCTGCAAGTAGCTAAGAAGGCAACAGGAAAGATGTGTGCATTTTTGTTAGCCTTGTGTTTTTTTCCTGACAACCCCCCCCCCCCCCCCCCCCCCCCCAACACATACTAGTTTTTGTTTTATAAGAAGAGATTGTTTACCAGATTTCAATGTCTGAAGACACATAACCAAACTAGGAATTCCTGTTGGTAGCAACTCGCACAAAACAGCAAAATGATCATAACGTTGCCACCCAGTTAAGGCACAGCCTCTAAACTGTTGAATACTCCTAGCGGTGTTAACAGCTGAACATTTGAGAGTTTCAATCCAACGCTCTTGATTCTGAATGTGGTACTCTATGTTAGGAAGGTCCTGTTCTGGTCCAGTTGCACCTTTGAAGGCACTGGCAATCCACAAGTGATCAGATATGAGTGATAGTTTTGCAAACACATCTATGAACAGAAGATATGAACATCAATCATATATCACTAATGAAATCAAGATTTCGACAAGCAATGGCAATGATTATTTTACCAGAAGTGATGCAGAAATCTTGAGCTAGATAATGCCAGACCATTGGCTCCACTAAATTTTTTATTTCACAGTCTGTTTAAATATTAAAAAGAAACCTCTTTTTTTAAAAAAAACCATAACCTTCAAAAATTTCTCATTATAAAATCATGACAAGACTTATTAAAGTTGAATTCAGGGGTGTAGCTAGGGACCTGCAACTGCGGAAGGGTGGGGGGGGGGGGGCGCAAAAAACGAAATAAACGTCGATGTGTTTTTTAAAAAAATAATTGAATTTAAATTAAGCGAGTGATTCCGAATCGCTCACTTAATTTATTCAGTTAATTTAAAAAATAAATCGACTTTCATTTAATATTTACTTTTAAAAACTATATAGTTGCAACAATAAATCTTCATAGAGATCAATGGGCACGGCGACACGGACACCTCACACATGAATTCACACAAAGCCATCTAATGATGCACCTTAAGCATATGTGATATTTTGATGACGGGCAGAACGGTTGGAACAACAGTACCACGAGTCGGAAAAATAGTAGGAACTACCGGAAAGGACTGCGCCCCCCCCCCCCCCCCCCGATCCCAGTTTTTTTTTTAAGAATTATAAAATCAAATTAGTCTGTTGTTCCGAATGTTCCCCAATTAGTACAATAAGAGGAACGGTCTGAATAATGGACAAATTTGATTTAATAACTTTAAAAAAATGGGGGGTTCCGCCTCCAGGGCCCCTGCGATCATTTTACTAAACCTAACCTTCTGACTGTTCCTACTGTTCCGCCGTTCATCAAAATAGCATCCCCCCAGTATGAGGGCTAAGTGGAGAAGGAGGTAAAAAGAGCGCAAAATTTTAAGCGGAAAGGGGGGGGGCGCCACCTACGCTAGCTACGCCACTGGTTGAATTCATCCTAAAACAGAATTCCATAGTTTAAATACATAAGGAAATAGAGATCCCAAATATTGACCAGTTCTAGATCTTTTTTTTAAATAAGCTTTGGATAGCCATTTCTACTTAAACGGAGGTTTGTAGTAAGAATTCCATCTAACAAAGCCCTGTTTTCCCGAAGCTAGCAAATGTTTGAGAAGGGCAAAGCTTTCCTCAGATCCACAGTTTGTTAAGTGATTCCCAGTGTAATTCATCTACCATGGTCCATGCCCGAATACACCATATTCAAATTTAACAACCCTTGCAACCCTATGCTGTACCTTATCTATTTTTATGGAGTGTGAGACATTTGCCTAAAAGCCATTTGCCCTAACAGTACATCTGCCCTAAAATTATTTGCATTAAAACTATTTGTCCTAAAGGAACACTTGCCCTAAAACCATTTGCCCTAATCAGTAGTGTAAATTAACATCATACTCCACCGAAAGACACTAAACCGTATTAAAAGAGAGAACAAAAAAGTGGCTAGGATAAATGTCCCTTTAGTGTGAATGGTTTTAGGGCAAACGTCCTTTTAGGGCAAATGTCCCTTTAGGACAAATGGCTTTAGTGCAAGTGTCTTTAGGACAAATGTCTATATACCATTTTTATGTATTAGATTAACTAGAAAATGACTCAAAATTGGTGAACAATATTTTAAGAGTGGTTGGTTGTCTAGCAACAGAACAATAAGATACAAGTTTTACATTTCTTTTGTACAATATTTTAATGTCCTCTGTAAAGAAACCTCAGCATTTGATTGGTTTTGCTAAATGCTTTTGCTCTAAAAAAATCTTTGGAGAGTTAAATCGAGGTATTTAAAGGTTATGAACATGATCCAACAGATTAACAAGGGATTCAAGGAACCCTATAGACCTTTGTTGCATTGTATTAGGGGAGGGGAGATTCAAAATATGATAGCTGATTTATGATCTCTTTTACTTTTTATTTAATTCAATTTGTTATTCTAGTTTTTAATTAATTAAGATTACTGTTCTAAGTTTTATTTAATTCTTTTACTCTTCTAGTTTTTATTTAATCAAAATTTATTTGTCTATTTTTTATTAATTTTTTCTTTTACTTTTTATTTAACTCAATTTGTTATTCTAGTTTTAATTCATTAACATTCTTGTTCAATTTGTTACAAAACTAGAATATTAAGAAGCATATGCATAAATATATTTAATTTATATTTTTAACTGTACTGGGGTACAATGTTAAGCTATGAGAATCATAACACATGACAGTGTATTGTACTGGAAGTGAGGGCAAAGGGGGTCTTTTTGTTTTACATTGAGGGTTAGAATATGACAATAGTGTGTTATCTGATGTGACTCACAACATAAAATGAATTTATATCTACTTTTCTTCTATAGGAGAAGAAAAATAGATTTAAATTCATTTTATTATTTATATTAAACGATTTAAAATAGTTCCAGTTAATTTAAAATTTACGAAAATAAATAGGTAGCGTCCTTGCAGAGGGTAGATTCATTTAGAATTTAGTTGATTAGAATAATCAACTAAATTCTAAATGAATCTAGTGAAATGAATCAACCAGGTGTCCCCGTTCACGAGTTATATCGCCCAGAACGTTTCGTCGAAAATTAATCATAATTAATGAACTACTGTATGAATTGATTTGATTTTGTAGTATGTTCTTCAGCGCATACCAACGTACATAATGCAAAAAAACCGCATTAAAATATCTCTGTCCGTTCTAGAGAAATAACGCCCAGACACACACAAAATTACAGGTTCCATAATTTCTAGTACTTTTAAATTTTAAAATAAAATAAAACAACATGTAAACATTTGTGACATTGTGTACATTAATTTTTGAGTCATTTTACAGTAATTTTATATATTCTGCTATTAAAGTATAGGCCCGTAAAATACAAATATGAATAAATGTGTGTTGTTCACCACTGCTATTTTGAATATCTTTTAATTTGAGTAAGTGTGAATAAACACCTTTTATTTTTAACCTACATCTGTGTCGTGTCATTTACTGGGGAGTACCGTGGGGTGGGGTAATTCTGCGGGGATTTCCACCGTCCATTTTTGGCTTGTATCGGCCAGTACTTACGTCGGCTCGTGATGGGTCCCACCGCGATATTCTCGTTGTGGCGGCAGATCAACCGTCGTGTGTCTGGCGAGGGAGACTCCGGTAGTCGGTGTGGACCCACGTCAACCGTGGAGAGGGTTGTTACGGGTACGATCCCATCCCCAGTTGGAGTCTGGTTCTTTCGGACAGTACAAACATACCCGAGGTATTGTGACGGACCAGTCGGGTCGTTACATTAGCAAAAGTTGGCAAAAGCTGCAGCACATGGGTTGGCGGCAGGAAACCAAATGGGTAACTTCTTTTTTAAGTGATAGGAAACAAAGGGTAGTTGTAAATGGGTCTCACCGAGAATGGTTGGCTGTTAAATCTGGTGTACCCCAGGGTAGTGTGCTGGGTCAACTTTTGTTCCTGATATTTATTAATGACCTCAGCAGCACAGTTAACATCAACTGTAGACTATTTGCTGATGACAATATAATTTACAAAGAGATTGATGGTATCCAAGACTGTGAAACATTAGCTCTAGACTTGAAGGAAATTAAAAAATGGTGTAATACATGGCAACTTCAGTTGAATGAGGGAAAGTAGTGTTTTGAGGCTAACTCGGGATAGAAATCCTATTGTGTTCAATTATAGTATGAATGACGCAGCTAGGTTTGTTTGCAGCACAAATTTACAGATAGTGTCACTGAGATGCTGTCAGTGCTAGAATGGCATAGTTTGGTACATCACAGGGCTGAGTTGTTAGGAAATTGTTTGGAAAAATTACACGGGGTGATTGTCCAAAACCGCAGTGCAGTGATATTCATAAAGCACTATATATTGGTAGGGCTGACCACTAAGAAAATTAGGGAGATTTTCGCTAGGACAGATTCATAATATTGGTCTGTTTTTCCTAGAGTTATAAGGCAATGGAATTCTCTTCCTGAGGCACTGGTGAATGGGGATATTTTGTTTTGTGGGATTGACATTTGTATATTCATTTTGTTATTATATATGTGTATGTATATGTGCTTGACAATGCTTAATGCTGCATGTGGAATTTTATGTCCCTCTGCCATAGGTATATCAGGCTGGTAGCAGAGTACTAATGTAATTGTAATCGTAATGGAGCTGCAAATATTATTAGATAAGTTATTTATAAATATAAGAAAACGAACCGGGGCAAGTTTACATCCTCGAAAAACACAAGCCACCAATATTCATAACTGTAAATATGTGGATAGGAATCACTATCTCAACCTACAGCCAAAAACTTAACCACTGACTTAACTAGAGATAGTCACCTATTTAGCACATCCATAGTTGTGAATATGAGGGGGCAGATGTTACATTTGTCCAGTCTGAAAGAACACCATCAATTATAATTATTTATTGAATGCATAAAAAAAAGTCATTGGTTGAATAAAACCAATGACTTCTTTTTATTTTCAACATCGCTGACAATTCTAAGTCTCGTCATGATTTTAATGAGAAATTTAAACAGGTTATCTCTTCAAAAAAAATAAGTAAGATACAGTTAAATCTGTTACACAAACTTGTCAAAACTGTAGGATCCATGCAACGAAGCATGTCATCCCATAGAATAGGAATTTTTCCAGGATACTCTGTATGAATATATTGTGCTACAGAAGCAATATGCCTCAAATAAACGTTCTCCTTCGAGTCAGTACGACATGATTCACACTCTCCAAGATTCCACACCTAACCATTAAACATGATTCTAAGTTATTAACCTGAATTTTCACATGGTGAAAAACTTGACTGTGGAGTAAAAAAATAAATAAATCTACTTAGTGAACACAAACACTTTTCTGATGGCAATAGATAAACTCGATAACTTACAATAAATAATGGCAATAAGATGTCACTATTTTTGAAGTGTAAATGTCACCTCCCATAGTAAATTCATGGTATGCTAGTTTATTTAAATAAGAACCCAACCAGCACTTATCCCGTACCAACACATAACAGTTATGTAAAAAATGTAACAATTTTGATTTGTAGACTAATCAATAGAATTGGTAATTTGCGTGATTTTTAGACCTTCATTCGCGTTGTGAGTTGTGTGAAAAAAGTGGTCATTTGTGTGAAACAATTGTAACAACCCAGTTTTGCTCTTTATGTGGAGCAGAACTAAATCTCCTGTGTTGTCTGCTAGGCTGGCTAATTAGCTGCCAGGCAGACGACAAAATGGCCAGCAAGGGTCACTGTCCTCCCCCAGGTGGAGCAGCCTGGGGGTATATAATGGCGGCGGCCATTATATTCTGGGCAGTGTGGTTAGACCCTTCATGCTTAGTGCATGTGTTTTTGGTGCTCCAAGTCATCAGGTGGCCAAGATGGCCACCATTCATCTCTTTGTTCTCTGGAGTAGAGTCATCTTTTGTGTTTGCTCTGCTGGACTACTGTCCAGCAGATTACTTGTATAATTAGTAAGTGTTTATTCATTTATTCTTCTGAATAAATATCATCTTTGGAGTCATCTTTTGTTGGTTCTCTGCTGGATCATTTATCCAGCAGATATTGCCTAACCAGTGAGTGTTTTTACATTTATTCTTTGAATAAATTTACTTGTTATTTTCACTCACCACACTGAGTCCGTGTCATTCTTTGGGGAAGTTCCGCGAGGAGGGTGGGGGTTTATGGTTGGGAGTCACCATACCACCACCGTCCTGTTCCGGCTTGTTTCCGTCTTGTCGGCCGGTTCTTCACGCGCCGGTTTCTACGGTGGACCCATCGGGCGGTCACCGTAGGTTCTCGTTGTGGCTCGGCGGTCATCCGACCGTCGATATTCGGCGAGGCAGGCTCCGGTTGGCCGGCGCCACCCGGACACGTGGTCAAGAGGGCAGCCCGCGCTTCGATCCCGGCCCCTAACGGAGTCTGGATACGGTAAGTCGGGGAAGATTTGCCGGGGTGTTGTTTCGGACCCAAGTCGGGTCGTTACAATTGGTGGAGGCGCCGGGTAGCGCCACCGCTGCCGCTCTTGACGGTCGAAAGACCGTGGAAACTGTTTGCCACTGCCGGGCGTGGACTTTGTCCACGGTACAGCGGTGAAAAACAGTTTTTGACCGTGAACTTTACCGGTAGATCGGTAGTAAACCGTGGGGCACGGACATTTGTCCGTGGGACTACGGTTGAAAACAATCTACGGCCAAGTTTACCGGTAGTATACCGAAGGGCACGGACCGTTGTCCGTGGAACTACGGTAGAAACCGGTTCACGGTCGGGGTCGGTAGACCGGAGTCGTGAGTACGCCTGTAGGGCGTGGACATTTGTCCACGGAACTACGGTGGAAAACGGCTTAGGGCGTAGTAGTCCGGTAAAGGACCGTGGGACACGGACGGGTGTGTCCGTGATACCGCGGTGGTTACCGGGGAAAGCCCTAGGTTATCCGCAAGTAGGACGGTGGGCACGGTGGTTGACCGTGCAGGACCGTTCGAAAGCGGGATAACGGTGATTTTTACCGCTAGTATACCGGTAGCACGGTTGTTTACCGTGCAAGACCGGTAGAACACGGTAAAAAGGGACTTTTTACCGCAAGTAGACGGTGGAATACGGACTTTTGTCCGTGGATCACCGTTCGAACACGGTAAAAAGGGAGTTTCACCATCAGTGGACGGTAGATTACGGACTTTTGTCCGTGTATCTCCGTTCGAGGACGGTGAAAGTTACTCCAACCGTAAATCTAACCGTGGGACACGGACCGTTGTCCGTGATACCGTGGTTATTTGCGGTTTTACCGGTGTTTGACGGTGTGTGGCGGGCTTTTGCCCGTGTATCACCGGGCAGACACGGTGAAAAGGGAGTTTTACCGTTAGTAGACGGTGAATTGCGGATTTTTGTCCGTGAATTACCGGTCGACCACGGTAAAAAGGTAGTTTCACCGCTAGTAGACGGTGATTTGTGGACCGTTGTCCGTGAATCTCCGTTCGAAGACGGTGAAAAGAGACTCTAACCGTACGGTTACCGTGGGACACGGACATTTGTCCGTGAAACTACGGTTTGGTACGGTTCTACCGTTGTTTGACGGTGATTTCTGGACTTTGGTCCGTGAATTCGCCAGATTTCACGGTAGATTCTCTCACTTACAAGTGGTGGCCGTTTCTGTCTGTGTTCGCACGGTGGGAATCGGCCTAAACCCCGTTCTCCCCGATGGTAGGCCGAGGTAACGGTGTAGGCGAGAGATTAGAGTTGCGTTCCCGCACCATTGGCCGTGGTATTCGGCCGGAGGGGCAGCAACCTGGTTTGGTTGCTGTTGGCGGGAACGGACACGGTGGTTCCGTGGGGGAAGGTGCCGTAGGGGATGTCCCTACGGACCGACCTCCGTACGGAGACTTTGTAACGGTGCGATCGCACCGTGGAGGCATTGTCACCGACGGAACACCGTTGGATGGTGGTGAAGGGGTTGTGAGGACCCCAGCAGAGACAGGCATGTGGCCGTTGGCTGGTGTCCTGGGCTCCACTGCCACCGGTCCGGTTGGACACGGTAGGGAACTCTTAAGTGAGTCGGTGGGGACTCTGTTGGGTAGTCCGCAGGACACGGAGTCATTGTTGACATCGTGGTCCGAGGAAGAACTCCTTGCAGTTGCCAGGGGGATAGACTACCTGCGGTTGCAGGGACGTCTGCCCCAAGGGATCCATGGGATCCGAGGAGGGCAACCGCTGCTCCCACCATCGCCCGTGCACCGGGGAGGTGTACGGAGGGAGGCGCCGCCGGTTTCGACCGGGCGGATACCTCCTGGAGGAACTTGGACTGCTCCTGTGGGAGTTGGTCACGGAGTTCCTCCGCCCGTTCAGCAGCCGAGGGTCCACTTGGTGGAACCCACGGAAGCTGAGCTTGATGCTGAGACTTCGGGAAACCGGAGCAGGGCACCACGGCCGGTAAGTACCGCGCCGTGGACGCCTGCACCGGCCGTCCCGTCGGAGATTCAGGCGTTTGGGTTTTTCAACCCAGTTCACTCGTTCATTCGGTATGATGGACGAGAGGACATCACGCCTTTTCTCCGACAGTTCGAAGCCAAGGCGAGGGCTCAGCGCTGGACGGATGAGGCCAGGTGCAGTTTCTTTACGTACCTGCTCGACGGCCCGGCTGAAGAATACTACGCCGGTTTGGTGGAGTTTCAGCCGGACCTGACCTGGCCAGAGCTAAAGGAGGCCATGTTCCAGCGTTTCGGGACCAAGAATCAGGCTCAGGCTTGTTTCGATCAGTTTGAAACAATGGTGCAGGGGCCGACCGAGTCGCTCCAGGCGTTCTACTGGCGCTTTACTGAGCTAGCAGAACGAGTTTCTCCTAATGAGGACGAGTCTTGTCGACTCCTCCGATTTAAGAAGAAACTGCAGCCGGCGATCCTCAGACCGCTCTGGGGATCGAAGGCCGAAACGGTGTGCACGTTCACCGCGGAGGCAATGTTGGTCGAGGCCGACATGCTGACGGCGGGTGAATTGCCTGCCCGTACCTTGACGGTACCAGAGACCAAGACTACGGTCAAGGCCTCAGGTGCTGTGGCACAGCCCAAAGGCTCTGCTAAGTCTTCCTCCAACCCTTCGGGTGTGAAGGCGACTGTTCCGTCCAATGCGGACGGAGCGACTGCCAAGACCGGAGGGAAGAAGGGTAATAAGACTAGGCGGCGGAGCCAGGGTGGAAATCAGTCCACAGCAGCACCGTCTGGGTCTGGCCAATCGGCTGGAGGTGGTGGTCCCACCCGGAAGCAACCAGGTCCATGCTACAAGTGCGACCAAATGGGTCACTTGAAGAAGGACTGTCCGGAGGCTTTGGCCCGAGGACAGGTTGCTAGGGTGACACCTGGCAGAAGCCAGGCGGTGCCGTATGGCACGGGTCTTGTACCCGTGGTACTGCAGGACCGTGAGTCTGTCCACCGTAATTAACGGACAGACATACTATCTGCCTGTTGCCAGAGACGATGGTGCGCCATCGTTAAACCGGCAACGGTCGCTGCAGAACTGAGCTGCAGTCGACCGGGTTCGCTTAAAAACTCAGGTGTCCGGCAAAGCGAGGAAGGGACGTACCTTCGGGCAGTGTCCAAGTACGTGGGAATCCTGCATGAAGCAGGGGTGCCTCTGGCAAGGTCTGCGGACCCAGAAATTACCCAGTGGGTATTTCAGGAGCCAAGCCCCACACTGGAAGCTGCGCTTGCCCGGCTGGAGAGCTGGGTGGCACCTTTCTTCCCTGATGAGGGGGAGGAAGGTCCGAATGGTACGGGCATTACGAGGGCTTCGAGCGTTGGTGCGCCCATGCTGTCGCCCAGGCCTGGTAGGTCTCCTGGTTTGGAGACTGGTACCCAGACCCCCGAGCATCCGGTACGACCATCCCTTGGGGATGGGAGAACGGATGAGGCTCGGAAAAGTAATGTCGGGCAACGACGGTTGCCTATACCGGAATTACAGAGCCGTGCTTATTTGCGTGGGGCACCACGTGTTCTGGTGTCACTGAACGATCGGCTGGTTGAGTCGATCGTCGACACCGGTGCCGAGGTATCGGTAATGAGCATGTCGGTGGCACAGGAGATGGGGTTACCGGTGCAGAAGGTTAGCCTTCCCTCATGCCTGACGGGCATGAGCGGGTACTCCATCGAGATAGAAGGAGTCGTGCACGTGGACATGTCAATCCACGGGAGGTCCATCAGAACCCATCTTCTCATTGAGGGTGAAGGAGAAGCCATAATAGGTGTTGACCTGGCTTCTCGGTTTGGGCTGATGGTGGACATTGTGAGCCGGAAGTTGTATTTCCGGGAAGACATCTGGAATGCACATCCAGATGCTCTTCATGCCGCACTGGCCATTCAGGCTTTGCAGGGTACTTCGGTACAACTTCCCAACTCGTTAGTGGAGGCGTTGGCGAAGCTTCACGATTCTGTGGAGCCTCTGCTACTCCCTCCCTACGGGATACCGGAAGGGATGCCTGCAGATCCTGGAAAGGTGGATGGGTGGGTCGACATTGTGTCGCCTGAACTCGCTGAGACCAGTTCTCCAATTAGGAGCGGGGATGTTTGTTCCCTGCGACTGTTGGAGAACGTATGGCTACCAGCTCATGAGCGGAAGGTGGTTTCCGTGAGCTTGGTAGAGCATGCTGGCCCTGGTCAGCTGCTTCTCGTAGAGCCCCATCGTAAAGCCTTAGGTGGCCGTGGTCTGTTGGCGGTGGCAGGAATTGCCGAAGCCACAGAACAAGGCACTTACGATATATGGCTTGAGAATGTTGCTGACGTTCCCGTTGCCCTGGAGACAGGGGAGGGTGTCGCAACGGCTCAAGCTGTAGAGGCAGCCATTGTGGTGGGACTGGACGGTCCATCTAAGTTGAGAGGGGGAGACCCCACTCATGGAGATGGCCGGCCATGGGGGCTTCCGCCTAAGTTGAGAGGGGCGACTGGTAAAGGTCGCCGAGTCCTCAATGCGGAAGTGAAACCCACTCTCGAAGAGTGTCTTAAAATCGGACCTAGTCTGAAGCCTGAAGAGGCGGCACAGCTTCGGGAGTTCCTACTGGAACGCCGTGATCATTTCGCGTTCGATTACACAGAGCTGGGGGAAACCCCTCTCGTCGAACATACGATTGATACCGGTGGGTTACCTCCGGTGCGAGAAGGATTGCGAAGAACCGCTCCAGCGGCTCGTGCGATCGAGCGAGAAGAGGTAGCGAAAATGTTGGATGCAGGGGTAATCCAACCTTCGCATAGTCCTTACGCAAGCCCTATCTTACTTGTTCGCAAGAAGGATGGTGGCTTTCGTTTCTGTGTGGACTATCGGAGACTGAACGCCCAGATAAAGGCGGATCAGTACCCGCTACCTCGCATCGATGATGCCCTCGATTCGCTAGCCGGAGCAAAGTATTTTGCAACCCTAGACCTTGCTAGTGGTTACTGGCAGGTCAGGATGGCGGAGCCAGACATTGAGAAGACAGCATTCATTTGCTCTCAAGGTCTGTTTGAGTTCCGAAAAATGCCTTTCGGACTCTGCAATGCTCCTGCCACTATGCAAAGAGCGTTAGACCTCTTGTTGGCGGGACACAAGTGGGAGAGCTGCTTGATGTACCTAGACGATATTATCGTCTTTGGGAGCACCTTTGAGCAGTTTCTCGAACGCTTGAGTACGGTCCTGAGACTGTTACGAGGGGCGGAGCTGAAACTCCAGCCGAAGAAGTGTTTCTTCGGATTTGACAAGGTCAAATATCTCGGTCACATAGTGAGTGCCGAGGGAGTTGCTCCGGACCCGGGACTCGTGAGAGCAGTCGAAGAGTTCAGTGTCCCTACAACGGTGACCGCCGTCCGAAGTTTTCTTGGACTGGCCGGCTACTACCGTAGGTTCATTAAGGACTTCGCCAAGGTCGCAAGACCACTGCATGATCTGACCAGGAAGGATGCGTCCTTTGACTGGTCGGAGCAGTGTGGTCTAGCGTTCGAGCGGTTAAAGGCATTTTTAACCGAAGCACCGGTGCTCACCATGTATGATCCACGTGGTGAGGTGTTAATTCACACCGATGCTAGTGGGTACGGTCTAGGTGTCGTAGTATACCAGAAGCTACCTGAGGACAAGGCTCCTCGGGTTCTGGCCTACGCTAGCCGTCTCATGAAGGGACCGGAAACACGGTATAGTGTCACCGAGCAGGAATGCTTGGCGATCATGTTTGCCGTGGGTAAATTCCGACCTTACATCTTTAACCGGGACTTTGTGATCGTAACTGATCACCATGCGCTCTGTCATTTGCAGACTGCCAAAAACCTGCAGGGCAGGTTGGGGCGTTGGCAAATGCAGTTGCAAGAGTACCGGTATAAGGTTCAGTTCAAGAAGGGGAAACTTCATGAGGATGCCGACTGTTTGAGTCGGTATCCGGTAAATGAAGTTGACGATCCTTCTTTGCCTGAACACGTCGAGGCTGACGTGGGTGAGGTAATTTACCGGGTCCGGTCTGAGGTGGATTGGGTTATGGAGCAGGCCAATGACAATTGGTGCTCCAAGGTAAAGCGTGAGCTCTACACCGACCCCAACTCGAACTTAAGGTTCAAGTTTGTGGTGGCAAACAAATTGTTGTATGCCATCAAGTCCATACAGGATCGCACAAGAACTGTGTTGGTTGTGCCGAGGTCGTGTCAAGCCTTCTGCTTGCGGAAGTTGCACGATAACTCCGAAGCTGGTCACTTCGGAGTGTACAAGACATACCAACGGTTGCGTACTCGTTTCTACTGGTTAGGTATGAAACGTGACACGGTGGAGTATGTTAAATCATGCTTGGTGTGTCAGAGAGTACGACAGTTCGCAAGAGCTCAAGGATTCTTGCAACCGATAGTTCCAGAGTACCCAGTTCATGCCTGGGGAATGGACTTCGTTGGGCCGTTTCCTGCGTCCGTGGGTGGAGTCACCTATGTTTTGATCATGGTGGACTACTTCACTCGGTACGGCGTGGCGAAGGCAGTACGAAGGGCTACGGCCGCTTGTGTTGTCAAGTTCCTGAAAGATGAGATCTTGTTGGTGTATGGCACACCGACAACCCTCATCTCGGATCGTGGTTCCCAGTTCTGTAGCAAACTTTTGCGAAAGTTCAGGGAGCGCTATAATATAGCGCAGCACCACACGACGGCGTACCATCCGCAAGCGAATGGGCTTACGGAACGTACGAATAAAACCGTAATGGAGACCATAAAGCGTTTCCTTGATCCCCTCAAGGACCAACGTGATTGGTTTGAGAAGTTACGGCCCGCCGTGTGGGCCTACAACACTGCGGTGCAGGAGAGCACGGAAGTGTCTCCGTACCAATTGTTGTTTGGCCGCGAACCTAGGTTGGGGATTGATAATCTCCTTCCTGACGGTCCGATCCGCGACTTGCCTGACCAGCAAGCCGTGGAGGAGCGTGCTCGTCAAAATTTGGCGGCCGCTCAGGCGAGGCAGAAGAGCCGGTATGACGCTGGCCGGGTGCAGCCACCCCTGTACCAACCTGGTATGAAGGTTTGGATGAGGGATATGGCTGGGAAACTCGGCCAAGCCAAGAAGTGGAACTTCGCTTACAAGGCTGAACTGGGTACGGTGGTCCGGCAGGTTTCCGACCTAGTCTATGAGATAGAGTTCGTAGATGGGTATGGTCGGAAGGTGCGGGACCGGTTTCATGTTGATAACCTGAAGCCGTACGTTCCCACATGTGGAGTTCGTGAGGAAGATGGCCTAGGTGGCTCTGACACCTCATCGAACTCCAGTGGGACCAGTGATGCTGAGTCCCAGGATGATAGGACGGTGGAGGACGCTAATGTTCCTCCGGGACCGTCCAGTCGGCCTGGCTTGGCTAGTGAGTCTACCGACTCTGAGGCAGAGGAAGCACCTCAGCCACGGTATAACCTCCGACCGAGGAAACCGAAGGCTTTTGAGGTGATGCAAGCTTCCTCTGGGCCACCAGAGAGTGCCAGGACCCGTCAGGGACTCTATGCGTCCCTGCCCTGGTGGGAGAGAGCAGGCCGATCCCTGGAGTGGGATGATGGCCTGGTTCGGAAGAACAAGAACTGGGCGCCCAGAGACCCCTGGACGGGACACCGCCTGTCTGTCACGAACAGATGGCGGTCGCCCAGGGAGAACTGGGTGGAGAAATCCGTAATGTCCAGCTGCAGACTTGGTGCTAAGTCTGCGGATGAAGTTTCCGACCGTGCTCTCTCTCCTGCATCGATGTTGGCCGTTCCTCTGGAGATATTAGTGGCTAAGCGCCATCCTGTTTGGAAAAATAAACAGGGACGGTCGTTTGCTGCTAGTTGGCTCTTGAAACGTTTGTTTCACCGGAGGAAACGGAAAGATGCAGGATCGCTGGTTGCCAGTAGAAAACTGGTAGCTCCGGCAAGCCGAAGCCGGCTAGAATTGGCTAGCCTGGCTGAGGAAGGTCCGGAGGCTGGGATGGACACTACGGAGGTTTCCGTGGTGCACATCACCAGGCAGTGGAGAGGCCAGTGTATCCTTTCTTTAGAGGACTCTTTGGAGTCTGAAGGGAGAGGAAAGGCCTCCCCGGGTAAACGGTCGATGACCGGATCCCGGGAGGGTACTCCCACCATTCAAGGGAGTCCTCTAGACGTTGACCCTTCGGGGAAAACTGAAGAGGACCGACTTCATCGGTTAGACGAAAGTCGGAAGTACCAGACGCCGTCGGGAAGTTTTCTGATGGCGGATGGGAAACGATCCTACGTCGGGGAGTTCCCTACCAAGCAGTGCCGTAAGGACGGATCGAAATCCAAGAAGAAGTCCGGTGCTGCTAGGTACGCTGCACGGATGAGGGCTCTTACTGAGAGAGAGGCTCAGCTTGAGAGGAGGGAAGCTGCCATGGCATTGCTTATGCCGGCAGTAGGCCTTCTAGCTGAGGCCCATGCTCATCCTGAGGGAGCCCCAGGGGCTGCCCGGCCTGAAGACCAACCTCCTGCCGTGGGTTCGCCCGCAGCAGTGGCTGGTTCTTCGGGTAGGCAGTCTGGGACTCCCAAGAGGGACCGAAGAATGGAGAAAAAGGCCAACCAGCCTTCAGTATCCACTCCTAGGAAGAGCACTCCAGTGAGTGGTGGTGGTGGTCAGGGACAGAAATGTCCCCGCCCTTTCACCCCACCAGTTGTCAGTCATCCAGCAGGGAAAAAGGCCACGACCTCATGTGGAGGTCCGGCTGGCTTCCCTGCAGGCAAGTGGAGCTATGAGGACCGTGCGCGGTACCACATGGCTCAAGCGGCAAAGTGCGAAGCTCGGATAAAGAGAGCTAAGCAGGTTGAATGCCGTCAGGAGTTCGAGCCCCGAACCTCTCAGTTTCCGCCCCTGCGGGGAACTGAAGTTCGGAATCTGCTCGTTACAGGGGAACCTCCTGTCAGACGTGGTGTCGCACTTGTTGCGAGGGCCTCAACCGCCGCTGGCCAACAGTGCATTGCCCAGAGGGGGGCGATGCAGGCTCCCAAGGCCCCTACCCAAGGTGTCGGAGCTAAAACTGTTGGTGGCAAGGGTCAGCCGACCCTTGCACCGGGGAAATTAAAGATTCCCCGGGATAAGAGAGGGCATGTCGTGGCGGCACGACCGTCCTCAATTATCAAGTCGGCTACGGGAGTCAACTCGGAGGCGAGTACAGCTTCGGCTGGAAAGGCTTCGGTTGGGAAGTCCAGTCACTCGAAGGGGGTTAACCACCCTCCTAAGTCTGACCGGCCCGGTGAGTCTTTGAGCTTAGGTGTGTCCGGCTCAAAGCACGGTAAACCTTCTTCCCAAAAGAAGAAACAGAAGGTGGACAAGAAAAAGTCCAGGTTTGGGAAGAAGGGAGGTCCAGGACCTTCTGGTCAGGAGTCCCTGGGGACGACTGCCAGAAGAGTTGGGACGGATGAGGAGGAGTCCCGACACGGTGCGACCGTGTCGGCCGGGAACCAGCCGTACCATACCCGTCAGGTAATGACGGCGCGGACGGATGGCAGGTCAATGCGAGACGTTCTCGGTATACCTCCATCCTCCCCGAAGGTGGTCACGGTACCGAACCCGCGGGTTCGGTCGGTGGGAACTCTCCGCCGGGTCAGCTCGCATTCACCTAGATGCGGGGGCAGCCCAGTGGGGAAAGTTAGTGTTCCTGCCAAACGTGGTCCCGTGCCTTCCATTGGAAGGACACCCTTCTCTCCGAGTCCTGACAAGGGGGTCTTTGGGACCCTAGGACCGGAAGAGGAAGCCAGGTCTCCCCAGCCTGCGGGCAAGGGACGACACTCTGAAGCCAGTCCTCCGTATTCAGAAAGAGAGGTCTTTCTGAATAACCGACTTGGTCTGGCAGGACCAGCCGGGAATGGAGGGGTTCCAGTACCTTGGTTATTACCGTTTGGGAGAGCCACTCCCGGTACCATGGTTGCTGTCGTTGCCATCATTTAGCATGCGATATGTGCTTGCTTTTGGTGGTAGAGACTTTCCGGTGTTGTTGGTCGTCAACCCGGTTAGGAGACGGTTTGCATTTTTGGATGTGATGGGGACAGGAGCTGGATTAGTTCGTCTAGTCCAGCTCGCGGCACCATACGTCCAGCGTCTCCTTGGCTGCGACTTAGAAGAGATGGTTGGAGAATTTGTTGTCCAACCGCTACGAGGGAGCGAGTCTGATCCCGCAGCCGCCCTCGTAGATCTTCTAACGAGTCGGACCCTACGTAGGGGTCCGCAGCTTGCCACTCTAGCCATCGATGTGTTTCGACGGCAGGAGGAGGCAAGGCTCAGAGGGACTGAGTTCGATATCGGACACGGGTGGCAGAACACCCGGATGTGCCTGTGGTGGGCACGTCGGTGGATATCGGAGTGGTGGGCACTCCGGTGGTTCCACCGCCGATGAATTCAGCCTAACGCTGAGTGGGGGGTCACAGGAGCAATCCTTGCTGGCTCGACTGACCTGATCCCGGGGCGGATCAGGGAAGTTGAGAGGATTGTAACAACCCAGTTTTGCTCTTTATGTGGAGCAGAACTAAATCTCCTGTGTTGTCTGCTAGGCTGGCTAATTAGCTGCCAGGCAGACGACAAAATGGCCAGCAAGGGTCACTGTCCTCCCCCAGGTGGAGCAGCCTGGGGGTATATAATGGCGGCGGCCATTATATTCTGGGCAGTGTGGTTAGACCCTTCATGCTTAGTGCATGTGTTTTTGGTGCTCCAAGTCATCAGGTGGCCAAGATGGCCACCATTCATCTCTTTGTTCTCTGGAGTAGAGTCATCTTTTGTGTTTGCTCTGCTGGACTACTGTCCAGCAGATTACTTGTATAATTAGTAAGTGTTTATTCATTTATTCTTCTGAATAAATATCATCTTTGGAGTCATCTTTTGTTGGTTCTCTGCTGGATCATTTATCCAGCAGATATTGCCTAACCAGTGAGTGTTTTTACATTTATTCTTTGAATAAATTTACTTGTTATTTTCACTCACCACACTGAGTCCGTGTCATTCTTTGGGGAAGTTCCGCGAGGAGGGTGGGGGTTTATGGTTGGGAGTCACCATACCACCACCGTCCTGTTCCGGCTTGTTTCCGTCTTGTCGGCCGGTTCTTCACGCGCCGGTTTCTACGGTGGACCCATCGGGCGGTCACCGTAGGTTCTCGTCGTGGCTCGGCGGTCACCCGACCGTCGATATTCGGCGAGGCAGGCTCCGGTTGGCCGGCGCCACCCGGACACGTGGTCAAGAGGGCAGCCCGCGCTTCGATCCCGGCCCCTAACGGAGTCTGGATACGGTAAGTCGGGGAAGATTTGCCGGGGTGTTGTTTCGGACCCAAGTCGGGTCGTTACACAATTGTGATTTTTTTTCTTTCACAAATAAACAGGCTGATGATATAATTACATTAGCATACTTAGTACAAAATATCATACTTATTCATTTAAGAATAGCATTGAAATGCACAAATGTTATACATTTCAAGGTTTTCTGTGGTTTTCTCAGAATGGCCTTATAGGTGGAAAATGAATGCTCAACATCTACAGATACAAGCGGAGCATACAATACTTTCTGTTTATGACTAAACCCATTTTTAGAATCTGTAAATTTGATCAAATCAGGATTCTTTTTTAGAAATTTCTGCAGCTTACAAAGTGGCTCATCTTTAAGATGTGATTGAACACTATCAAAAATAGTGAGTTGCTCCTGTAATGTAAGAGCAGTGTACCTATTTTTAACTTTTTTGTGACATATTTGTGATTTTGTACATTTATTGCACTTTTGTGTGATTTCTCCAAATTTTTGCCTAACTGTGTGATTTCAATTAGTGCTTATTAAGCTTAATTTGGATAGTTTTGTAAATATCTATCTGCTAAAAGTAAGCTGAATAATTGAAAAATAAAATAGTTGTGATCACAAATCTTTACCAACCCTACTAATTAAGTATTATGACAATAAAGTTCACTTGTTGAAAAATTTTAAATGTTTGGAATGTCACACTTTAATGAAGCTAGTGCCTATAGAACGGGATAGAGATATTTGCCCTAAAGACACTTGCCCTACGGAATCTTGCAATAAAGCCATTTGCCCTAAAGGGACATTTGCCCTAAAACCACTTTTTTGTTCTCTTTTTTTAATACTGTTTAGTGTCTCTCTCGGTGGAGTAAGTTAAAGCGGTTCTGTTTGCCATAGGCATGCAAAAAACGCCAAATGACATATTTAGACTACTGATTAGGGTCCCCTTAGGACAAATGGTTTTAGGGCAAATACTTTTAGGCAAGTGTCTACATAGTAAATGTAACTTTAGGACAAATGACTTTAGGAAAAATGTCCCACACCCCCTATAGAACGACTCGTGTTTGTCTACTCAACAAGGAAAGTTACATGTCCATAGCATGTGTATTTTATTTTTTATTCTACAGTCAAATTCTTCAAGGCAATTTCCTGAAATTTATTTTGTTAAAATATTTCATGAAATTTATGAAAAGTTGTGAAATACATGAACATTGAAAAAGTTGTAAAAATTAATTGAAATCCATGAAATAAAATAAGATAATTGCATCAGTTTACATTAAACTTTATATACTAATGGTAGACATTATATGATTACTTCTCACATAATGTGACTAATAATCGTAGAATAATTAGACATAGTGTTTGAACATTAAAGAAAATTCCATTTATCCAAAAATGATTGAAGAAATTGACACAAATGGTGAAATTAAACATGTTTAAAATACTCCTATGAACCCATTACAATCACCATATTTTTCTTTTAAAGTTTAAGTACTTGAAAACAGCTTTTTTTTAAAAATAAATTTCAGTATTTTTTAAAAATATTTCAAACTCATATCATGTGAACTATTTCAATGAAATGAAATATTTCACATACATTTATATTTCACGTGAAATATTTCAATGGCACATTACTGCTTACAGGCCATACAAGTATTACTGAAATAAAACTACATTTGACTAACTTCATCTGCTCCTATGTGAATCCATTCGGCATCAGAATGAAGCTCGAGGACTTGTTTTATTATCTCTTTGAGCAACCACAGTGATTCGCGTCGAGACGGGCAAATAGAAGTGAGAGACTTCGAGCATTCGCTGAGATGCCAAAATTGTTCGTGTTTCAAAACAAACTGCATTAGAAGCCAGTAAAAAATTAGTTAATAAAAAAAATCATCAACCTCATTATTCAAAGGACAACAATTTGCAACCAACAGCTAAAACTTGCAAATGACCAGTGAGCAAATACTATGGAGAACGACCCCGGCACCACTGGGCTCAGGTTTAAATATCACACACTCTCTCAGTGAAAAGCGGTATCTGCTCGTAACTAAAATTTACTTACTTCCAAGTGGCCAAACGTTTGAATCAGTGGTATAACTACAAGCTCATTCACTTTCGCCATTGCTTGAATTTGTTTAATATCATCACAACTGTAAATTTAAAAACTTTTAAAGTTAATTTTAGTTCCATTTAGCTAATTTAAAGAGTAAAAAAATCAAATTTTATTCAGGAATAATTCTTCATTTAGTAGTAGTCTACGTAAGTGCACTTCTGTAGCACATTTTCCTTGGTATATAGACATTTGCCCTAAAGACACTTGCCTTAAAGCCATTTGCCCTAAAGACACTTGCCTTAAAGCCATTTGCTAAAGGGACATTTGCCTTAAAGCCATTTGCCTTAAAGCCATTTGCTAAAGGGACATTTGCCTTAAAACCATTCGCTAAAGGGACATTTGCCTTAAAACCATTTGCCCTAAAGGGACATTTGCCGTAAAGCCACTTTTTTCCTCTCTTTTCATACGGTTTAGTGTCTTTCAGTAGCGTATGTTAAATAGGTTCCACATGCCTGCGCACCCTTTTAGGGCAAGTGGTTTTAGGGCAAATGGTTTTAGTGCAAGTGTCCCTTTAGGGCAAGTGGTTTTAGGGCAAATAGTTTTAGTGCAAGTGTCCCTTTAGGACAAATGGCTTTAGGACAAGTGTCCCTTTAGGGCAAATGGCTTTAGGACAAGTGTCCCTTTAGGGCAAATGGCTTTAGGGCAAGTGTCCCTTTAGAGCAAATGGCTTTAGGACAAGTGTCCCTTTAGGGCAAATGGCTTTAGGACAAGTGTCCCTTTAGCGCAAATGGCTTTAGGACAAGTGTCCCTTTAGCGCAAATGGCTTTAGGACAAGTGTCCCTTTAGCGCAAATGGCTTTAGGACAAGTGTCTAGAGCAAGTGTCTTTAGAGCAAATGCCCCACACCCGTTTTCCTTTAATAATAATAATAATAATAATAATAATAATAATAATAATAATAATAATAATAATAATAATAATAACAATAATAACAATAATAACAATAATAATAATAATAATAATAATAATAAAGAGTGGTTTATGCATCCACACCCTAAAACAATACCTGCATCGTGACCTAGTTAAAGTCTAGTACACACGTGGATACTTTATTGCATTACATTGTTTCGGGGCTGCTCCGATTCAATGTTGTGGGCAGAATTGCAACTGACGTGATTCAGACCTGCAACATTGTTCCGTGTCCACACCTACACTCGAGTGTACGTGTGGCCATGGAACAATGGCGCTGGTGATATTTACATGGTAAAAGCCAGAAGGATGGAGAGAAGCTAATCAGCCTCTTTCCA